>CM031879.1:11842995-11934595 GCA_018697195.1 Certhia americana | reverse complement strand
TTTTTTTTTTCCTTTGGCCCTGCTTTCTGCACCAGAGAAAGCACAAAAAAACAACTACATTCATTCTAATTTTGGAATGAAGTGGAGGGTTTAAGTTGAAAATAAAAATGGAAGCATTTATCCTGCACTAATACTCTCCAAAGCCTGCACTGGCAAGGTACTACTGCACTTCCTGTCTGGATGAAGTGATGCTGCTTCTGGCTTTAAGCCCCATGACACACCAAAGTCACGTTCATTACAGATATCTTTTATTGTGGCTTAGGGCCAAAAAGGCAGCAATAATACTTATATTTGCACACTGTGTTTCTTACTCCCCTGAGGTTGCAGCCGAGCAGGTTGTCTGCAGCTGTGCCATTCTCTCTCCATGCCCAAAGTACCAAATCAATGTGCTGAGGTTGTTACAGAAGACAAGTGGCCTGTCTTTACTACTCATGTTTTTGATAATGCCTCCTGCTGCAAGTCCTCCTGAGAGCTGCTGCTGTTGAGTTTTATTCTCCCAGGGCTGAATCAATATTTTAATACCAAGCAGGGTATAATCAGTGTGCATCTGCCCTTGCTCAGGTCCTCAACTGGACCAAGAGATGCATTATTTGAAACACAGTAGACAAAACTTTTCCTTCTCTTGGTTGATCATCCTAGCAGATTAGCATGAGGCTCCTCCATCTGAAATTAATATCTGCTCTTCAAAAAAATCACCCATTGCTATTTTTTTTCCTCCTTGCTGCTTAGCCTGATGTTTTTCTGAATAGCCAGGAATAAAGTGACATTGTGGGTTTTCAAATTTCACAGAGCTATGCTAGATTTACAGTCAAGAAACAAAAACAATAAGACTAAATATTTCTAATAAATATAATTGAAAGAGAAAGAAGTCTGAAGACATTTCTACATCTGAAACAGGTGATTCAAGGTTCATAAAACATTAATTGCCATGAAAAATATAATACCTGGAGAATACCTGGAGCTTTTGGAGTAAATCAAGTACAAGCTCAAAGATCATTAGTCAGGGATGCATTTAATAGATATTTAATTAATCAATCATTGGATCATGCAATTCCTAGTTCCCTTCTAGTAGGCATTTTACCTGTTGTATAATTTATCTGTGCACTGAACTTACACCACAGCTCAGCGTCCTCCTCCTATTCCTGTCTGTCTTTCTGAACTCCTCTGCTGTTAGATGGAACTGGCTTCCTTTGAGAACCATCTCTACTTTGACTATTTATTTCGTATATTTATTCTGATGATCAAACTAGCATTAAAAATGCTTGTTTTAATCCAGCTCTAGGGTAACAGCTTTGAGCTGAGCTGCTTTAGATTTCAGACACAAGAAACCAGTACTGGGCTTGCTGAGAGTACTCAGCTGCAGCCCAGTGACATGACCATCATACCTAGATTTGTCTCTTGACCATAATGCTGCTTGCCTTTTTTGGCATTTTCCCTCAACAGGACTACAAGGTCCTGTACAGGGAAATGATAAAACAAATTAGACAGAAACCCACATAAGAACACTCCAGCTAGAATCTACAACTGCATCTTGCCCAAAGAGAGAGCTGACATCTCCTGGACTGCTTTTGTCCTCCTCAAAGGACAAGAAAATACAAGGATGTCCCCACCATTGTGGACAGATGGGCACGTATCCGTCCTGCACTTCTTCAAAGGTGCAAAGCCTTCATCCCCAGTGGTGGGTTCACTCTCAGGCTGGTGCTGCTTCCTGGAGGCTGGGATCTGCTGGGGTAATCCCATAGGCATAAGAGCACATTTATGTGTTTTGACATAAGGGTGACAACTGAATGCCTTCATGGCCGTGCTCAGCAGAGTGTTGGAGTGAGGTTGCTGGTCAAACTTGTCACTGTGTAGTGGGATTGTGAGCTTTGAGAGAAGCCAACATCAATCAATCTACACATTTTCAGCACCAGCCTCTGTTACATGAAGAGCCATCTGAATCTGTGAGCACTTCCCCCATAGCCCATTATGGTCCACACAAGTTTCTTAGCTGCCTTCTCACTCCTGTGCTGGGGCACTCCTTGTTGGGAGTGTAGGGGATTGTGTCTCCCTCCCTCTGTGTTCCTGGGCTGAGTAGCTGCTCCCCAGCTGGCAGGGACACTGCCACCCCCATCCTCACCATGGGCTTCCCTGAAGAGAATGTGGCAGCACCAGTGACTGCACAGCAAGTGCTCAGGACAGTCCCTGTGTCACACACATCACCATGTCATTTGTCACCACTGCTGCAGGGTAACTGCTGATCTCTCACTGGCTGTAATTCTTTTTAATGAGAGTAGATGGACTTTAAAGCTCCAGAGGAGTGATTTCAGGCAGGGGAAGGCCGATGCAGGGGTCAGTCTGGCTGAGGCTAAGCTGAATTAGCTGGTGGCTGGTGAGAAATGTGTGGATGAGTCTCTGCTCCAGGAGACACACATCCTCCAGCGCAGGCAGCCCCTGGCTGCTATGGTCAACCCCGGCTCTATGAGGATACACACAAATTTCCCATGACTTGCCTGAGTGGCAGGATGCATGCCTGTGTTGGGCACAGTAACAGGGAGGGATTTCATGAGGCTCCCAGTGCTGGCAGGGACCTACCAGGACAAGAACCACTGGAAAACAAGCCATCACAGCTTGGCCACTGGCCATCAATCTGGTGAGGCCACTGTGGCATGCATGGGCTTAATGTAAAGGTGCAGGTATGGCTAGGAGGGGTTCAAGCAAAGTAGAAGGAGATATCATGTAGACAAAGAGGAACAAATATGACTTTTTTTCAAGGAAAAAACTACTTTTAAAATAAAAATAGGAAACTCTGGAGGAGTTGTGGTGCTGCTGCTCCATCGTCCTTTGCTTCTGTGAGCAAGGCAGGGACCTGAAAAGCAGCTGCCAAACAAACCCAGGGAGTGTGAGTCCAAGGCACGTGGCAACCACAGTTGGCACTGTCTCAACCCCAAGGCTTTGTTCTCCCGGGACTAAAAACCCCCAGGGTGCCTGTCCTTGACTCTGGTCTCATTCAAACCAATATAAATCAGATACAAATTAGACACAGAGTGACATTAGTGCCCTCTGTACCTCATTGCTCAGTCTCTCATATGCCGTTTCACAAGGATTCCCTAACTTAGTGCAGATCTCCTTTTCCACATGTTTTAAAGGAAGTGAATTAACCTGAGCCTGTTAATGTGTAAATCAAGTTAAAATATTTGCTGGTAAAACACAGAGCTCAGGTTGATAATGACAACTGGAAGTGGAGCTAGAGCAAAATGTAGGATCTGGAAACAGAACATCTGGGTATGCAACGGGTCTGAGTAGGTTTGATGGGGAGCATTGATTTTCCCCTGCAGCCAATTGCTGCCACACGACTTCTCAAATACTCCCTGCTCCCACTTTGTTCCAAAGCTAAAAACCACTTGCAGCACTGGGGAAAGGACAGAGGAAACAACAGCCTTTTTTTGTCTCTTCTGTTCTTGGCAACACAGGAAGAGCAAATTGTGAGGGAAGAAAGAAGAAACTAATACATATCTGCCAAAATGAGGTTTGTCCTCTTGGCCAGTGGGCTGAGCAAAGCTCATAGAATCTTTTTCAGAGGAATCATAACTGCATTGAAAATTACAATGCTGGTGTCAGGAAATTCAGAGCTTTCTCACATGAAATGACCAGAGGAGATTTTTTAGTCACTGAAGACTATTAGCCTCTTCCCCAAAGGCAACACAGGATTTAAAAGAGCAAGCAGATTTTCTCAAGTGACGGGACTATATAAATCTCTGTCTCAAGGGCAATAGAAATGAAAGTACCTCAAGTGCAGTTGGAAAATCTTTCATTGTTTCTTACTGGGTACAACCAAACAGAATTAAATCTCTGTTTTTTTCCCCTATCTTGGGGCTGTGCATCTTGTAGATAAAGGAAGATAAATGTACAACCATCCACCTCTAGCAGCTTGTGTGGTTGATACTCTGTGCACAGGGGCTGTAGAAAACTAACTTCCACAGTGAGGCAAAGAATCATCTATACTGAAATCAGGCCCTATTTTTTTCTTTTAGCTAAGGGAAGATCCAATATCAACATTGCTGTCATAGCAGCTGCACAGGGAAATAAGTGATTTCCTGTCTGAGTGTGTTCCATCACTCGGCATTTTATTTTTGTGCTAAACCAAAGCCAGGCATGTCACCCCACCCTTTGCTGGGGCACTTTTTCCCATCCCCTGCCACTGGAAAGGCACTGGGAAAACATCACAGGGGTAAATCCTGACACAAAATGCCCACTCAGTACTTGTGCCAAATGCCTTCTCCAGCAGTGTATAGCCAAGGCAGAGTTTTTTTAACCTTTGTAATATCCAAAGACTATTCTCTCAGCATATACCACTTTCTCCCAAAGCTGTCAGCCTGATCCTGGTTTTGGCTGGGATGGAGTTAGTTTTTTTTCTTAGTATCTGGTACGGGGCTGTGTTTGGTATTTAGTATGAGAATAACACTGAGGACACATTGATGGTTTAGTTGTTGGTCAGCAGTGCTGACCCCTAAGTCAAGGACTTTTCAGTGTCTCATACTCTGTAAGGGAGCAGGTGCAGAAGAGACCAGGAGGATCGTGGCCAGGACAGCTGACCCAAACTGGACAAAGGGATATTCCATACCATAGGATGTCATGCCCAGACTATAAACTGGGGGAGTTGGCTGGGAGGGGCCAATCACTCTTCAGGGACTGGCTGGACATCAGCCAGCAGGTGGTGAGAATTGTTTTGGGCATCACGTGTATTTTTCCCTTGGATTTTATTCCTTTCACTCCACCTCTCTTTTTTTCATTACAATTGGTGCTGCTAATATTGTTATTATATTTTATTTTATTTCAATTATTAAACTGTTCTTAAGTCACAGGCTCTACTTTTTTCGTATTCTCTTCTTCATCCTAATGAAAGAGTGGGAGGTGAGCAAGTGGCCATGTGGGGCTTAATTGCTGCTTGAGGTTAAACCATGACACCTTGGCACAACTTCCAGACTTAACTTGCTCCAGAATCCAGGAGATAATGAAACCTTCTGCCTGGCTGTGTAAATAATGGAGAAAAAATTCCAGATATTGTCTGCTCTTTTTTTTTTTTTTCCCTTTCAGTAGGAATAATTATTACAGTAAGATAAGAGTGTTAACCAGCATCCTAACAGCATCCCGCTTGGGTGCAGTGCCTCTGGTGTCCGTGAGAGGGCTGTGGGCAAGCGCATTTGGGTGTTTCACACTAACAGAAACACAGAAAAACGCGCTGACAGCTGCTTGCAAAATCCATGGGCACCTCCTGCTCCCCACAAGCTTTTGCACAACCTCTGCTGACACCGAAGTGCCCTTGCACGGGCTGGAGCGGGAGGCAGCAGCTGAGTGCAATGTGACCTCCTCTGCCCAAGGCAGCCCTCTCTGGGGCAAATGCATTAAATTATTTCAAGTGTTGAGGGCTTCTGCTCCAGCCCTGGCTCCCCACAGTCTTCTGGGCAACTTTTTGCCTTGTCAGAGCGTTTGAGACAAGTGCCAAGGATTGATTTTCTTAATATGGCGATTGAAATAAACTTCATTTTTATCACATGCAGATGAAAGATCTTGCCAGATCCAAAATTATGTTTTGTGTCTGATCAGGTTTAAATTTATTCTCATTATTAAATAAGGCACATTTCAGAAGAAAATGTGTTTCCACAGTGGAAAAACTAGAGCATTTGAATTGTGTGAGTAACTGATGTATAAGATGAGACAAAAAAAAAAAAAAAAAAGAGGAAAACACAAACCCCAAAACCTTTTCTGGATTTGAGATTCTGTTTCCATCCACTTTTGCAGTTACCAAGAGAGCTGTTGACTCTTCTGAGTGCACCTTAAGGGAAATTCAATCCAGTCCCGAGGTCAACATGAATGTCAGCATTACCTAGATGCACAGGTCCTGCTTGAGAGGTGCATGATCTATGGACTTCGCTGGTTAGTTGCAAAGGACTGAATGTGCCCTTTAGATTGCTCCTGCATCTCATCTGAGACTTTGTACTTTATTTTTGGGACATTAAGCACAGCAGGATGAGTCCGCCAGGGAAATTTTGCAGCGATGCCAGTATTCTGATGGCTGGTCCCTTGGAACCCGATGTACTTCTATCTCCAGCTTCTGGAGTCATATGATTATGTGAGGAGCTCAGCTTTCATGACAATGAAAAGTAGGTTTTTAGTCATGGAGACTGTAGTGAAAAGCTGGCAAATGTGACCTCCAAATGGTTATGGATCAAAAAACAAATCAAAGGAATCTCAGCTATATCAAGCACCCTAATTTAAAATGCATAGCTTAAAAACGGCATCATTTTGAGGAGCAACTGCAAAATTTTGAATACTTGGAATTTTCGTGAAGAGGGAAAAAATTGCTTCTTGCTTTTTTCTTCTTCCCTTCTTGCCTTTCTAAGTCTCCATCCTGTTGCTTATGCTCCTTGACTGTTCTCAGTCTGGAGTTGCCATTGGACACCAGTCAGACAGAGTGTGAGCACTGGGAATTTTCCAGGTTTACAAAATGTTTTACTTGCATCTGCCAAAGCCAACGGCAGCCGTCGCTGAACACGTGCCACTGGAAAATCACAAGCAGGCTGGCTGCCAAGGATGCAGAGCTCTTTGGACCGAGGCACGTCAGGGTCTTGTGAGTGTGAGAGGACACGGAGCCGTGTCCGAGCCACAGGGCTGGGCCGGGCCGGGCTGGGCTCACAGCACAGTGAGCCTTGTGCCTGCACGGTCTGCCTGCCCCCTGAGTGTGCACCTACTTGGAATGAAACAGTTTCAGTGGAAGTAATGTGTTCTGCATGGAATAAACAATCCCAGCAAAAGGCCAGCCGACATTCAATCACAGTTCAGCGAGGACATCTCCAGCACCCCTTGGATCCTGTGCCAAGCCATCAAACCCTCTCACTTGGCAATGGGCACTTGCAAAAAGGCTAAAAAGGAAGCTACCGAGTAATGATGAACTGTGAGTGCAAGAAGAAGAGTGTCACCAGTGTGGTGTGGGAATCATAAATGTATATTGCCCATGTATGTCAATACCCTCTGGCAGTGCTCAAAACTGGGGAAAAGATATCTAAAAAGATGGAATTTTTTGCCCAGTTCTAAATGAGATGTGACACACAAGATTTGGTGAGGGAGTCCGCTTGCTATTCCTTTTGTTATTTTTAATTTATAGCAACTTAATGAAAAAATAAAACATATCTTACAGAAGGTTTTGTAAAAACTTTTAGGGCCTATATTCTGCCTTCCATTAGCAATATACATTTTAATCAGGCGTTTGAAATTCATATCTTAATGTAGATTATGTGCACTTACATTATGTGCCAAGCTTATATATACCTGCTTGAGTAGGACCTAAAAAACCCACACCGTCTGTTTTGAATGTTAACAGGAAAGCATGGAGAAGGTAGAAATTTTGGGCACTATGCATAGCCAAGAATTTGGTGCATGCTCAGTGCAGAAGGGATGAAGGGAGGAAATACAAGTGGATTTATGGCTCTGCAGAAGCAGCCAAGCTGGGACAGCCTCGCAGTTTGCTGCCTGAGCCCCTCAGAGGTTGTTGCAGCTTTATGTACCGAAATGCTGCCTGGGGCTGACAGACTACCAGCAGGACTGATTAAACCAACTACTGGAAAAATCCCCAGGAAGCTTGTCAAAACACAGCATTTGCAGCGCTGAAACACGAGCTGTGTTAGTGCCTAGAAGCGGCTCCTGGGTTCGGTTGTTTTGAGTTTCCCGGCCACACCCTGAGCACAGCAGTGACAGTGAGGTGGCAGCACGTCGGGTGTCTCCACAGCACTGGGCACAGGCGAGGCACGTCCCACAGCTGGGCACTACCGACAGGCATGTGTTTGCTGAAAGACACATTGCAATGGCACCAGCATGTGTAAATGACCCCAGAGTAACCACATAATTAAGAAACATAGATCTTCCTTCTAAGCATTCTGTTCTTCTAAATTTTCTCTGAGTAAAGGGCTCATTTACGAGTATGATGAATGGCTCATGAAATGGCTTGTACAGCAGGATGCTTACAATGAAATGGATTTGGAGCATAAAAGGCAGCATTATTATTATTCCCATGCCTGGCTGGCTTCTTGCCAGCCTCCTGCTGCCTTCTATCTTCCATCACAGGAGGCTGGAAAAATTCCCCCAGGACTGATTAACATGAGAGAGACCTGTGAAAAACGGAGGCAGTGTGAAGGAGGGAGGTGATGGCTGAAGGGAGAAACCAGGCTTGCAAGCACTGCCATAAGCAGTTAATCGCCTGGAGAGGTGCAGAACAATGAGAGTCTCTATAAGAGAAAATGAGAAGGAAATCCCAGGCAACTTCTTTCTCTATAGGTGTTCCAGCCCTCCCACAAAAATGCAATTCAAGAATTGCAAGGGGAGCCACCTGCCCTTGAGTGCTGTCAGTCAGCAAATTGGTGAGACACTCCAGAGAAGGAACTGGACACATAGACATGCTCCCAAATAATTCCCAGGCACATTTCAGGAGTGACAATGGTCCAGAGATGGTAACAACCAGGACACAGAGCCATCGTGGTTTGGAAGCTGAGGCTTTATGAGCAGAAAGTCACATAACACCATGTCACCTGGCTCAGAGTTCAAGAAGGCCCCTAGCAACATTTCTGTTACTGCAGCTGAAACGTGGAAATGAAGGTTTTCTGCTGCATTTTATACTACATTTTACTCTGCATTCATACTGCCACATGCTCCATTAACAAAGTCTAGAAAGTTAAGAAAACTTTTTTTTTTTTTAAATTAAACTGGGAAAAGTCTTAAAGCAATTCTTACACATGATTTCTAAATTCTTTCTATGAGGCCCAGATTTTTACAGCCCAAGTACTTGAAAATCTGAATTTGTCAGGCTACATAAAGGAGATTTTTTTTTCTTTTGTTTCCCCTGTGACATTGCTTTCCTAGAATAATTTGTCAACATTGCAATATCTTCTTTCTCAAATAGTACCTTCCTTTGCTCAATTTTCCTGCCAGAAGTCATGCTCCTGTTAAAGCTTGTGGTGTAACAGGCAGGTACCGGTAGTGGCCCAGTTCATTCCCTGACTGAAAGCAGCAAGAAAAGGCCAGGATCACTGTGTGCCTGCTTGATTTGTTTCTGCTAAATGTCAGGTGCTGAGGCAGTCTTGAGGAAAGATGTTAAACATGCAGCTGCCAAATTGCAGTGCCAAGAGTACAGTTTGCTTTTTCTACGTGAAGATGATCTTGGCCAAATGCTTGGCTTGCACCAAAAGAGAGCTCACCCTTGCAATTGAAGGACTATGAACTTTTGGACTAAGGATTTATGAACTGAGTAACATTTGCATTTAATTTCATTGAGAAAGGCTTATTCATTTATATAGGCTGCTTGAGACTTTTTTAGTTTGTGTTTCATTTTCTAGAGAATTTAGACCAGTCAGATAACTGAATTAACTACAAAGCAAGGTTTTAATTTTCTTACATCCTCTGTTTCAGTTTTCACTTCTCATAGCTGTTTGCATTTTATTTAACCTGTATGTATTTTTCCAATTAATGATCTAAAATATGTGATCTACACAATGCATTTCATTGCTTTCAATTTCTTAACAGACTCTGTAACAATATCTATTGTGTCTCATTTGGCAGACAAATATTACCTGTTTGACCATCTGCATTCTTATATAGTTACTCCATCCAACTCCACAGACTTCCTTTCTCACCATTTAGAATCCGAATTACTTGTACTGCTAAATAGATTAATTTTTATTTTGCAGCCTGATGTCCATGACCTGTATTTGAGTTATAAACCTGTCATTTGCCAGGGCTCATTATCCACTGATTGCATAAGCTATTGTTACCAGGATAAATTTCAAATTCATCTGAAAATCACAATTAATCATTTGACCAGCTCTACAAATAAGGTCAGCCAATATCTCCTGTCCCTAAGTTCAATAAGTTTGCTGCCAGACCATCGTCTGAGTTTTAGCTGCCTTGGTTTGTGTCATAATCAGAAATATCTCATTTCAGATTCAAATTACAACACTAGCTCAAGTGTGTTGGCAAGTGTTTTAAAGACTTGCATATTCTAAATATGTGCATAGATGATAAAGTAGCAAGCAAGATCAGAAATAATTACTATTTATATCCTTCCATTGTTTTCTCCAAAAACAGTACTTTAGACTTAGATATTGTTTTCAAAATGATTAAGCTGACTCCTAGAATGTTTTTGCTAAAATGTTTTTGTTTTTTCAAGTCCAATAATGCTTCACAACTATTTCCATCTGGTAGTAATAGTCCTGTTTATTCTGGAACATCTTGGTTTATATTATGCCTCTGTGTAACAAAATCTATTGAAATCATGCAAAACACCAATCTCTCTGCCAAAGTCAATAAAATTACTACTTGTTGAAGAAAACAGTAAACAACAGAACTTCATAATGATGTCATTAGCACATACTTTGTCAACAGTTGGGAAATCTGGAACCTTCAAGAAAAATAAAGAAGGAAAAAAGTAATGCATTCAGCTCAGTTGTATAATTAATTATACATAAACTTCTAATGAGGTTTGGATAAAAATGCAAACAATTTTATAGCAGCATTAGCTGCACAGAAGCATGGCAGCAGCAGTTCAGCAAGTAGAGTGGGTGCTGTTTTATCTATCCATCAAATAAATGGGCACATTTTTCAGCTTCTTCAGTGCTGAGAGTCAGTGTGCTACATCAGGCCCTGAGCTGCTCTTGAGACCAGTGCAGGAGTCCAGTTTGATACATTTGGGAGCTCCAAAGGCATTTTGTCCTGCCCTGCATTTTCTGCTGGGAGCAGAATTCTACTCTTTGTGTTCTGATGCTCCTGGGATGCTCCCTCAAAACACCTCTGGCTTTGTGTGCACACAGGCATTTTTTGCATCCATTTGGTTAAAAAAAATACTGTTTATGGCAGGTCTTTTTGTCCTGATCAGTTCAAATGTGTGCCGGTATAACCTTCTGCAGAAAAGAGTGCAGCCATGGGTGGAGCAGGTTTATTTAGCTGTCAGTGGCAACCAAGCAACACATAAAACACCACAAAACCTAGGGTTAGGCTGAAGCACAAGGGGCAGATAGTGCCTAAAGTGGCAGGATATGGTCAAAACTTAATTTACTTGATTAGTTCTCAGGGATTACTGTCAAGAAATGAAGAGAAGGAAAAGGACTTTTCTGATTTCTAGATTAATCAAAAAGTAAATTAATAGTAGCACTACAGATTTGTGCTTTGCTGTAAGGTACAGATCACATGCAGTACTAAGTATAGTGAGACCAGTGTATATTCAGAGATGCTCCTGATGATCCACATCAAACCTAAGACATCTGCAGCAGAGAATGTTTTCTACCCCATTTGCACTGCGTGGAAATCAGCATTCCTGGAATTCTTATTGGCTTCCCCTCATCCAGGAAATTCGGTTTGGTTTCAGAGATGACAAACATAAATTGTTAATAATTTATTAGATCAACATCCTCGTTATCCTGAAAACGTGGCATTTCTACGGTGTGCGCTGTCTCAACGCGCCACTAGATGGTAGAACAGGACTCCAGACAGCCCTGCAGCCACCCCGCACACCGGACAGACCCTTCCGAAAAGCAGCTGAACCTATCCTGCCTGAGGATTCATAACGCTGCACTACAACCTAGAATTTTCATTCCAACTGCACGCATCATCTTCTTTGTCTTTTTTAACTAATTGATGTCTTCTAGAACTCCGTCTTAACAGCGACTGTTTTCCAAGGAGTGCTTAGAGGACAAGGCACACACCAACAAATTGCACAGGGAAGGTCCCATGGTACCCAACCAACACTTTTAGAGTGAAAAGCTATGGAAATTAAGCCACATGATTGGTCTATAAATTGTGATCCCCCGTGTAAATTGCATTGCCTGGGAGGCAAGAGCAGTATAAGAAACTTCTGCTCAGAATCGTCTTCCAGACGAGCCACTGCCTCTCTGGGCAGGGCTGTGTTCCCTCTTGCCCTTTGGAAATATGCACAGAAATGTGGGGGGTAGGGGACATGACCACCCGCTCTTCAGTGGTCTTCAGAAAAACAAGAATTTTTCCACATGCAGTAGTAGAAAATTTAAATTCAAGGCAGCAAGGATACCAGTAAAAGTTCAGAAACAACTAAGCTGCTATAAGTAATGGAAAAGAGGCAATGTAAAATTACTAGATTTCTTCTATTTTTAATGATACCATATCTTGTAAAGTCTAACTTGTATTAGTCACAGAACTTAAAACCTGCTTGGATATAAAAGATGACCAGCACATGCAGTGAAATATGTCTTAAGGACTTTCAGCAAAGATCAAACACATTAAACAGTGATTTCCAAAGTCTTGGAGAGAAGGCAGAGGTGTGCTACAGAAGTCAGGGAAAAGGAACAATCTAACTGAGTGTTGTTATTAGAGAGCTTACAAGAAACAAACTGAATAATAAATATACTTACAGGTCTAAAGAGAAAATATTTAAAGCATTAGAGTGCACAAGCAAATAGAATTATGCAGATACTTGAAAACATACAGACAACTAATGCAATGCAGATCATTACATGACAAGGAACTATCTGCAGACAGTTATGTGGCAAGTAATCTTTATTTACTATGGAAGAAAGAAAAGCACTTTCTTCCCCTGGTGTTTCCAGCCTTGCTGAATAGACAATGCTTTGGACAGAGCAGTCCTGGGCAATGGTTCCTCCCCTGCAGATGAGTATTAACTTAATCTCCCACTCTTCCTTTATCTGTAAACACAGAGCTCAGGACTACCCTGAATTAATCCTTGTTTGGGCTGTCTAGGGGATTGGAGGGGCAAAGAACACCTTGAACCATCAAGGGTTTTTTCCACTGCTATCACAAACAACAATATTGCAAACATTCTGAACTCCCCATAAAACAACTTCCAGTGTTTGTCTTCTGTTGGAAGACATTTCCAGAGTCTCACACTTTATGTTCAATATAAATTATACCCTTGATTTTGCTAAGCCACCCAAGTTCTCTCAGTCTTAGAAAATGAAAATTCTGTGACTCTTAGTCATCCAGGTAATTTGAATTAATCTTCCATAGACACAGACTGTTGCACAATGCTTCAGGGGAAGCCCCCCTCTCTCCTCACCTGGGGGCACAAGCACTTTGCTGTCTCTGTTGCACACATGTCTCTGGGACAGCCAGGAGTCCTGCTGGTCTCTCCCCCAGCTTTGTCAGACACCATGACACCAGAAATACAGATGCCACTGGTTTTGTCCTTTTTTTAACCTCCAAGGGATGGGACTCGGTATACTGAGAAATCATTTGGGTTTGCTACTAATATTGATTTGCAGTTAAAGCACAGTCAGATACCTGTTTTCTAATTAAATCAGTGATTACATGAGTTTTATATCCTTCTAGAGTCATCAAATACCAGGCCAAACACCTCACAGAACCTGAAACTACATTACAGTGTCAAATATTATCAGCCCAGTCTTTTGATCAACTTAAGCCTCAGCTAATCAGCAAAAATTGACTCCCAAATGACCATACAGCTTGACATTAACTGTATTGTTCTAATTTAATTCTCCATCAAGAGGGTTCTGCATCAGTGACCCAATCTCTTTTCTCAGGAATGGAGATAAATGGATGGGTCTATATTGCCATAGCAGTCAGATATCTGGATCTCAATGTTTCAGAGATGACCCTCAATCATTTTCCATATTAAGAGAACTCCTTTATCAGCCCTGTCCAAACGGGCTGCTGAGTATTGACAACTGATACAGGAACTTTAGCAGATGTGACTCAGCACTCCCCTGAGCCCTGCTGGAGTGAAAAGGATTTATTACCTGATTAGCATATTAATACCATCTTGCTTTTGCCCAAATACAGACTGCAATACTGGCTGCTCCTGCTTCATCTTTCCCACCCACCCCACCCCATTTTTTTTTTTAAGTGTATTTTTCCAATGTTCCTCACAAACATAGTCTTTCTGCTTACGCCTTTCCTTGCAGAGATTTGATCCAGAATTGATTACAGGTTATGAAATTAGCCATTTGGAAGGACCACCTGTACTTAAAATGTTTGGAATTAAATACACAACCAGAAATGTTCCAAAATACTTTTAAACTCAGGGGAAAGATAAGTTATTTGGAGTAAAAAATTAAGAGCCTTTTCCAATTTTGAATGAACCCACAGCTAGAACATTTCATATAGTTCAGAGTATATCCATACTGGACATCTGACATCTGAAAAGGCTTGAGGAAGAAAAAGCATAGAAATCAGGACTGAGACCCTTTTTGAAAAATGCTTTAAGTAATGAAACGGTTTTTATCAACTGTCAAGTGGAAAACAGGGTAATCAAACCAAAGTCTACATGTAATTTTAGGGAGATACATTGCTTACAGGGTTTAAGTAGAATATGCAGAAGGAAGACAGAAGAAATTACAGAGGCATTTTGGATGAGAGGACAGGGAGTTACTTGGTTCATTTTTGCTGAACTAAGATTGTATATGCCACTTATATAGGAAATAGATTTTCCTTGGCACAGAGGATGTCAAGAAGATGAGCAAACAGACATTTCACCTCGGTCTGTCCCTGGTTTTACACGCCAATTTTACTCCTTAAAGACACTGGCTATCCAGGCACCAAAGTTAACCAAGGTGGCTTGAACCCTCAGCACTGATTGTCTGGATCATGGTGGGGTTTCTGTGAGATTTATGTACTCTTTAACAAAGCGGCGAAAGAAAGGAAAGAGCCATCCTTTTCACAGCTTTAACTTGGACTCCTTCCAGGATCTGTAGCAGCAGGCAGAGGTCAGCACCTCTCTTGGTCATTGCACAGAAAGCTGGGATCAAAAATTCTCCTTGAATTGTGTGAGAATGGCAAACCCTGTAGCCATTCATGCAGTTTGCAGCAGTGCAGCCCCAGGCCAGCTGAACACTAGCTTTGTTACCATTCTCACAGGTAGTCCCCAGCCTGGAAGCTTCCTCCTGTATTCCCACCCTTGGCTGGCCGCCTGTGACCCCTTCCCAGCAAGAGTATCTGTTAGAGAGCAAACACTCAAGCCCCCAGCCTCCACAGCCCTGAGCAATCCTTCCTTACCTGACAGCATCAGGTCCATAGAGCGCCTCAGCTTGTCAGCCCCAGGAATGGAGAGCTGCAACCCCCCTGAGCAGTTCCATCTGAGCCAAGGGAGAGTTGATCCCAGCAGTGCTGGGACTGAGACCCTCAGCATGCCGCCACCACCACCACAGCTGAGCACACATCTGATGCCCTGTGAGTCTTCTGGCCCCCTTTGGCACAAACTGCTGCACCCTCTAACCACACCCAGGAGCTGGACTTAAAGCCAGCTCTTCCACTGGCATCTCCTCAGCACCTTCTCCAAGACTGCTTGGCAGCAATAATTGTACTCAGCTGGGACCCAGGACCTTTGGCCAGGATCTCTTTGCAAATCTTGCTGTAAGCTGTCAGATCAGGGGGATCCTGCTAGAAGCAGCCATAGCCTCCCATAGTCCCCCCTTCCCAAAAGCAGCACAAGAAACCCTGATGTTCCTCAAAGGCTCCCAGCAACCCCAGAAGGAGCTCCTACAGGATCTTGGATCAGAGCCAGGAAGCTGTGGCAGTGAGTGCTGTTCCTGCAGCCACTTTGGCTATCTATGGTCTCTGGCCAGGGAAGAGAGCAGCCCTTTTGACAGCCCTCAAACTTTCTTCAACATGCATTTTAGCTCTTCACTTTTACTGATGATTAACATACCAGAAGCAAAGTGCAGTCACACAAAACAATTAAAGCTTAAATGCTCAAAGATAGTCAATGAGATTTTGGCAAGCACCTGGATTGTCAGGTGCCTGTGCCTTGTTTGCCATGAAATCATCAAACTCAAGTTACAACACATATGAGTGTCCAAAGTGTGCTGGGTGGGGAGAGAGGAAGAGGAAGGGGCTGAGGAAGCAGGAGAGGAAGCAGACACAAAATGTCCAATGCTGTTCCCCCTTGTAACAGCCACTGCATCATTTCCCCAGGCCCCAGACAAGGTCTGGGGCTGAAGAGCCCCAGCTGGGTACCTGTGGGTGGGTCCATCCCCATCTCCAGGTGAGGGGGTGTGGCACGGGGTGCCCCTATAGGGAGGTGCTGGGGATGCTGCAGTAGTTGGCTGCTGTTGGCCCTGGTTCCTGCTGCTTGCCTTGGCCTCTCCTGTGATGGTGAGCTTAAGGATGGACTTCAGCGTGCTCCTGGAGCCTCTGGGCTTTGTCAAAGTCCTTGAATGGGTGAGTGGAGCTGAGGGGGCTGTTTCCTCTGCTGCCCCAGGCCTGGCTTTGCTCCTATGCCTGGGCTGGGTACCCCTGGGGCAGTGTGAGCCCCTGGGCTGAGGAACTCTGGTTCTTGGTGCTGGGTGTCCAACAGTGGGCTGCTCCTCAGCTATGCCCTTAGACTGCAGGTACAGAAACTCTATGTGTTAATTTTAAGTTTAATTGTAGTGTTACAGCAGCTTGTGCTGCTGTGTGTTGTGCATTCTGATGATTGAAGGTTTAGGGTCTGGATAGTGAAGAAAGGGAGAATAAGAGCTGTTTAGAGTCAGGCTGATATGTGATACTCTGAGCTCATACTTTGTAATTATTTAAATTTATAGTTGTGGATATGCAAACTTGTAAAAACATTTCCTTTATCAACTGCAAGAAATATTATGCTGGTTGTTAGCATACAAAAATCCCAAGAAAATATAAATGCCAAAAAATTTTCTGTGCAACTGAAAATAAAATAAACAGAAAGCACTTTTAAATGGGCCTTGGTTAGCAGTGTTGCTTATGCTTTTGGATTTTAGAAACTCAGCATTTTCTTCTTGACATCAGTTCATACTTCAGCTTTGCTCACTTTGTTGCTTTTTCTTGTCTTTAGCTACTTCAGCTAAATGTTGAGTTTGCTTTCTTTGAGCTCTAGTGGTGTGCACTAATGTTATCAATGTATCAATTCCTATAGGTTCTTGCCATCTTTGCTTTTGCCACATGTGGAGGCTTTCAAGGTGAAACTGCTCTTCTAGTTTCCTGCAAAGGTGTGGTAAACAAAACGATTACAGCTGCTTTTGCTTATCCATTCAGGTGAGCATTAGCTCTTCAGTTATTACTTGGCAATTACCTCTTATTCCCCTTTTCTCTATCTGCCTCATTATGAACATGTGCTTACTGTATAAGTGAAGATGTGAAACTTTTGGCTTGCTCTGTAGCAGCAATAAAAAAAATATTTAGTTGTAATTGCTCAAAACATTGTAGTTGTTAGTGCCCTATAGAAAAAAGGCAGAAATTGGCAGTAGGTTGTTATTATGACTGTCTTAAGCTATAGCACTGCATGAATGCTAAAGAAAGTAATTAGTAAGCCAAAAAACACAATCCATTTTAGCAGCCTAATTTTTCATCAATTTATAGCTGCTTTGGAGGTCCAGATAAGATTATTTCGAATGTGCCATTATCCTATTTTTGTTCAAAGGCTGAATGGAAAATTCTTTTCAGTTTATTCCAGCATTATCTTGGTGAGGATGTTGGGCACAAAAACCCCTGAATACCTCAGTGTTGTTGCAGTAGTCTTGCAGAAACAAGCTCCTTTCCTGGAGCAGGAGGAAGAAGTCTTCCTCTTTACTCTTGCTGCTGCACAGCTATGATGAGTACAGGGTTGGTGTTCCAAATGTGTTCAATAAAATAATAACATAAATAAATATAGAAATAGATTCAGTGGACAGACAGTAAAAACCACTACAACACTATAGAATTTGGTCACAAAACCCACTGTTGTAATAGTGTTTGGAAGGGAGAGTGGGGATCTGAAATAATTCTGTGCTGGTCACAGAATGGACAATTCTAGTCATACAGCTTTATTTATTCAGCTTTGGTGCTTGTATTTTTTGTAGCTATAATGCCTTTTTAAGTCACAATCACTTTAACTGTCAGTCAACTCAAGTAATGTTACTGAGTCTGCTTCCAAATTGGGAATTTTTTGTTCAACTGCTCTAAATATGAGATTAGGATTCTTCTCCTGAAGGTACTATTGTGTATCTTAGTGTAGGATTGGACACAATTTTCCGATAGCTTGACAAACTTTTGTGCTGCATAACTGATTTATATGTCTATAGTGTATCTATCAGAGTGAACTTGCACAATCAGAATGCTGAAGCACTGTTGCTGTGAAGCATGAAGTATAACCATATGAAGCTCCTACTCTATAGTAAACTCTGACTACATGGATATCATCTTCACAGGTTGAATACTGTTGTATTTAGTGCACCAGACCCAAAAGGCTGTGGTGGCACTTGGACTGATGTCTACCTCACAGGCAACTTCTCCTCTTCTGCACAGTTCTTTGTTTCACTGGCAGCACTCGTGTTCTTCTACTGCGTTACTGCCCTTGTGATATATATTGGATGTAACCACGTGTATCAGCAAAATAAGAAATTTCAACTAACTGTAAGTAATACTAAGGTATTTTAACACTTGAACTTCAAAGCTACAAAGAGATGAGAAATATTGCTAATGCAAGAATAACTGGTCAATATCCAGTAGTTACAAAAGTTAAATGGAGTGTGAACACAAATATCTCAGACTGGTCCCTACAGCACTTGAGCAGAAAAGGGGATCCAAAGCCCTTGGCCTTCTGCAGTGGAATGAACTTTCACTTTTTCAGGTGAACAATACCTTCACCACAACTTTTCTTTTGTATCATGCATTTGAGTATACAATTGTTCCATGCATCAGACCTTCTCTATAAATCTGAAAATATTCTCTTTTAGTAGAGCACCTGCTGCAATTGGCAGAGGGGAACAGTTACCTTGTGAATTCTAGTCACCTTCAATATTGAAGTTCTGAATGCAAAGTTTCATAACATGCTTGAAAATTACTTGGTGACCTTTCAAACCAAATTTTTGTGTGTCAGCCAACCAGCTTTCAATCCTCTGCACTTCTCCCATCACCCTTGCTTTACTTAACTTTGGTTTAAATTCTCATAAAATAGGTGCTAGGCTTCTGGTTTTAGAAACAGATTTCTTAGGCTAAGATTGTCTTTTGCATGTGTCAAGCACAACCATATATAACATTGTTAATGGCTAAATTTGCTTGTGATCGTTAGCACTGATGCAGTTAGCTTGGTGATATAATTGATACTGTCTCTGCCTTGCTCTCATGTATATTCCTGCATTTTTTTAAACCTATTAATGAGTATTTCTCTTGTGTAGGACTTGGCAATCAGTGCCTTGATAGCCTTTCTGTGGCTGGTCAGTACTTTTGTTTGGGCAAAGGCACTTGCTGACATCAAGGTGTCCACAGGAGCCAGCATTATTCCAGGAATTGAATCTTGCAAAGCACCAGGAACAACTTGCCATTTTCTTTCTGTGACCAGCATGGGCGTTCTGAATGTGTCTGTGGTATGTATGCCTTCCACCTTATGGGTACAATAGATGTGTTGGAAAACAACAAATGGTACCTGAGACTCCTGTTCTACTGATTGCATATGTTGCTCTGTGTTAAGGTTTCTTTATGGGTTATTTGTCATTCAGGTCCCTTAGTACTGTGGTAAAACACGGAACAAATAATTTCTTGGCTGAAACAAGTTTTTCTTCTAAAGAAATAGAGAAACAACTTCCAGAATCTACCTCTGGAGCTGTAACATGTAATATTTCCAGACACATTTCAATGTCTATTTATGCCTTTAACCAACAGCAACTCAAAATATCTTACTGAGCCACCCAAGTGGTTCGATGAGTGATATAAATGAGGAAATGCTGTGCTGGTGCTGAACCTAGCTTTTTACTCAACTGTGAATGTTTTTATCCATCAAATTGAGGTTCCTTGTAACATAATGGTATGAAGCTCATGTTCATACAAAGAACACTTCACAGCAGAGCAAATTAGGCTTATTGTATGATCTTCCTAGTGAATCCTGCTTTTCAAAACTCAGGCTGTTATTCATTGGCCCAATAATAATTCGCTATTTGATCTCAGAGCATATATGCAGAGGTGCTCAGTGGCTGAAGAGAATTTGTCTAATTCAGTGAAAAGTATAAAGTAAGTTTGATTATCTGGTCTACAAATATCTGGTCTGTTAAATAGCTAAAATATGCTTTGAAGAGTGTGGAAGTGTCTTGTCCGAATGAAAGGGGTGCCAAAGATAGTGCTTGTTTCTGGTTTGTCTTGAGGAGACATTCTGAATTTTTTAAAAAAGAGAAACTAAACCAAATCAGGCACAACAAATTTAATATTACCTTCCCCCAACCCCCCCTTTTTTTTTCTTTACCCTACAGGTGTTTGGCTTGCTTAATATGATTTTATGGGCAGGAAATGTTTGGCTTGTATACAAGGATACCAGTTTGCACAACCAATGGAACAGAATTTCTGAAAGTCCAGCTGAAAGGCTATAAAAGCAAGTTGATACTTTGAAGCACTTCCCCTTTCTCATCACACTACCAAGAACACGGAGCCATTAGGATTCATTTCAATAATAACTGATAATTCTTACAAACACTTATTTTGTACTATGATTTGACATAAGGTCTTGGGTACTATATCTGAAGTGTTTAATTATCATGAAATGTATTTTCTTTTAAGGCTGTGCAGCATTATATTACAGTATTTGAAGGGTGAAACGAAGATGTTATCTGGATGCTGACCCTTTCTTGTTCTTACAGTAGCCTTATAGGAGAGATGGCTGAGAAGCAATGGTATCTGGGTTATTACTGCATCATGTTTAGTTCTGACAAGTATTCTCTGAAAAAACAGAAAGTAAATTCACCCAGAGCAGGTGAAAATACAGTTTAGTTTCTTCCTATCACTGATACCTTGCAAAAGTCACCTGATTAGAATTCATACCTCTGCCAAGGTGCAGTCAAGATGTGTAGGTTTCCAGATACTCCTTTCAGATCATTGTATCAGATCTGCTGCTGGGCCTGACAGGAAGGGCTTTACGTCTGTGTTTAATGCCTTATTACTGTTTAATGGCTTGGGACAATCTCTGAACAAGGAAATTCATTGAATGAGTTCATAGCTTCTAGACTCGCTAGTATGAGCGTTTGTATATGCGTGCAGTAGACAATCTGAACAGTTGAAGGAAGTGGGGGAGAGAGGAAAAATAAAGTATGGTGCAAAACACTTAAAAACACTGTAGAAATTAAAGTTGATGTATTCTACTACTGCTTAGGCTTCTGTCTATTACTTTTGAAGTGTATAAACAAAGTTTGTGTGTGAAAAGATGTAAAGGGAGGTGTCTGAATACGACAAGTTCTTCAGTGGTGCTCATTCATTGGGAGCAATATTTGGGTCTTCTCATGTGGACTTCTTTATTAGGGTGTCTGACTCCCTGGGAATTGCCCAGAACAAATGTTTTGACAAACCTAATACAAAAGCTGTTCAGTTATTTTTTGTTTGTTTAAACTGTTTGTGATGAAAATAGATGTAACTGTGTGTATACAATGCAAACTGTAATTGTTTGGTGTGCCAGAGCTATTGACCTTCTGATAGTAAACTGTAATCTCAAATACTATAATAAAGTCAGTATGACTACTGCTGAAAGCATGTGCCCTGGTCCTTACTGCTGTGGCAGTGGATGCAAATGCATTAGCTTTGTAGCTTCTGGGGCATGGCTTTAGCTACAGCTGCCTGTGTTGGCTGGAGGAGTTACCTGAGCTGAAGGAAGGCTTTTACACTGTGGCTTTCTTTATAAGGAGGACTACAAATCGCTACTGCTGCTCAGCACTTCTTTTTGTCGGTTCAGAGTAGGGGCTTTTGTTACTTATAACTATCCAGAATTTCATTCGAATTGCCTTTTGGATGAGGTAATAAGTGCAATTTTCACTTGTTTGCATCACTGTGCAGGTTTGTTTATTTAAAAATATATATTTCCTCCTAAAATCTAAAATTCCTGTTTTCATGTTGTCTAAGAAAAAAATGTTGCAATTATACATAAACTAGGTTTTTCAGTCTTTGGGATTTAAGATAACATATGATGTGGCTAAAATATTTTTTAATTAGCCTTCAATATTTTCACCAGAACTATTTTCCTGTCTATTTTGTATGTGCTTAGCTACTTTGTCACAAACGGACCTATTACTCATTGGCATGGCCTAGTTATAAAATGGTAGCAGTGAGTATTTTTGCACATGAGAGTAGTAATGGATTAAATCAGTATAGGCCTTATTGTTGGCTGAGGTCTAGCCAACAAGTGAAACAGAGTTGGAAAGCTTAGTACACTAACTGTTTCAACAAAAAACTTAAATTTCATATGCACTCAAAAAGACATCCCTTGTTTCCTTAAAGCTGAAACTTGTCCAGTCTTTCACTTTTCATGGAAGAAACAGGTGTGTCTCATCCCCAGAGTGCTTTCTTTCAAAAGGTGAGGAGATGGAACATGACAGGTAGGACTATAGCTGGTAAAACAGAGATTCACAAATAAGGGGTTGTGTTTTGTAGGAATTCAGGCTGCATGTGTCTTTTCCACAAAGCTAAATGTAGAGCCAGGTTGCTGTTAACAGGCCAAGGTAAGTATGACATGTAGTCCACAGCAAGCAAGATTTCAAAAAAGGAAAAGTAACCCTGTGTGCACTTTTGGCTCATTAGGATAAAGCTTGTTTCCCTTTGCAGGGGGGAGGGACTGATGCAGAATACTGCAGGCTTTGATGGCTGCTCCAGACCTGCAGCTGAGATGAAATGGAAAGCATCATGCAGCAGGAGTAAGCAGCTGCTCTCATTTACCCTGGACACCCACAAAAGGCTGAGCAGTCTTTGCCTCTGAATTAACATCATATTTGTGCTGGCAGCACCAAAACATTCAGTGTCTTATGACAGGGGAGGGGGATGACTGTCTGATTTACCAGCTTTATCTCAACTGCACAAGAATCACCACTGCTATCAGGAGATGCAGTGTGTTTGATCCCTCTGTACTGAGGGAACAAAGAGCCTGGATTTCTGCCAGCTCTCTACAGGTTAGTAATCCTCAGCTGGCAGCAATTTTACTTGCAGCCATCAGTGTAGCAAGCTCATAAAAATCCTCTCATACTGTAGGAATTATTCTGGTGGCAGGCTATAGTTATGCAGCCCTAGCAAGTCAAGTGCTGCATGATCCCTGGTGTGATGCTAGAGAGGGGGACTTTGATCGGAAACCCACAGTGGGAAGAAAGGCTGTAAGGTGATAGTGAAGTAAAACAAAGCTGAGGGGTCAGCACGGGGTAACAACGGAGAACTCCTTAGTGAAGAATAGAATCCATTAGCATTAGGAGGTGTTTCAGGAAGCAAGTACATTGTGATTTAGGCTGCTGTGACCAGTGGCCTAGGGGTCAGGTAAGAACTGTATATTCTGCTTGTGCTAACTCCCAGGAGAGTCCCTACCGTAGGAGCTAGCATGCTGTCAGTGCTGGCTGAGAGCTTTGCCACCAGCCTGCAGGAAAAGCAGTAGGAAATTAAATCCAAGAGAGGTCTGGCAATACCAAATCCCCAAGAGGCAGTACCAATATTGCAGAATGGAGCCACTCTGGGGTCTGTACCAGTTTTGCCCTGTGGCAAGCAAACCCATCTGCAGCACAGGCTGGGGCTGGGCTACTGGGACACCAGCAAACAGGACAGCACCATTGCTAGAATTGATTGCACTGGAGCCAAACAGTGCCTAGTGATGGGTGGTGAGTTCCCCAAGGCTCTGGGTCTGCTGCACACTTGGCTAGTAGTGGAAGACATGGGTGTGGAGCTGTCAGTGAAGGTGAGAAAGAGGATAGATGCCACCTTGATGTGAAGAGCTGTGAGACTGTGGGTTCATCACCTCCTCATGGACACAGGGTAGCTGCAGCCTGTTTATTTTTCCCTCTTGCCTAGAACTGAGCAGTGCATAAAACCATGGCCATGCTGTCCTGCTCTGTGCTGGTTTGGCTGCCTGCCCTACTGCAAACTCCTGGGGAACTGGTAGGGTACTTCACTCTTGGAAAATGCCTGAGGATAGCTCCTCGTGCTTCCACAAAGGCCCCACCCTTGAGAAAGGCATGACAGCACATCAAACATTCTGGATCATTGTGGATCACCTACTTTTATTCTTGTGGGAGTATTTAGTGTATGTTCATTCCTAACAGATTTGCTGCATTGCCTAAAGCAAAGTTGTTGTCACAGAGACCAGAGTCAGAAGCCAGATTTTGATATTTAATCACCTTGAAATACTAAGCTGAATAATTAATTAGTCAAAAGAATGGTACGGGATAGGAGTGCATCCCCATCCCTTAAATACTAGGGCATGAAGGAGGTTTATTCAAGTTTAAGACCCAGTCCCAGTATATTAGCAACATTCCAGAGCTGCATTTTAGAGACTGACTCAAATATGGAATTCCCTTCTGTCATGTCAAGTGAATTCAGGTGTACCCTTATAAACACTGAATCCTATAGATACAGCATATTTAGAGCAGGGAAAATAAATTTAAATTTCAGGTTTGTTTTTTACAAATTTTCCTTTTAATTTTCAGTTGCGACTTCCAAAAATTTGCCTGTACTCAGTAGCACTCTTCTTGCCTGGATCTTTCATTCTTCATCCTGAGTTAGGAAGGTGGCAAGAGAGAGTTATGTTGTGCCATCTTAAAATTTGTGCCCACGTGGACACAGTCAAAAGGTTTTGCCCTTTGTTTCAGGACAGGCACTCTAGGTGCTAGGGAAATATGTGCTGACCCTGACCATGTTTTTCTTTCATTCTTTCCTTGAGGAAATCTGCTTCTGCCAGATCTTATTCTCTGCTATCCATGTTTTCAGTTAATGTTTCACTGTGGGTTCTGCTTGGCTGACACTGGAATGCTCCCCCAGGCCTTTTTTTTTTTTTTTTCCTTTCCTCCTGGACCAAACAGTAACTGTAACACTCAGTAGGAGTGTTCTTCTAGCTCTCTAGGTAGGTTCCCTCTCATTCTGCTACATCAGCATTTATTGCAAATAATAGGGGTATATTTGGACAGCTGGTTCTCATAATCCATCAGGCCCATGGAATCTGATTGAGTGCTGTTGTTGCCAGGAGATTGTACCTGCTGCTTGCAGGTACCTGTGCCCTATCAGCAAAAGATGGTTTGTACTTGCTATTACATCCTGTCAACAATTGAGCAACTCCTCATTTATTCATAAAACATGCTCTGTCTTTTCTTGGCTTGTGACTTCATGTTACTGCTGCCAGCTGCCTTTCCTCCTTACCTGTCTGTGCAGCCATGTGACTTAATGCCGTCATGGAGAAGGCTGTTTGCTGATACCTAACTCACAAGCTGAGTAAAAACTGGTATTAGCACAAGCTTTAATCAATTCACCTGTTTAGTTTCAATGCAATTCAATGCTTGAAGTAGCCTGCATTGAAGTCCAGAGTTGTTGTTTCTGTGGCCTAAGATCAGCAGCTGAATCCCCTGGGTTATTTATTGTCATGGAAAGCAGTAGTCATTTTATGTGCTGTGCCCCCCCTGCCTTGGGATGGTATTCTATCTGTTGTTATACATGCTGATCTTACTAGCTCCTTTTTATTTTCTCATTTATGTACAACATCCCCTAAATAATCTTCCTCTCGTGACTTCAAATCTAATTCTCCACTACTTTCTGCAGATACAGCAACTATTTTAAATTTTTACATCCCAATCTGCTTTTGTAAGCATCTAATTTTAGCTTCACATTTAATATGATCAGGTTCCCTTGGAGCTCTCCTTTGCTCTGGGGTGAATGGCTGCACTGTGCATGCTAATCCTTCTGCTGGATTCTCCTGCTTTATGCTTCTGTGGCTTTTCTTTCCCTTTTTCTGAATTGACAATACTATATTTCATTATTACCTTTATGAGCCATTAGACTTTACTCCTTTTCAAGTTTTGTAGTATTTTCTTTATAAACAACGTTCAGATCAGAGAAATTATTTTCTGCTTTTACACTGGCTCTAGCAGAACAAAATGTTTTAGCTGCTCCCTCAACAGCCACATTAATACAGGAATTGTATCCTCAGGTTTCATTTCATAATCACTCTAAAATAGCTAGAGAACACTTATTCTATATTGTGTCTGATCCTATGAGCTGAAATGGCACAACTCGTCTTCCACAGAGAGGTGGCTGTAGCATGTAGAATCTTGGGGGTGGTTTTTTTGTAGATTCTCTTATATTGTTCGTGTTTCCAGTTGGCATTTGGGTGGCATTAGTGGCTTGTTGAAGTCTCTGCCTGGAGTGACATGACAATTGCTGTCCAGCAAAGAAATAAAAGACTGGGAAAACTGTAAAGGACAGATGTTGGCTATCTAATGAAAAAATCTTTTTCTGGTACCATGCAACAGCATAGTCTGCACACAGCAAAAGGAGGATGCGATGCCTTGAGACTGAATTTGATCTACTTTTACACAAGGACTTCATGGAATATTGCATCAGGAGCTTTCCCTCTCTTCAGAAGGGTCAGCATCGACTTTGGGCCCTTTACTGACATGATGTGTTCTACTGCCCTGGAACAGGTCCCGTTTGCACCATGGAAGCAGCCTGCAATTCAGCTGGACATTTCACTGTGAACTGACTGGCAAATACAAAATCCCTGATCAGAAGCAGGAGAGGAAAGGACACAGTATTCTAATAATGAGTACAAAGGAGAAAAATGGCAATAGTCCTTCAAGCTGCAGCAGCTCAGAGATGATTTTGGGGGTTTCAGAGGTTCCCAGTAGTGACTGGGGATGCAAGGCATCTTTATGACAGTGTGCAAGCAATGATCCCAGGCATAACATCAGCAGAGCAGTACCCCTGGAGAGGACTCATAGGGAAATTGGCACAATACTGGGAAGGTGTCTTCCTAGAAGATCATGGATGCAGGTATATCAAGCAATTATGGTTAGAGAATAAAATAGAGACTGTGCTAGTGGAGGAGATGAGGGTGATTATTTTTAGCTTTAGTTTCCACAGAGACTGTGCATCAAAAGTAATGAGAAAGGACTGGCAGGCACAGGAGGATTTTTGCATTCAGCTCCATGAAGAGCATCTTGAGAATGAAGATAGACCAAGAAATTAATTTGAGAAATGCTTTGCTAACGTAAAAAAGCCAAAGGGCCTGTATTTCCTTTTTGTCCTGAAACCCTGAAAGCTCTCAATAAAGAAATTTAATTTTGAACTTTACTGATTGTCCAGTTTAATATTTGGCCAAGGTGGGAACTTCAGAGCTTTCAAGATTTTCTTGCTGGAAGTAGAGCAGGACTGCTGGAAACTTGGAAGATCTCTACTTTCTTCTTCAGGAGACTATGAACTTATTTTTCCATGAGCTGGGCAGTTACTTGTATGGACTTACAGCAAGTGCAATAGGCCTCCAGGCTGGAGTGATGGAGTTTTACTGGCCATGTATAAGGATCAGTCCCTTCTGGATTAATCCCTTGAGCTACCATTCAGTTGCAACCACGTGTCATGACCTACAGCTAACAAAGCTGAAAAGACAGTAGTTCTTTCATGCAAGAAGAGCCAGCAGAGTGATTACAGCCAAGTTCTGGCTGGAGGCACCCTGGGGCTGGATGCTGCTTTATTTTGTTAAGAGGGTAAGTTCATGCCCTTTTAAGTCTGTGGGAAAAGCTTCTGGTTCAGTGATGGGTCGGATCTCTTCAGGAGCATGTAAGAGCATGGTATTGATTCAACACTGGCTGTGCATGAGGAAATCCCTGTCCTGACTTATGTGTCAGAACAACACTGAAATGCTGTCCTGAAATGTCTGTTACTTTAATTCTTTATTGATCATGCCAGCTGGCTCCCTCACTGCGTGTGCAACAGTGGTGGGGAGCTAACAAAAGGGTGTAAGGGACAGGCTGCAGCTCTGCTGGTCCTGGAGGGTGCACTGACATAGGTTAGCTATCAGCTGTTCCATGGACACCATCCACCTTGTGCAGACTGACAGGGAGAGGTACACCAGTGCTCTGCTCACTCTCCCCTTCTCTCTCATCCCCTCCAGCACCAGCAGGGTTGGTAGGATGCCAAAACACATCCTGGCATCAGGCAAAGTAGTTTAGTTGTTTGGGAAATTCTTCACTGAGATATATATATCGCTGAGCTTGATATGCTGCTGTTAGACATTGGCGGGACTCTGATCTCCCTGAGCAGGCTGAAATGGGGTGTTCAGATATTTGGGGAGGCTTTTGGGGTAGTGATTGACAGAACAAGGTGTCAAACTTCTTCAGACAATTTCATAGCTGGGTAGCAGCTGAGGCAGTGAGGCTTCATATCTGGGTTTTAGTCCTTGCCTTTTAATATTTCATAGCAAGCAAATATTTTGGTATAGCGACTAGGGAATACCCTTTGGCAGGTCACCAGCAGAAATTTGTGTCCATTTTTATCTCTTTAAATGCTGTCTATTTTCTAAACTGCTTTTCTTTTTCCCTCTGAAATTTGGGGGGTGTCTGATCTCATAGCTGCTTCTGCCACAGGATGTATGTTTTCACATCTGTAAGGACATTTCAGAATAAGTGTATTAGACAACTACCAGCACCAGGACTAGTTAACAGGGAAGCCTCAGCCTCCTCTCTAGGTGTCAGTGTGGTTATACTGCTCGCATGAAGTGAGAAGATATGATCGGGCTGGATATTGCAGGGAGGAGTGTTCAGAAATTCAGTGTGAAAATGGATTGAATATGGTTCCGCCTTGCTTTGGTGTCCATGGCTGTGCACAGCGCTGCCAGAGGATCCATTCCTGCCTGCCGGTTGCATCCAGTCTGCATCGATACAAAAGAGTCCCTGGTGAAATACAGGAGCACCCATCCATCTGTCTCAGATAAACAGCAAGGAACGGGTTCTGTTCAGCGTGGCGAAGGGAAGAGCTCAAAGCAAACAGAAAATAGGTCATTTGATCGTTCCTGGATCATTCCAGTGCGCTCTGCAACGGATAAATCCTGTAAGGGGATCATCTCTTTCTGGATAAGCCTGCATTGCTATGGTGCCTAGCGGCCCGACTCTTTTCCCTCGTTTTTCTCAAATTTACTTTTCTTTCTGCCTGACCCTCTCTCTCTCTCTCTCACGAGCCCCGCAGCCGCCGGCCCTGCGCTGCTCGGGCCCGGTGCGGGTGCCGGGGGTGCGGGGCAGCCCGAGAGGAGCCCCGGCAGCGGGAGCAGGGCCCGCGGGGTGCTCGGGCTCCTGCCCCCGTGGGGGGAGCGCCGCGGCCCCGCTTCCCCATCTCAAGTGCTGCCCAGCCCCTGCCTCTCTCTTTGCCAGCAGCGCCTGGAGAGAGCTTCAGCTAAGCAGGCACGGACCGGATGGCACCGAGCCCTTCTCTGCCACCGCTTACAGTACCTGCAGGAAAGGAGAAACGGCTGGAGTGAACTGGGATCAGGACAGCGAAGGGGGTGCTGGGGCCACTCCTCTGCCTGGGGCCAGAGGGGTCAGGGGTGCTCCTGCTGCTACAGAATCACAGAATAATTAGCGTTGGAAGGGACTCTTGGAGAACATCTAGTCCAACCCCCTAGCCAAGGCAGGATCACAAGAATCAGGTTACAGAGGAATGTGTCCAGGTGCGTTTGGAATGTCTCCAGAGAGAGAGATTTCATGACATCCCTGGGCAGCTGTTTCAGTGTTGTGCCACCCTCAACATAAAGAAGCTCTTCTTAATGTTGAGGTGGAATTTCTTTTGGGTTTTTTGGTATTTTTAATGGCTATTGTTCCTCATCTTGTTGCTGGCACCACTGAAAAGAGTCTGGCACATCCTCTTGAGATATTTATGTTAGGATCCCCTGTCAGTCTTCTCTAGATTAAGCAGACCCAGCTCCTGCAGTTTCTCCTCATAAGGGAGATGCTCCAGACCCCTCATTGTCTTTGTTGCCCTTTGCTGGACCCTCTCCAGCAGCTCTTTGTCTTTCCACCCTGTCCCCTCACAAGGTGCTGTGCCCAGAGCTGTGCTAAATGTGCAGATACAGCAGCTGGGAGGTCCACCAGCCCTGCTGCCTACACGGACAGGAGTCAGCCTGCAAGCCCTCCCTGAGTGAGGTTCATGTGCATGGGATACACACAGCCCCTCTGTCACAGCTGCCTGTCAGACAGTGCTGGGCACAGAGGGGCTAATCCTGTGCAAACAGAACTGCTGCTCCAGTCTGCATGGCCCCAGCTGGTATCCACAGGAAGGAATCAAAACAGCACAACTCCTTGGCCAGACCAAACCATGTCTTGCCCATGTCATTCACCAGCTGCTCTTCTCAAGCTTCAGAAGTTAAGCATGGACCCTGCCCCAAAATCAAGTCTTGGGCAGCTATTGGCCCACAGCAGCTGAGGTTTGGTACCAAGGAACTGCTGAGTGGGACTATTCTTGAATACAATTCAGAGTAAGATGTATTTATCTATTTTGTTTGCAAGTGTCTCTCACTCAATAACACTGAGCTGCAGAAACTTGCTGAAGCTTGTATTTGACTTCTTTAATATCTTGGCCAGGCCTATGCTTTTCTACTGGGCTGCTTTGATGCACATCTCATGATATCTGCTTCCAGATGCAGAATTACCCCAATACAGGTCCCTTGGAGCACTGACAAAGTGTGAGTGGTTCCCCATCTCTCTCTGGGATCTGAGCAGGCAACAGTAGAGCCTGGCTGACCAACCTCTGTGCTCAGTTTTCCCCTCATTTTCAGCTTCCTCGGGCACTGGTGCAGTGGCACGGACCTGCCCTCACCTGAACACCCTGGGCTGAGACTCAGCTGATTTACCTTTGTGAGTACTCTGTAGGCATTGTTATCTGATCTAGGCATCCAGAAAGAGCTGCTTTCAGGGCACAGTTCATCTGATCTATTCTAGATGTCTGCTTTTCAATACCTCACCTCCAGTGTCTTCTTCTCCCCTGTGACAACATAGGGAGCTTGCAGGGACTAGTTCAGACAAGGCATGTGCAGCTGGAGCCCAGTGGGGGCTGAGCCTGTGTTCAGCCTTTCAGCTGGAGCTTTACAAAAGCCTGTTGTGGCTGGGGGTGTCAGACGACTAACCAGCTGGGGCATGTGCAATATGCAGTTGTGGCTGCTTACTGTTAAAATGTTAGTTACATTATGGTGTTGCAATCTGGCTCTCATAAAATAACCAAACAACCAGACTCTCTGCTCAGAAGGAGAAGGATTGCTCCCCTTGTCTGACCCATCTTCTCTAAGGAGATCCAAACTCCATCTCCCGCTCGTAGTGAGCAGTCACAAAGTGGCAGCCTCCTGGGCAGACATTCCCCATCTCTGCAGCTGAAGTTGTTCTCATGTGTGGGTCTCTTTAAGGTCATGAAGAAATGCAGTATTGGCACTTTCATATTCCTTGATATAAATTAAGTTACATTGCCAGAAGCTGAGACTTCTGATGTTTATTGCAAGTGCTATTTATAACTTTATCATGAAAGCAGAGCCTTTGGAGAAAAGCACAAAAACCCCAGTAACATGATCACACATAACTTGCTTGGGGGAATTAGATCCCATCAGGAAAAATGACCTGTGCTCTTTCCTAATCACTCTTGAAACTTCCAGAGCAATGTCAATCCACAGATCTGGAAGCACTTCAGAGATGTGTAATAAGCAGAGACACAACATTCAAAGGCTGTGGCAGAACTCACACTGATTTTTGTAGACTTCAGATAAAATTATTGCATAACATGTAATAGCCAGCTGCAGGTCAGTAACTGTTGCCCCTAGCCAGTCTGCTTGAACCACCAGGTGCCTCTCCTCCTCTTCTGGCATCAGCTTATCAGTGTCATCACTCTAAAATACATGGCACCAAAGTTCTCACCTTGTATTTGTGTTCACAGAGACTAACAGAGCTGCTGAAGACTAGAGAGGCTGTTCTCATCATCTAATCTGACCCTCAACAGCACAAAACAGCTGTTCTTGACCTCTGAAGGCTTCAAATGATGAAAAGGGCCCATAGTCTTAGCTAATTGTTCCAATAATCAAATGCTTCTATTGTGTAGAGCTGCACTTAATCTTTGCTCTCAGTCTATCTAGTGGCAGTTCTAGACATTGACTCTGTGTTCTCAAAAGACTTCTGAATAAAAAAAGCACAAAAGCTCCTCTGACAATTAAAGAGGTTTCTAACATTTAAAGCTGTACCGCACAGTGTAATATAATCTCTATTTTATGAAAAAAACATATGTTGCTTTTATATTCAAGTATCTTTTCCCATATTGTTTGATATAATAAGTAACAAGCATACACCTGGGTCAGTCAGTTCTACCTTCTCTGCTTTTGTCCTACCAAAGACAAGCCAGAGACATGAATGGATGTTCTTTGGTTCAATGAGACCAAGAATTCATTCTTGATTCCTTCTCAGGAAGGAACATCAATAGTAGTAGAGGCAGCTGATAGGAAAATGGTGCTGCTTTAACATAAAAGTAATGCTCATATAAAAATCTTGTTATTCCTTGATTTTGTAGATCCTAAGCAGGGGAAGTAGTCCTATTCATGTCCAAAATAAGGTTTTTTAGGAAAGATCAAGATAATTAGTTGGAGCTGGAGATCAGCATTTCACATATGGAAACAACAGTATAAGGGAAGGTGAAGCTGTGCTTTGTGGTCAGCACACTTGTTTTCTCATGCAGGGAGTTGCATGGGACTCACAGGATGTTTTATCTTGCTTAAACCTGCCCCCCAGTGCTGAGTACACCAGCTAAACCTACCTCAACTGGGTGTAGGCATTCTGGGCAATGTTAGTGCTTGGATCTGGCACCTCCTATATCCACGGTTTTTCTTGGTTCAACTGTCACTTGGTCTGAGACAGGACTCTGAGCACCACTACAAGAGCAGTTGCTTTTCTCCCAGCTGTTGCCCAGCATGGCATGGCAACAGCTGGGTGAGATGGCACCAGCAGTGCTGGCCATGACACTTTTTTTCCCTAAGGAAGGAAATAAGTTTGTGTGAAAGACAAGTATTCATCTGCCTCTTTGCTGGTTTCCTGGCTGAAACTACAGCCTATCTCTCTCTTCCCTTAGAAAAAAAGTATTTGTCCCTTAATCACTGAAGTAGAATGGAAATAATCAAGGAAGCAGAGCAGCTGTCCTAAAGAAATGCCCAGAAAAGTGAATACAAAAACCTGTGCATCTTCCTGTCATGAAAATACCGCGGTTAACTTCTTCATGTAAGAAAATCTAATGTTTTAAATGGAGGTGCCAGGTCTGCCTATGGGTTGTTTGGTGTCTGAATGCTAGGAAGATCTGTTATGAAACTGCAGTTTCTTTATGTCACTGGAAAACCACCTGAATAGAAACTGAATCTGCTGTATTAACAGCTAAAAAATGCAAACAATGGTGGGTTGGAGCACTGAATGTGTGGCTGCCCCTGTTGATGCTGGAGGGTCAAACAATGTTATGACAACTGCCATGGACACAATAAAGTGATAATGTGCTCAGAGAGTATAAATCACCCTTTCCTGTCTGTATCACTGTGATGTTCATTCCATACTGGTTTTCTGATTGTGCAATGAAATAGCATTTGACTGAAGATAATTTATGTTTGTTAGGAAAGTTGCCCCTGAGCCAAGCCACTCTTAAGAGCACAAAGGAGCTCCTTGGAGCAGCAAAGAGTTACAGCACCATGACAGGCAGTTTTGTGAAGTGTAGAATCCTTGGTGAAATTACTGTGGATTTCTCCATCCAGGCCCTTCATTGTATGACAAAAATAATGTATGTGAGAGACTGAATAAAATCTTCATTGACCACCCCTGCTCAACTTCAATTGAAATTTTCTTTTGCTACCTGATATCAGTCCCTTGGTGTCAAAAAACATTTTTTGCAATCAGGAAAGAAAACAAGCCAAGACATGGAGAATTAAGTCATCATTTATAATTATTTTTCTTCAGATTAAAATAATTTTATAAAATCTTGTCAACTTTGTTTGTTTTATATCAGGTTTTTAGACAGCATTTACATTATACATGCTCGCACTCAGAAAAGATTATTTCACCCCATGTGTTGACTGTCATTATTCTTTTGAGTATATTCCACTTGGTTCTGTAAAGCACTAAATGTGCCAGAGGAAATACCAAAGGTGAAGATATTGAATACTCTTAGTGCTAGGAAAGATAAATAAGCTGAAAGTGTTGACAGCCTGAGATGCAAGAAGCTGTGGGTTTTCTCTTCTCCAGAAATGCTTTCAAGCCATGGTCTTTTCTACAGAAAGAGGGGAGAGCAAGGAGGGGCTGAAATGAAGTACTGAATGAAAATATCTTCAGCTTTTACCAGCAAACATTTCTATCCTGATGTGCTTTTCATTCATGTAGTTGTTCAGCAGGGACAGGAGACCTCATTCACTGTTAAGAAAGCACCTCTGTGTATGCTGCCATTCCCAAAGGCAGTCAGAGGATGGGGCCATATCTGCCAGAGGTGCAGACTTTGCTTGGGGAAAACTACCAGAGTCTGTAGGAGGCAGTGGGCACTGAATGCCTCTGTCCATGACTCTGTTTTGTTTTGTCTTCTTCTCTCCTGCCAAAGGTACATCCAGATTCATCCTACCTTTGAGTCTGGTTTACACACCTTATGGCTACCTTTTGTTTTACAGCTGAGGGAGAGAGAAAAATCACATCTGATTCTTCGGCTGTTCAGGTCAGGGTTCATTTGGGCAGTGCCTTGGAGTCTCATGCACTCTGGCCAAATAGCAAAGCAGAGTTCATTTTGGGAAAGGAGGTCAGTTCCTGCCTTAAGGGGCTGGTGAGGATAACCCCCTATCCTCAGACTCCTCTTTCTTCTGTTGCAATCTCAGCCTAGCTTGGTCTGGTGTTTCTGATTGCCCTGCTGAGGGCTTGGCAGCTGGTTTTCTGCTTTTGTTGCTGCAGTCAGCTCTTTCCTCTTCTCTGAAGGCTCTTTATGGCTTGGTCCCTCTGCTCTATCCATGCCCTGGCCAGTATTTTCTGCAGCACTGGATGTTACCTGCGTGGCCAGTATTGGCTGCAGGGGCTCATTGCTCTTCTTCCACCTCCGGGCCCCCGACCGTGTATTGAACTCATACATTCTGCCAGTAACTTGCAAGAACCAAGAGACAACAGATTAAAATCATTCTTGCTTTAGCAGCTTAAGACATCTCAGAATGGGAATGAAATGGGAAATGTGAAGCATTTGGAATTCAGCTGGGGAGATGGCCCTGAGAGGGAAAACCTCATTTCTGTGGGGACTTGGGCATGGCATTGCCCGCTCCAAAATGTTGGCTGTTCTGTCACTATAAGAATTGTTTTTGCAGTTAGGGGAACACAGAAATTTAAAACATTCCCATTACAAAAGAAACAACTTTCTTATCACCCTATAACTCTATCCAAGTTCCAGCTACCAGGGCAGTATAACAAACACATAGTTGTAAGGACAAAAGTTTAGCCACACTGAGCAAGACCATATTGTATATGTCTGTGCCTATTTTGTCATGTAGAGTTGCCTACCAGAGGAATAAAAACTTGCTTAGGAGCACAGTATGCTACAATCATCTTCCAGGCCATGTCAGCTCACCTGGACTGACACAGGATTTGGAGATCTTGGCTCACTCACTCAAGTGAGTCTTGGCTGCATGAGTTCTTTCTCCATTTTCACAAAATGCTTTCTTCCAGGCTTGCCATCCACTTTGCCATTAATAGAATTAAGTACTGTGTGCTTCATACAAGTACATGATTTTCTCATATATAAAAAATATTGTTAAATTTGTGTTGTTTAGCACACATGCTAATTACCTTTCCTTGTCAGAAATTTTTTTGTCTCTATTCAATTTTTATGGGTGATTTCTACTTGTACATTAAATGCAATTATCTTCTCCTTCAGGTCATTGCTACCTAGAGATAAGTCAAAAAACTGCTGTGTTTCCAGTGTGATCACCTCACAGTCTAACCCACTTTGTCTTGCTAAACAGAGAATCAGGAGCTATAATGGCACTTTCTGTAATTAAACATTAGCAATAGGAGAACAAAAAAAAGACCATTAAATCTTGGAACGAAACAGTGGTTATGTGTTACTACATGTTACAGTTTGTATCAGAGCTAATGGTTTGTGACACATTAACACAATCTGAGCAACTCAAGATGAAACTGGATCTCTTTATGCATTATTTTTTCTGACTGCTTACAAGTTAGGCATGTTAAAGCAGCCCGGATCAGGAAACATCTTCTGACCATCCCTCTTAATCATATTCAACAGATGATGTCCTGGGGATTATTAAATCTCATTTCCAAACCAGCAACCTTTGATCCTCTAGGGTTTGCGATGAGCTATGGAGAAGAGAAGGGAGGAGTGGGGAGCACACATTTCCCTGCTCTCACCACAGAGCTGTGTTAGAGCTTAATGCTTGTGTCAGGCATGACACAAATGCTATGGCACTGGATGACTGTTTGGATGGGCTCAGATATCCTTAAGTCCAGTATGGTCAGGTTTGTTGAGAAAGGGAGCCCCAGCTGTCCTGCAAGAACACTGGAAAGCTGCTCTTGCAGCAGCCTAGAAACTACCCATATTTAATATATTACAAATGCAGTTACACAGAGAAAAAAAGCAGGGATTTTGGAGCCCATTCCTCCAGATCTCTTTATAAATAGCAGGTGAGCTTGGACCTGGATCAAACCGGCCTTGAGCAGCCTTGTGGATGGACTTAATTGCACAGTAGGGTCCCACTTGTTTGCCCAAATTGCACTGAAGTCTCCATGCCTAGTGTTTCCCATTAGCTCAACACAACCAATAGCTCTGAGCCAGCTAATAAGAAACACAAGTTACAGGCACTTGGGTGGAAATTGGCCAGACAAATCCAAGCCTTGAAACAAGCCTGCCTTCTTCTGGACAATTTCTAGACCTATTGTTTCAGACCTATTTTCAGATCTATTTGCTAAAAACTTATTTTGTCTAATTGTCATGTTTTACCAAACCCCCCATCTCCATGCTGGGGCTCTCAGCCACTAGACACAGGGCTTGGCACCCAAATTCCAGGCCAAGCATCAAAATAAGGGGCTCAGGCAGGGGCTGTGTTTCAGAGGAATGAGCTAAGCCAGATCAATCCTCAGTAAAACAAAAATATTTTGCCTGTAATGAGCCCTGCTGCAGAACTATGGCTGTCATTGGGGGAGCTGGATGAACTCCCCAGCTCATCCTGAGGTTTGTAGCCTTCTTTTCACTTTCCCCAGCTGGTTAATCAGATATGCTCAGAGTTCACATAGCTGGAGCCTGGTGACACAGTAGCTGTTGCCAGCTGATGGCTTCCCCTTTTCTCCCCAACAAGCAATGCCTGAGCCTTGGATAAACAGCAGCAACACACTGCTGCTGTAAGGGAGAAGGTTTGTGCAGGAGCCAGTAACTCACCCACCCACTTCTCCAGGGAGAAGTTTAGGAGATGAAGGCAGCACTTCTGCAGTGACATTAACCTCCTGGCCATTTCCCAGACATGAGATGGGTGAGACCATGTAGCTATGACAGCACCAGAGCAGGGGACTTGCAACACATTCCTCCTCCACCTTTCTATATCACATCCATATATCCAGTTTAGCAGAGGAGTAGTGAACAGTCTGACCATCAGATGTTAGTTTTCAAGGGCTATAAGTATATTCTACCATTACAAATGTTACTGAGACACCGTCTTGATTTTTGCTGAGATATAGATCCCATTCATCTTGGAAATAGCAAACCAGAAATACAAAAAGCCAATGTTAAACTATATTTAAATCAACTAATCCAGTTTAGTTCCAGCCTAACATTCACATCCTCTGTTAATTGCTTTTTAATTACCTGGGTCTCTGGCTTCTCCATCAAAGACAGTGTTTAGTTTTGTCATTGTCTGTGAAGAAACACAAAATATAAAATGAAACCTGTGAATTAGTTAAGTCAGAGAAGGAGCAGTGACTTGGACATGGTGCCCTACATGGATGGAGATGGATTTGTGTGACCTGTATTTTGCATTCCTTTAGGCTGGGTTCAATCTAAACTGGCAACAAGAGCCATTTGTGGTGTAGGGTTTCATTGCTAGATATTCAAAGGAGAATTAATAAGTTCTGATTTGCTAAATGCCTCCATGTGTGTAACCACAAGAGGGTCTTCTCCACCCAAAGTAGGCTTGGGAATTCCCTCTCGGAAAAATCTGGGGAGAGGGAGTTCACTAATCAAAGTGCCTTGCAGAGATTCACAGAGTATCCTGAGTTGGAAGGGACCCTTAAGGGTCATCAAAGTCCAGCTCCTGGACCTGCAAAGGACCACTCCAGGAACCACACCATGAGCCTGAGAGCATTATGTCTATTTATGTACTTATGCAGCCTTTATGCAATTACGTCTATGAAAAGGATGGAGCCCTGAGATCCAGGAGCAAAGAAACATCTCCAGCAGTGGAAATATCTATAACATTTTGCTGCAAACAGCTCATCAAGGCCAAACTCTTTACAGCCTGGGTATGCTGGCATACCTTACTGGTTGCAGAGTGAGTCAGAGTTGGCTCCACAGGTCAGTGGTGTCTCAGCAGTGCACTACTGCCATCAGTGAAGCTGGGACACTTGTTGTCCCACCTCTGCAGATTGTCCCTGTCACTGTGGTGGGCACAGGCTCTCTGACCTCCCAAGTACTGCGTTTTGGCCCTTGGAAGCAAAGGGGGCCCAGTGTGGGTGAGCACCACTCACACCCTCTGTTGCTTCCAAACACTGAGGAGAGTTGGGACAATGAAGTGGTTTGCACTTGAGGGCAATCACTTTTTCCTTGCCTATCATTTTTATATTCTCTTTGGAAAACATACACCTTTCTTAGAAAGGTTCCTGTGATTATATTGCATGATGGGGCTGGCAAAACTGGGGTTACTTTTGAGGTCAGCAGTACTTACCACAATCACTTCTTTCTTAGGCTTCTTCTTTTCTACAGAAAGGAAAATGCACATTGTTACTAACCAGAATTTTCTGATAGTGATTGTAGACACTAAAGTCAAGATTTCCTCAAAGAAATAGACATTCTTTCCACTCAAATGCTGAGACATCTTAAATGAGTTTTATTTCTTTTCAAATGCTGAGTGAGAATCCACAGTTGCCAGTGACTAATCAAAAGACTAGCCTTGAAAGTCAGTAATGAATGAATAGCAATGATTATAAAACAAATTTTCCTTTCTAAATAATATGAACAAATACAGAAATTCACCTTTGGGAATATCTGTACCAGAAATCCAGATTACTGTTTTACACAAGTGTTTGTGGTTGCAAAGCTTGTGACAAATATCAGTTTGGAGACAAAACATGGAAGAGTTGGATTTTCAGTCAGGTAAAATTCCGATTGAAGAACAGTTTGGTAGTGTGTGAATTTATCACACCATTAACTCATCCCACATGCAAACAAATACAGCAGCAGTGCTATGGACATCTCAACAGCACGGATTTGTGGATGGTACCCAACTAGTTGCTATGATTTCTTCTTTTTCATTCCTTACCAATTTGTTTAATGGCCTTTCTTTGGAGAACTGTGCCTGGCCACAAATGTGCTTTGCAGCCAGGTGTGCAAAACTCTGAACTGTTGCAGGTGGATCTTAACCTGAGCACTGATGGGAAGCCTGTTCTGTCTGGCCTTTGCTGCCCAGCATTTGGGAACCAGTTTTTCAGAAAGCAAAAAGCATTCACTCTTTGGAAACCAGCCAACACTGAAATGTCTCAAATTGGGCAACCAAGAGAACAGCTAATTTTGTGGGGTTTGTTAGTCCTGTGGGTTTGTTTTTTTTTTTTTTTTTTTTCCATTTGGGAGATACTGAGGAAAGGGGAATTACAAAAGCAGGGTCCTACTCAGCTTGTATGAGCAGTGCTTCCTAGCAGAAATGTAATGGGACTAAAAAGAGTAAGACTGTTTAAAGAACCATGCTTTTCCATGTGTGATTTATCTCCCTGCTAAGGTATACAAACCCCTTTAAAAGCACCAATACTTCAAAATAAATCTTTATATATGAGAAGTAATGGTGTCAAAGGAGCAAATGAAGTGATAAGAGAACAGGGAATTAGAGTGGACTCTTGAAGGTGCTATAGATGGCTGGGATTATTTTTTAACAGCATATAAATCGTGTGTGAAAAATACAGTAATTCTATAGCATCCATGCCAGAACACCAGACTACTCTAAATTTGGGGTTTGCCTAATAGTTAATAGATTTGAAGACTAAAAGGGCCATGAAATCACTATGTCAGGCCTCCAATAATTGGCCAGGGTTATCTAATCTTAGTACCCTTCTACTGTGTCAAATTTATATCTAGAAATTCATTTACAGATTTTACACAGAATTATAAACAAGGTCTTGTTTTGAAGCATTAAAATATAGAAAAGAGATACACACCTGTAGCATTTTTCCTGTAAGGAAAAGATTAAGAGTATAGTTAACAAATGCCATGGGTTTTCCTACATAAAAAAATCATGAGTTTTATTCTTTCACTTGGCAAGAAGGATGGGTTTCCTTGAGTTCTGAGATTTGTTTGATTTATTTGGTTCCTGGTTTGCTTTCACAGAAAGCCTGCATCATTTAACACTGCTCTCAAACAGGAAAACAGTCCTGACTATTGCTCTAACACTTCTTTAAGAAGGAATGCTCTTAAAATAATAAAATCTTATTGATGATAATGTAATGGATTTATGTAATCTGGAAAAATATATTTTCAGGTATTGTCATTTTGTTCCATCGTGGGAGAAAGGTCAGGTTTTTGTATCTGATGTGCTCAGAGAATATATTTTAAAATATTTGAAATGTTATAAATGTTTTTGAAAATATAGAAATTGTTTTTTAATGGGAGACCCTGGTTCCAAATAAAATAAAACATTTGCCCAATTAATAAAAAATAGCAGTATCTTAGATTCATTTGTCATTTTTACCACAAGCTGTTAATGCCCTGTACGCATGATTTGAACTATAGTCACAGTTACATAGTAGTTATTTACATTTAATGTAACTTCTAAATAGATGTCTAAATCTTGAGAATGCTTGTAGAAATTCTTATAATTTTTTTAATCCCAGCCACTTAAAGGACTGCTTATCTTTGTTTTGTGAAGTACAAAGTCAATTTAGAGGCAGTCTGGCTCCAGCCCACTGAGCGGGCAGCCAGCAGGGATCTCTGCACTTCCCACAGTGACTCAGAGCTGGTCCCAGGTGCTTCCATGCCTTTCGCCAAGCATGAACACTTAGAGGCAAGCTTTATGGGCCAGAGCCTTGTAACAGGCTTGGTAAAACTCCAGGAAATCTGCAGAAGTTTTGCCAGAACAATGATTTTGGCATGAGCACCAATATTTGCAAAGGACACTGGGAACTGCAGCTGAGAGGGAGGAAAATGCATCCAGTAACTACCTAGATGGGAGCTCCCTTGGACTGGGGGTCAAATACAAACCAAAATATTTGTGGTCAGCACAGTCTGGCAGAGGCTCCAACTGAGCCTCATGAGCACAGCTGCCTTTAGAGGTTATAATTGCTAATTCCACTTCTACCTTCTGCTCATGCTAACGTTACTAAACCCATGAAAAAAAATGCCATGGACACATTTCCCTGAGTCCATATCATTAACACCCAGTATCACTGTAGCGGGTATGAGCGTTTACTCCAGTACAGGGCACAGATTTCAAATATCGATATTATGGCGGTGGGAAGGCCTGAGCGCTCTCTGTCATTGCCAGGTGGTGTTGGGCCCTTGCCCAGAGTGTCATTTGGGGACTCACCGAGGGGTGCCATGTGCTTTCCCTGCCGGGGGCCGGCGGGCACGGAGCCGCAGCAGCAGCAGCAGCCCCAGGTAGCCCAGCAGCCCCAGGAGCAGTGACCCGCCCAGGGTGGCGACGAACGGCACGTACCACGCCGACGGAGAGAAGAGGTTCTCCCTTTTGGTCACAACAGTGAAGCCAGGCTTTAAAAACAAGACAGGAGGAGTTCCTCAAGGCTGCATACTAACACCGACATCACCTTTCATCCGGCTGAACTTCTGCACTGAGGCCCCCGGCCCGAGCTTGCGCTGGGGCTCTGCAGATGATGGACACAAGGAGGTGGAGGGAGACAGTGATTCATCCCCTGTGCCTGCCTGCTGGCTGCCAAGGCAGCTCAGATGGCTGGGATGGACCATGGAACATGGGAAATGACCTGGGGCAACCAAAGGCAGGTGTAATGGAGCCCACCCACAAGGAAAAGGGGAGGTTCCAGATCATGTTTCAATATCTTACATTAAAACAAGCATGTCGTGGTGGAGTTTGAAAGCCTCAGGTTGCCTGAGAGGCTGTAAGCACACTGTTGGAGGGCGGGCAAGTTCAGGGAATACTGCCATTACAGAGCTAATGTTTTCTTCTTACCTAAGGCAAAACTGGAAGTAGGTCATCTTCACTGCAGTGATCATTCAGTCTGCTTTGTAAGAGGAGTTGAACCCTAAGGAACTGGGTTATTGTATAAAAAGAAATGGAACTCCTTCTTTTTTATCCAGTGACTTGTTCCAGAAGGAAAAACCACACTTCCTGAACAGTTGCAATCTCCCACATCTTCCTGAGTGTCAGGAGACACATCTCTGAGCTGGCACATCACTTGGTGCTAGCAGCTCATTCATTAAGGTTCCATCATGAAACTATCCTCACACATTTCAGAAATTACTCATTTACTCTACCTAGTTCATTACCTAGTGTGGTACTATTAGTTTTGATCATCTACTTTAGTTTTTATTTAATTTTCTGTAAGACATTTGTAATCCCATTGAGTATGAAATTGAGCAGGTTATCTATTTCTTTCCACTTTAAGGATAATTTTAAAATAACCTATTCAGTCTTGTCAAAGAAAGATACATCCAATCTTTAGAGAAACACTCAAATAATCTCAATATCACCACCACCACTTTATCCTCACCTGGACTGAAATCACAAGTGACTTTTTGTGATAGGGCTTCTTTTCTACTCTACCAGCTTTCCAGTTTCTGACTCATCGAGTTGCTGCAGTGAACACATGTAAAGAGTAGTGATGGGAGATCTTGCTGTAATGGAAGTGTTCTTCTGGAAAATAGCCTGAAAGTGGAAGGCTGATATCTCTGGGGGGACAGATTTAATGCTGTGGTATGTGGTTGAGGCTGTTTGTATTTGTGGTAAAGCACAGCAAAGAAATATAGAGTAAGTTTATTCAGCCTAACTTTTCATTTCCACATTAAGTTGGGGGAGTAGAAGGCAGCAAAAAAACCATTTATTCCTTCCCAAAAGAGCATTAGATAAGAACAGGGTTATTAATCAGTCTGAAAATTTGGATCTAATCATTTTCATAGCAAAGCAACCAGACTTGTATGTGCTGTTTGCAGTATCCTTTGGTTCTGGCTCAGTTACCAAAAGACTCTAGAAGATTTAGACCATTTTACAGCAAAGGCCTCTTTTACCACTTCACTTGGATACTCATATTTGCACTCCCGCATGCAAGAGAGAAAAGGGCATTGCCATCCACAGGCAGGCAGGGAATGGATGGACTGTGGATGACCTAAGAGGTTGCAGCAAGGGGTGACTGGTAGAAGGATAGGAACAGAGTGATCTGTACCCTGTGTCACATCCACAAGCAATACAAAAGCAAATTCTCTGCACATCGTGCACCAGCCTGATGGAAATCAACTTCAAAATTAAACTGGTAAGACAGAGCTCAACTGGGTTAGCTGTGCAGAGGGTTGAACAGTATTGTTGGGACACAGGCTCACAGCCTTACAGACTGTGCAAGGTTAGATCCCACCTGGGGTGCCAGAAGCTGTGCAGGCTTCCTCAGCTCAGCTATGGACCAACACATGGGCATGGAGCTCAGGAAAGACATCCCACCCCTCTGGATTTGCTCTCTGAAACCTGCTGCAACCTCAGCAACACACTGAGGCTGTGCAAAACTGCTTCAGTTCCTGATATGCTGCTCCAAGTTTTACACAACAGTGACCTCAGGTCTGGAAAAGAGACCCTTTTAAATGATGAGGATTTCTTGTTGCTGTTGTTTGTTTCTACTTTGATAGCACTGATTAACGTGCTCCAATGATAAAGAAGAACACAAAACTGCAAAGCAGCTGGGGGAGTGAATAGTTATGAATAAAAAAAGAAGTAGTGCAAAATGCATGAGGTAATTTTAAGGTTCCAGGCAAAGGTTAATCCCTGCTCTTTCCTTATTAATAAAGCTGCCAAAATCTTTAACTTTCCAGTTGCATGGTAGTGGCAGCGTGCCCGGTCCTTTGGCTCCCTGCCCTTTTTGTTTTAGAAACTGAAATACAAAACACATGTTATAACTCTGTACCTGGGACTAATCCTTCATGACACTAAGCACATCAACCACCTCTGGCTTCATCTTAAGAGCGCAGCGCTCAGAACCTCCCAGGACTAGTTGCACTCTAGGTTTTTGCTTTCCTTTTGCATACATCTATCCTCTTTTCTTAACTCCTGTGGAGATTACTCCATAAAAGAAATGCAGAACTGGATATAAGTTCTAGTGAACTTACCGTAGTGGTTGTGGCAGTAGTTGGGTTTGGAATAACTCTGATGCTTAAAGTCACTGTTCCAGTTTTAACTAAGTGTGTAGTTTTATCCCTGGCAGACACTAAATTGTCGTCTGTTATGTGGACTTGCAGACTGTAAATCCAGTTGGTATCAAGTCCACTCTCATAGTCAAACCTTGATGCAAGAATCAGACGAGATGTGTTGGAACCAGCACTTGGTGAAAAGATGAAATGACTGTTCTCGTTGCCTGCAAAAAGGTAACACCAAAATGCAAAAAAATTTACTTTAATCCCACATTAAAGTAAATGCATGTAACAAAATGTGAGATGTGGTGAAATGTCAGTGACAAGAAGGGCTCCTTGATCTTCCTTGTACCATAAAAAAATATTTAAAACAATAGTCATAAAAGCATTACAATCCAGAACAAGACCCTATGGGGACATAGCAGAGAGGAGGCTGTGGAAACACTTCAGAGCCATGTGGCACACAAGTCACCTGAATGACCTGAACTAACAACCTGGGGAGCACCCAGTAACACCCAGCTGGGGTGTGGACCCTGCTCTGTGGCAGGGTTCATTCAGCTGCTGGGGTGTCCCTGGAGCATTGCTCCAGCCTGTCTCCATGGCTTCTCCATCTGCCCAGAGGCAGTGGCCTTTGAAGAGAGTTAATGACTTAGTGATATTCATTGCCTTCAGTGCTTTGTCAGTGCTATGGGGCAGAAATGCTGGCTCCCCACCTGTTGCTTTCTGTCCATTGTAGGTGGAGAGCTGATCATGGTCTGGGCTGAAGGCAGGCTAGCCCCAGCTGTTAGGACCTGGTCAGACCACATATAGAGGAAATCAGAGCCTTGAAAAGGCACAAAATGTACTTTTGTTTTGCTCTTGTGGCCCCACAGAGATCAAGAGTTGACATGTCCTTGAAGACCATGCCTGTTTTATAGCCCAGAAGGAGCCATGAGCTGCTCTGTGACTCAGAGGCCAAAGCACAGCACAGCCCAGGTCTGTACCACCAGGACTGGGCCTGTGGTCAGACAGTGATTTACTAACACAGCCATTGTATGGATTCATGTGTCAATATCATGTCTGCAGAGCTCCTTCTGTGGCATCAAGGGGCTGCAGTAGGACAGAGATTCTCTCTTTTGACATTCACAGCTTTTTACTGGCACCTGGACAATCCCTCCTTCACAGCATCCACCACAGCTACAAAAGAAGGAATTGCCCCGAGAGTGTTTCCATTTTTGTGAAGCTGAGTGTCATCCCATACCACTGCAGTTCTCCAAGCAGATGCAGCTGATCACAAGATTTAAATAAGTATTTTTAAAGTGAGGGTTTATTGCATACAGCATGGACCTGCAACAGACAGATTCGAGCAGTTGTTTAGAACAGTGCACCAGCATTTTTGTGATGGTGAGAGGCAGAGATACAGAACTTTCCTTTGTTTCTCAAGATTTATTCAGCTGTAATTCAGCTGGAAGGGAAATTTGACACTGCACACCATTCCAGCTCATTCTTCTGAAGTTCTTGTCAACTGCGTAATTAATAGTCTGTTAATTAATATGGCAGGCAATCGAGCCTTGAAAGGGAGTGGTGCTAGCACTAGCAGCACCAGTAGCCAACTTGTGGAGAAACGATCAATGTAATGATGTGCAGAACTTGTGGATTACAGCTAGCTCATTATGAAAAGCAGCACACAAACTATGTTAGATTTTTGTTTATAAATGTGAACTAAAACAGAACTATCAGCATTTGCTATTTTTTTTCACTGTTCCCAGCTCACCCACTGTGACACAGTACCTTTGTTAATGAGGTAACGGAAAGACCTGGGATCAGAATCACGATCCTGACACTCAATCCTGAAGCTATTAATATTGGTCCCAACAGCTAAATTGACTGGGATTTGAAGTGAGAAGAAATTGGGTGAACAAACTGGTTCTTCATCATTTACTTCCAAAACATTCACAGTTACCTGGAAGAAAAGAGCAATAGCAAGCTGAAGCTACTTCTTTCAATTTTTTTTTTTTTTTTAAAATCTGTGCTGAGACAGAATTTTGTTAATTTCAGAAACTATTTGGGTTTGCCCATTTTGTTCTTGTGATCAAGGACTGTTGAAGAGCACTGAAGTCCCCTTTCAACCTAGCTCCTGCCAGAAAATGTCTGTGATCATTTGTCCTTCAATTCTTTTTGTGATCAGCATTCTTCTGGGAACAGGTTATGTAACCTGAGCCATCTTCCAAAAGTGAAGGGTTTTCAAGCTGATACGTCTGTTTGAATAACCTGAATTGTGTTATACTTAAAATGAGAAATAATAATAGTACCACATAATCATTAAACTGCCCTCCAAAATTCTCAATTTTGTTTCACAATCATTAGTTAGGCTTCTTAGCATATTTAAGAACCATTTAGAGTACGATCCATGGAAGGAAGAGTGTTTATAGACTGTTTCCAGTGAGAGAGAAATATGCTGGTAATGGCCTCCTGCATGGGTAGGAGCACCCTGAGTAGCACTAGATATGTTTGATGTCATCTGGGATTAGCTAGCTAAAAGAAAAAGGTTACCCTTCCTGAAGTTCTTTCTTCTAATGTATGTTAGTCAGGCAACAGATAAGCTTGACATTGTTAAGCTTCTGATGCTAAACTGTCACCTTGAAACATTATTGATGATAAAGAGATTAAATACCTCCTAGATAGCAACTCTATGGGTGGTGCTTGGCTGGAATGAAAAGCAAGCCTAGTACCTGTGTCACCCTCAAGAGATGTGTAAAAATCACATGCAAAGCAGTCATGAGGGAGAAAGTATGAAAAGAAGTCAAAAGGAGCCTGTCTGTGAAGGACAGTGGGATTGTTTGAAAGAATTTACTATAAAATACCTTTGTGGATATAGCATCTACACTCCTTCTGAATAAAATAGGTCTGGGCAGAAAACCTAAGATCAATCATGTTCTTAAAGGTTGTCTTGGTACCTGGCACTGTCTTGGCTCCTGCCAAATAGCACCATTGGGGAAAAAAAATGATCACGGTCAGGGCAAGGCACAACTTCAGCAGGCCAAGTGAACTCTTACTGGGCTGGCCCTCTGACACTAACCCAAGAGGTCGCCCAAGCCTTTCTCCTATCCACATCCTCTCTGTGCCACTCCATGAAAACACTACTCTGACACACTGCAACACAATTCTCACATTACTTTGGACACTTTGCAGGGAAAATAATGACAAACAAAATCAAAATTATGTTTGAGAGTCAAGGGATGCTACACAGATTCCAAAAAGAATTTGCCACTAAGCATGGCTACAATTAGATTGTGTTACCTGGCCTAAAGACCCCGTCATTTTTCTATTTTCTAATATCTCTGTATCCATAAAGAATAAATTAAATTATCTAGGGCACAGAAAACAATTTCACTGCTTGGGTAAAATGACGAACAAAGTCTGAGAAGCAAACACCACAGTTAAAAATATAATTTTATCCTTTCTGTGAGAAAGAAACCAACACTGAATGAACAACATCTCTTTCATCTGAGTAATAAATGACTGGGCAGAGTTGTACTTGCCTTTTACAGACGAAAGTGCTCTGCCCAATGTCTTATCATTCTTGCTAGGAAGAGAGAAAGATGTAGGTAAAGGGAAAGTAGTAGAGTGGTTTTACTCACTGATGCTGTTGTAGACTTCTCTTGGTCTGAGGCCTGTACTGTGAAAATATGTTTCTGAGTTGTTTCATAGTCTAATCTAGCTAAAATCCTCACATCTCCTTTCGTTGGGCTGATCCAGAAGATATTTGTGTAATCCCTGGTGCCAGCTCCAGCTACAATGGAGTAAGTGATGACATTGGGTGGCCAGTCTTTGTCTGTGGCATGCACTCTTCCAATGCTAGATCCAACTGAGAGAAAGAAAATCCATATTTCATTAACATTTAAAGTAACAGAAGGTGCAGATGAAACTGAACTAAAGATTTGGTTGGGAGTTTTTCACCCAAGAAAATTAATACAATGGTGTAATAAGCATTATTTCCCTATGGTGTGCTATGGCTCCCCTTATGCCATATGAAAATGCTTTTTAGGTTGGCTGTGCATGGGCTGCTAGCAGTAAATACCAAAACACAAGAGTGTGGAGAGAACCTCAGCAGAAATGCGCTGTGGCTGGGCCAAGGGAGTCCTCACTCATCTGTGTCAGTCTGTAAAGGTTTCTCTGCACCACCACAGTCTCTTCAAAAGGCTAATTTAGCATGAGCAGAAAGACAGTCTAAAACAAGACATCTGAGTTCAGTTCCTGGCACTGCCACAGATTTCTTGTGCAATTGCTGAATTTGTCTGTGTCTCAGCTTCCATCTGTACAATTGGAGTTTTTGCCAGTTTAGTCTATTTAAGGGTAGTAGGTAAGGACCCTAGTTGAACTAGAACTTTGAGCCATTTGCCTCATCTACATATATGAAAATTAATTTGGAGCAAAAAAGCACTTAACAACATGACAACATTATTGCTGTCATTTAGGTGCTACTTACTGTACCTTTAGTAATTTCTGAAACACTAAATACGTAAGATAAATTACAGAAGACTGGGAAAAATTCATTCACTGGCTTTATCCTGATGTAAATGTAGATGATATCTGGAAATACAACAGAAGATTAAATCATAGTTAAGTATGGTTGTGAAATTATCTCATGCATATATTCAAAATACATATGGTATGCCTCTCTCCATGCTGTTACAGCACAGAAAACTATCAAAAGAAATGTAAAAGGGATACTTGCTTGAGTAGTTAGGATGGGCAATATCTTGCACCCTGACAGTCAAAGTATAAACTTCAACTCCTGGATTAGCTGGGTTTTCTAAATCAATAGTTCCAGTCATCTAAATAGAAAGTAACACAACCATATTTATATCTCCATACAAGAAGTCACAGTCCACATGGTGACAGTTACTCTTTTCAGCATTCTGTAAGTGTGATTTGCCCCTTGGGTATATATAGAACAGTTCTATAGGAATAACACAGGCTAATAGTCAATTTCAGGATTGAATTGCAGACTTATTCTACAAGCTCACACTTCTGCCAACAAAATTTCTTCCCCTTGAGAGCAGAAAGTGTAATTGTTTGGATGATAAGGTCTTGACTTTTTACCTAGTCAATTCAAAGCTCATGTAATGAGCTGGCTATTTATGTTGCCCTTTTTTGGCTCAACAAGGATCTGCAATGGCTAACAGTAATAGCTTGAACTATTACTTGAGCTCATGCCTGCAGATATTAAAAGAAAGGTATCAGGTCTAGCCAGGAGTGTTTGTCCAGGAACCAAGTTGTTACTAAATGGTGGCTCACACAGATTTAAATCCTAATTTTCTGAGCTCTCTATCTTGCTGTGGAAGCCTCATAAACTTTGGGGCAGCAGGACTAACACACAGGCATCCACTGCTGGTTGTCTCTTCAGGGAGATTCCTGGAGGAACAGATAACTTGGTATAGTCTGTTACATTGTACTTATATAGCGATCAAAGGCTTGAGGACAATCATATCCTGCTCAGCAAGGAAAATGCTTTTTAGGTTGGCAGATGAGGCAGCTAAGGGCAGCTCTTATTGACAAGAAAACATCAGTTCCAAAATTAAAGTAAACCTACAGAATCATTTTACTGCTCCTGTGGCACTTGTCTTTTAGACAGAATGCTTATTTTTTGATGTTTCCCTTTTTCTGTAGTTGCCCACGGTTCTTTCTAAAGCAAAAAAACAACCACCATTGCACACGTCCAGGAACTGGTGGTGTTCTGGCCAATGCAAGTTTGCCAGCAGCTATCAGCATAAGGAATTCATATTTTGACATGCAAAATCACAGAAGTGCAAATACCACCATACTTTTGTAAAAATTTGCCACTCAAAATGTTTTTACGATTATGACCAGTTACTGAGTTACTGAGTGTGAGATTTCTCAAGTATTTAAATTCTTCATGCTGAATAGCAAGGATCTTCCACAGTCTATCATGCATAAATGGGTATGAAATGGCATAAAATTTCTCTGTTTATCCATATCAAAGTTGGTGCTTCACACTCCCTAAAAAAGAGTATTTTTTTAATCATATCTAGCACATTTATTTAAAACTGAAGAAAACAGTCTCTGTTCACTAAATTCTGTAGAATCCTTAGAAAGCATCCTGTCTAGGGGTATATAGTTCACAACCAGTCAAAACAATCGTTCTCCACATCATACCTACTGTGAAATGGATAACAGTAATTTTCATTCTTGTACAATGAATCAAAAAATCTCTTATAATATTTCATAATTTGACTTCTCTAATAGGGTAATCTAACATAAAGCCACAAATGACTGACCACAAGTCTTCCAGACACAGTGGACTCCAGAGCAAAGTTATTGCTTCCAAAACCAGATAATCCAGTGAAACTAAATTGGTTGTTTGATCGATCAACATCAATATCTTTACAGTAATTTCTAAGATCAACAAGAAATGTCCCAGGAGTCGTATTTTCATTTACTTCTTTCCTGTTTAAAGCAAACACATACCCCGTCAAAACAATTTATATTTCTTCTTTTGAACTCTTCATATATCACAGGCCAAAGCTGGACAAAACCATTGATTTATTTTATAAGTGAAATCCTAGATCTAAATATCCAACAATGGAAGAAGCAACACAGAATCTGACCTGTGTGCTGTAATGGACAACAGCCCTGTACAATGGGCAGGCTAATGATAATGGGCACTTGAGCCTCCAGCTGTAGGTCTGGGGATGTGCCCAAGTCTGCACACTGGTCTGGGGCAGCAAGGCAGCACCAAGGCAAGGAAGAGACACCATACCTGAAGGCAGAAGGGTTACATTCTGGTGGGTTATCATTGACATCATCAATAATGATTGTGATCTCCATTTCACTGGCATGGCCACTGCTGGGGCCATCCTCCACCCGGATTATCAGTGAGATGTTAGGATGGAGCCGCAGGGGAAGCGCATCCCGGTCGATTCTCCCAGTCACCTGCAACACTCCAGTTGCTGTCAGAGCAACCAGAAGTCAGACATTCACCATAGGGAGAAGCAACACATGGTCATGCTGCATGTGCAAGACGGCAGAGCAGCTCAACAGACAGGTAGCAGAATAAAAGGTCTTCTGTTCTGTGCAAATCATGGTTAAGTTTTGGGATTGGTTTTTTGTTGTTGGTTTGTTTTTTTTTTTTAAGTGATACAAAATGACTCTGAACATTCTGGGTAAGATTAATGACTAGATACCGCTGCTGAAAAATATGCCTTAGAAGGCCTTAGCAGAGGGTTTGTAAAGCATTTAGGTTTCACTTACTCTCAAGCTCCTAGTGCAAGCCAGAGTTGAGTGCATTCACAGCGCATCAAGGACAACGAGCTGATAATGCCTGCGCTGTCCTTGCTCCCTAGTTAGTAAGACAGCTTTGCTTTCCACTGTTATCATTCAGGCATCCCTCAGCACCTCCAAATCTACTCACACATCAACAGAGCTGTGACAGACTGTGCCAAGTGCTCTGGTCAGTCACTGGCTTAGTACTTTTTTTTTCACTTCTGTTAGCCTCTGTCAAAAATAGAAGATTTTTATGGCACTGTACAAGTATTATTCCCAGAGCACAAAGGAGTTAAAAGAACAGTGAATACATCCTCTGCATTTTGGAATGTAATTGAGGAGGAAGGTGGCAATACAAGGCCAAAGGGCATAGGGAATCCAAAGCATTTAAAGATCATCCTGATCCCAGATAGCATTGTGTTTTGTGGCACTTCTTACAACTGTGATAAACAGTTCTAAAGCAATAGCAGACAAGGAGAAAAGCTGTCACTGAATGCCAGACCAGGAGGAAAACCCCCTGGGGAACAGATGCACAGACCCTAGAGAGCATGAAGAAGATAGGATCACCATGTGGAAGAGGACTCTTTTGGCTGGTCATGCCTGAGGAGGATCAGGAATGGAACAATGAACTTGAGGTGTAGATTTGTTGTGCACCTCAGTTCTAGAGAGGATTTTAGACAGGAGGGAGGACATCACAATCTAACTACCTGCAGCTGTTGCAAGAGCCCCAGAAGGGTCACTGCAGTCCTCAAAGATGAAAAATAAGTCAGCAGTCTTACTTCTACCCATGGAACCATCACCTTCCAGCCACAAATCAATATTTGTCCAGAAGTTGCCTTTGGTTTACTTTCTTCAAGGTATCTTACCAGGACTTGGTCAGCTGACCAAAGAATTTGACACTAATAAGGGACTGAGCATTCCTTATAGCTATAGGAAGCCACTAAATAAGTAAGTCTACTTAAAACTAAGGCAAAGATAATTTCTCCACAACAGACAGGGCTTTTTAATTTTTCAGATGTCAGAAGTCACGTTTTTGTTTGTCTGACCTGGATTTATGGAAAAATGTTTGTCAGATGACTGGATGCTGTAGAAAAGTCTGCTGGGAGAATCTTCATCATCAGGATCTTTAGCTGTTACATTGGTAACAATGGTGCCCGGGCTTTGCTCCTCTGGAATCCTGTATATTCTTTGTGTTCTGCAAGATGAAATTCAGCAAAGCATTCATCTTGTTTGTAACGGCAGCTGATTACAGACTTAGCTGAGAAGCCAACTGTAGCAGGAGAGCCATGGCCATGCTGGGCTCAGAGATGGCTATCTGCATGTCTGGATAAATATCCCTGTCATTGGTTTTGCCAGCTGGACATGTAGCAGTAGCTGAACTGGCATGTGTTCATAAAGCATGACACAGCCACACAAGTAAATGTTCTTCCTCCACAACTTTTCCAGAGTAAAAGCAATCTGACTTTCACAGAACCATGGAAGTTGAAGAGATAGGGGTCAGTTAATCATGCCATCCATCTTCCTACAGAGACATCAACTCATAAAGTCATTTGCTTCAATTCCTTCATTTTGCAAGAGAAAAGCAAAAATTACAATAAGTAATGTAGTCAATCATATTTTGGAATTAATACTGGAGCCTTCTGGGGGGCAATAGTATTACAGAAAAACTGAATTGTTACTGCAGTAGGTGAAGGCAGGGAGGAGCACTCTTGTGGATGCCTAACAGATGAACATGCCTCAAACTCCCAGCAGCATCTGTCTATCTGATGCATTTTACATTGGGAAAATGATTCTCTACTGCTGCTGTTTGGTATGCCAGGGCTCCCAAACTTCCCATGAATTGAGTTTTATAGGTCAGATATTGCCTGGCAGGCAATTGTGCAGGATTGTTTACAGTGGTTGCAGTTTGATGTTCACATGGGTACTCAGGAGGACAATTTTTGTACTTGAACTACATGCAATAATAGGCATGGACCAGGACACAAAAATGGTGCAAGGAATTTCAGAAGACCGATCTATATTACTGAAAGACACACTAACATACACGTGTCTCCTGATTCTAGAACTCAAAGGGAGTTGAAGGTCCTCAAGGATTCAAAAAAGCATTAGAAGTGTGTTTCAAGACTAAATACTTTTTGCACTTTTAAAACATCCTATGCTGCCACTTAAGTAATTGACTGGTAGTTCCCAGTACAGGAAAACAGGAGTCCCTTGTTTTCTGTAGACACACATCATGGGGCACTTAGCAACTGGAGCAGAGAATTGCAGAGACAGAACAGAAGATCCCAAGCCTCAAGATCTCCACTTGCAATTTTAAAAATGGTTACGAAGACACATGATCTTCACTGTTCTGTCAGTTCATATGAAAAAAGGCAAGCATACAGGAGAGAAATCACAAAGAGTTTTCCCAGTAAAAACACCTTACAGCCAGAAGAAAACAAGGAGTTTATGAAGCTTGTTTTGTCAGTTATTTATGAAATTTCTCTCTCAGTCTTGAATTGAATCTCTTTCTTCCTTTTTCTCCTGCTGCTTCCAGAGTCATGCAGAAAGAAACAGATCCTGCTCACTCCCACAGCTCTAACCAGTTTTGGCCCGAAGTAGGAAACTCCCTAGGCCCACTGGAACCTCAACACCAACCTCTCTGAACAGCAAATTCACCACAGCTCCACCCTCACAGCCCTACCAACCCTTCTGCAACCTGGTCATTATCCCATCCTCTCTAGGTATTTTGGGAAGAAGTGAGACATTATTGAGAACATTCCCACAGCACAAAGCACCAGTACAGCTGGGGAGGAGTTGGGGCCACTGTTTACACAGTTATGTCTGGGATGTGTCCTGTTGTCCATCTGTCTGCTACCTGCTGGGATGGTTCAAGCAGACCTTTTAGTCACTGCAATGTAATTGCAAAGGAAGCATATGTTTGTTTCCTTGTCTTCTCCTTTTTTTTCCTGACTCCACAAGTTTTTCATTGACTTTAACAGCAACAATTCCAAAATGCTGAATTCCAACGTAGTGTTGTGAACAACAAAACCAGATGAGCTTGCATATAATATGGGAACAATTAAAAAGACCCTTTGAAACTCAGTTCTTGACAGCTATGATTGGGGTAAAATAGAGGAGGTTTGCTACTCCTCAAGTTTCCCCAGCTTTTACCCCAGCACTAATTATTACAGTGTCAGGAAGTACTTAGCCCCAGCATGCAGCTTGCATTGTAGCAGGGCCATACATGGGCATATTAAGGATAGATCATGAACTGCAATTTAATCTAAAATTCTTTACAAACTGAGATGCTTTTTTTGATCTGTAGTGTCAATCTAAAAGGGAGAAGATTCAAACAAATACCAGACTGTATTTGTGCCCTATGAGTCTTAGAACTTAGGTGTTACAGATTCTCGAGTCACTGCAGTTTTCACTAATTCAAACAAACAGATAAATATTTAAAAGAGTTCTTTAAGCATTCCAGACACAAGGATAAATGCACAGAAATGGCAGCATTAGGAGGCATCAGTCTAGAACACAATGTGCAGACATTGGCACTGGGAAGAGATTCTTTATGATGCCTTAAGTTTTAGCTTTCATATTTTCCAGATTCTGTACTGCATTAGCATATAACTCAGAACTTCATATAAAGTGTTAGTAAGTTCTCTTCACAGTTTAGTTAGTCAAAGCAATCCTTTTCCAGCTCAAAACCCAAGGATGCTGTTGCAGCTTCAGGCCCAAAAAGTGTAAATAACAGCGAATTGTGGAGAGCAATCTGGGAGGATAGGACTTCATAACCTGAAGCTGTAAGCGGACAATTAACCCCAATACGTAAAATTTACAAATGTGTGAAAACTCATTACCCATTGTCCATCTTGGGTATAGCCTCGGCCAGGCTCTTGTACTGCCCAAGGTGTATGCTCTGAAGGCCTTTTAATAAATACCTACTTTATTCCTTTAACACTGTCCAGCCTCTGTTCTAGGTAGCCTCTCAAGGCATCACTGCTGCTTGCAGAAGTACGGTAACATGGAATGAGCTATTAACCTTGTTTATTACAGACTTGAGGTTCAGGTATTGAGTAGGTAGAAAAAACAACATCAACATCAACAACAATAACAACAATAACAATAATTCATGCCTATTTCTAACATTTATTATTTTATTTCTTCAGATTCTTCACCCTTTTGTCTATCCAGGTCCAGATCATTGGCCTCAGCCCAGGAGCCATGCATTGCTCTGGGTTGAGACAACACCCAGAAGATTGTTTCAAACAAGTGGCTGGAATCTCCTGGCATGGCCCCAGGTGCTATCCTGTCTTCACTTTTGCAGAGATGGCAGTAGAGGAGTTTTCATAAATAACTCCTCTATATATGAGAATATGATATATTCTCAGCAGGAACCTTGTAAAGCCTCACAATCGGGAGACACAATGATAGTACCTTGAATCCCATCAGTGTCTCATGCAAGTGACAAAGACAAATCAACAACAGAGTCAGATCAACTGTAATAATTGCCAAGCTCCTGCTTCAGAAACAACTGTCCATTGTGCTTTCCACAGCAAAACTGCCTGCTTGTAGCACACACATATTCATTCTCATTTTTCAAAATTCTCAATATATCCTGACTCTGTTAGTCTTCAAAAGCTATTTCTGCCTTGTGTGTTATGACACAATTTCCTGCTTATGACACAGTAAGAGACAACAATGTTTCAAAGATCACCAGCATTATTTACAAGTGTGTCTGGGAAGAGGAAGACTGATCAAAAGAGAGACCTTCTTAAGTCTAGACATTTCTGCATGAATAAACACAATTATGGTGAAATGCACACCTGCATAAGGAGCAAACTCTATATGATTGAATTCACACCGGGTGAAATTAATCTCCTTGTCTGAACTTGTCCACACCTTTGCATTGGTTTAACCTCTGTGAATGCTAACAAGTAAAACAAGCTTGTTTGGCTGTTCTTAGTGTGAAGGCAGAGCCTGGAAAACTTTAAACTATTCAGAATATAAATAAGAATAAATTAGGGACATTAGGACAAAGCTTTCCAGTACAAGAATGGGAATCATAGCAAAATTAAAATACTTTTTTTCTGTAGTATTTTGTTGTCATAGTTATTTACCCTTATATTAAACCCTCCCACTGATGCCAAAGCAGTAAACCTGAGAAAACACGTACATTTTGAGTGCAATGGAAAATTTTTACTCACGTGGTAAAGTAAGGCCTCTCATCATTGATGTTAATTACATTTATATTCACTGTTTTAGTTGAGTTGAGTCCGTCTGGGTCTGTCACTGTTATATTTAAAAAGTAACTGTTAAATAAGAAAAACAGAATGAGAATCATTCTGTGTATGTTGGAAAACATTTCTCTGAATATTATAAGCTAATAGGCCATGGGAATAAAATACATTCTCACCAATGTGGATCTTTCTCATAATCAAATTTTTTTGTAGAAAAAATGGCTCCACTTTCCCTGATTGAGAATGGCACTGTTGCAGGGAGAAGTGAATACTGAAATGAAGAGAACAAGAAATTTAAACTTCCCTCCATTCATTTCTTGCCTTGTTGAACAGGGCAAGTTACAGAGGGTCATGCATCATGCAAATAACCTGCAAAAGCCACTGAGCAGGATGTAAAAGGACTGTCCAAGAATGCAAAAGCAATTCTTTATTTGCAGCTTCTTATGCCTCAGATATGTCAGGGCTTAGAAGGCTCATAGAACTCACTGCCATTGCTTTCAAACACAGAGCACAGCTAAACCCCCCACAGCTCTGCTTCCCTCCTCACCAGCTCCATTTGCCTGGGAAAAGACTGAGGACAGGCTTCAAGCTGATTGCTTTCTTGAATAACACTAAACATTGAAGTAGCATCTGTGGGTTCAGTTCTTGAATGTGCTGTATTTAATAAAGCCAAACTAAATAAAGCCAAGATATAACATAATTCTTAGCTAAGTGCAGTTACTTTTCTCCAGCTACCAACTTATCATTTTCCACAAGTTTTTCTGAATACCAAGAGTATTTTCAGATCAGCCAATGCATTTTCATAACTGAAGGTCACACTTTGTCCTGGGATTGTCAAAAACCTGATATTCATTTGTCTTGTAAGTGATTTCCTTACTGTCTCGTGTAAAAGAATTTACATTGTGATGCAGAAGGTTAAAATTTTTATTTACTTTTAGTCACTCTCATCTACAAGAAACACTTTGTAAGCCTTTTTAAAATTTTTAATTTACAATTTCTACTGGCTCTCTGATTAAATCTATCAAATTTTGCCTTCAATATCCCTTAATTTTGGAAGGCTGAGAACTTAAAATATAGTTTGTGTCCAAACATTAAGGCTGGTTTTTCTCTAGTTTAGTTTTGAGAATTCTTCTTTAATCCAGATTCAATCTTATCCTGTGGAAAGGAAGGAAGTTGATGAAAGATGATGATAATTCACATTTCAGACACAGCAGATTATATCATCTCTGGAGTTTTTGTTTAATACAACTTACTTTGAGTTTTGCATTTTCAGGATCAGCTGCATCAACTTGGTAAATGCGTTCTGGAGGTGCCCCTTCCAACACATAGATTGTCACAGCTGCATGGATAAAAGTGTACCCAGTTATCTGGGTAAAAGCAAAGGACACAGCAGCAAAGAGACAGATGCACTGTAGCTGTCAGCATGTATAACTGCCTGCTGCATCTTCTCACTTCACAAGTGTAATTCCAACATCATCACAAAGATCACAGATACTCAAAAGATTAAAAAAACCCAATTACATATCTGTAAAGAGGTAACCAACACTGCAATATGAATTGTCCCTTCAGGGGAAGGACTGGTCTTCCTTACAGCCTATCTTGAGGTGTTCATGGGTTATGGCGTAAATTATGCATTTGAGCTACATCTGTGGGGTATTTTACTATGCAGATGGGAAGAACACAGTCATGTGCTAGGTCCTCATCACCATCCCCTTCCTGTTCACATCCTGTGCCCTGCCAGAAGAGCTCAGAGCCTTTCCTCTTCATTTCTGCTTTTTCTTTACACCTGTGAGGCAGATAAGCAGTGGATGGTCTGCACTGATTTGAACATTTGCTTTACTAAGTCTGATAATTCAGTGCAAGGCACCTTCTTTTCCTTGCCAGGGATTCTCACAGCTGGGCTATTCCATACTAGACCACTGGCAACAGGCTTATCTCTCCTTGGGCAGAGATATTGACAGGACAACAGATCTTTAGATCACATTATTTGCTTTATGCCCTTTTGTGTCTGCTGGATCTGCTCTTTCTGGACTATTAACTTCCACTGTGACCCCTACTGACTGTTGCTCCTCATCAGAGCAGTGGGAATCCCAGAGCAGCGTAATGAGCTGTTCCTAGAGGATAACAATATGAATACAAAGTTTAATGAGAGGGAGATGCTTTTTCATAAACAGCAAATGTGCAATTAGTGTCTAATTGTGGCTAGTACTGCTAACTAAAGCCACACAGTTAGACAGATCAGACATCTGTGCTCACCAATTTATGGCAGCTCTAGCTGAGAGTTAAGCTGATGCCTTTATTTGTAACAAGCTCCCACGTACTGTGTTTCATGCTGTGTCGATCCCTTGAAGTGTCAGATTTAATTATTATTAGATTCCAGTGGCACCCATGATACGCAAGACACCAGCTATACCGAGAAGATGACACAGCCTCTTCCCTGGGGGGAAGCTAATTTGCTTTACAAACTAAGTATTGTACGGAATCAGGGATGTCAATGTGCTGAGGAGGCATCAGTGAGGAGGGCTGAATGTGAGTAGGCTGCTCTGTGAGTAACCCGTCCCTGTGCAGCCAGCAAAAGTCAGGCTGCAGTTGGGCTTCACTGTCCCAGTGTGGTCTATCCAGACCTGGGGGGTTAGCAGCCAGCTCTGAATACCTGCCACAAAGGAATCACAGTTTAGTATTTGCAGATTTTTTAATACTGAATATTGAATTATGCTTGGCCATACAGTGCTGTTAGGACAGTAAGTCTTCAAACAGGCTCTCAGTACTTTATGGAATGAACTGAATTGTTCTGTCTGCATGTGAGCACATAATAAAAATATTATATTCTGATGCATCTGGTACAATTTTTGCAGGTCTTCTTCATTAGTAACTAAGCAAAATAAGATCTCTTAGAGAGAATGACAGTTGTTTCCCATCCTTCCTATTGATGGCAGCATCATCAGGTACAGCACGACAAAGCCTGCACTGGCCACAGCTGCAGTCCAGGCTCTCCAGCCTCATTCCTCCTGCACACTCCTCCCCCTTGCATCTTTGCCCCTGGTCTAAAAGTAAAGTTGGTTAATATTAACGGCCCCATGTAGGAGACAGAACTCTTTGCCTCTTTCCATTTGTACCACCATAGATCACAATCTCTGAGGTCTCACTCTAAAGATTGATTTTCAACTTAATTTCTCATGCGAAGGCACAGATGCAATATGCAGATATAAAACATCTGCAAAGCAAGGTTTTTACGGTTTTCCCACAGAATTCTTGCACATACAAATTGAAATTTATCTTGCTTGAACAAATCAGTCCAGTTTACAACAAACTACAGAAATGTAGTATGTACAGTATGTACCCATATTCAATAGTTAAAACCCCAGCAAACTTCAATTTTCTAATTATAAATAACATACATATTTATTGGGATAATACTTTCTTTTAATTCTTCAGCTGCTTCAAAATGGTTAAATAATTTTTTAACAACATTTCAAGAAAAATAAAAGGGCATTTCCACAGAGGAAGCATACAAACTCTATGTGTAAAACAAAGCTCTGATAAAAACAATGTCCTATTCCTCCCTTGTTTTCCTAAAGGAAAATGCCTAGACTACTTTAGCTAGAGGTACTGTATGAGTTCAATTTCTTTTTAAGCTGATGGCATCTTTTCAAGTATTGCTCTTTTCAAATTCTACCATTATCTTACTTTGACTTGCCATATTTCCTCGAAATACAGGATGTTCATTTTGATCTGTTACTTGAATAGTCAATATGTTAAGGTCAGTTCTTCCAGTTGTATCTTCAACAAAAATCTGCAAATCAAAGCTCTTTGGCATAGTTTCATAATCTAGGATGGGGTTTCCAGTGGTAATAACCTGAAAATCAAAGATCATTATTAGCACATGATGCAACTTATGAAACAAGATGAACTTCAAGTCCAAATGAGTGAATGCAAATAAAGGGACACTTTCAATCAGTAAAGAATGAGTGTTTCACATAATCCTTTACTTGTTGGCACATTTCTTGACAGTGGCAAAAATGTGACAGAAATAGAGTGAAGAGACCAGAATGTTGTGTGGCTTCATGGAGTAACTTAAAGATCTTTTGTTTGAGGAGGAGATAGCCCAGAAGGAGCTGCCCTGCCCCACAGGCAATGCTTTGTCTTCAAGTTCAGGACTACACCTTGCAGGTATGTACCAAGGTCTAGGCCTTTCCACACCATGCTCCAGGATCATTCAAAGTGTGATGAGATTGAGAATTCAGAGGAAACCTTGCAAGACACAAGAACAGCTTCCCTTTTTCTGTGAGTCAGAACATGAGGACGAAGGTCTTTTACTTGAAATAAAGAGTGTGCAGGTAGGAGACTATATATTCTAGCAGCGACCAGAACTTTCCTTGTGCAACCTGTATCTGAGAGAAGACTTGCAGGAAAACCGCAGAAGGGAGCTTCATGGATACATTGTGAGAATGGTGAGAAAGGCACCAGAATTGTTAAGGGAAAATGCTGAACTGAATTGAAAAATTGAAAAATTGAAAAAAATAACCTAAGCCTTGAGTTTTGCAAGATTAATAAGGTAAAAATTTGCTTTATTTTGTTTTGAGGATTTTATTTCAAAGGCTTCCAGCTTTGCTTATTGCCTCTTAACACAGAATATATACTAGCACAAGACTGACATTCTAGGAAAAAATGTAAAATGCAATCATTCTGGATTTAGGAGGAGTTCAGAGCAGCGGGAGGATGCTGAAAGTTGTATGCCTCAATCTTCACTGCTGAAACCAATAATAAAACAAAATCTTTCCTTTCTTGGATAAGAAAGAAAAAGGTGACAGTTCAGTTTTTTGTGGCTGAAAACTGTGAAACCTGAACACAGTAGCTGTGGTGCTGTGGAACTGGAGAAAAAGCAGTTGGGGCTCATAGTGTAGTGACAAGTATCATGTCAGTGTATTTACAATACTGCAGAATAAAGGAGACTGAAGAGCAAGAAGAAGGAGAACAATGAAATAAATCCTTGGGTTTAGAAGAGATGCTGTGGGCCAGAGGACAAACACAAAAGTGATGTCAGCACAGTTAAAAGAAAGAAGTCAAAACAGAGACAGTTAACAAAGAGTTGGAAGAGAGTGTATAGAACCACAAATGTTTTGTGCCTTATGGTACATAAACCAGCTGCTGTCTGGAACCTCATGGGTCTTTTTCTTACCATAGTGCAGGAGAAAATAACTGTGTCCTGGATGGTCTCCTTTCCTCCTATACTGTACAGGTATGAGTTTCCTATAAAAATGATGCTAACACAGAAGAAATGTTTTTAAAATCTTGTCACAACAGTGGAAAGCCTAATGTTCAAAATTAGTGTTTGGTGGAGATCTAGATACTGTAAACACATGCAATGAATTCAACATTTTAAACTGTCCAGTTCTAAGCAGAACTTATGTCTTCTGGAGATTATTCCTCCAGTCACAGCTAAATATTTTCATTGGTGCTGTAACTACAGTCAGACTAAATGTGTCTAAATACACATCTTCCACCTCCTTTATAAACGCCTTGGAAGTGAAGATGTGAATCTGAATGATCCTTTCTAGGCTGCTTTTGAACCTTTTTGGGAACAGCATGTCACTGGCATAGGCTGTGAGCCACTATTTGCCTTTCCTTCGTGTAGGAGCAAACCTTACTGATAAAGGCAGGACTGCACACAGTTGAAGCAGCTTCAGGTTTCATGAAAGGAACACCCCGAAACTGTCTATCACTCATTCCACATGAAAATTTCATTGTTCCCTGCTCCCTGCTCCCCACTCCACCACCAATACAGTCAGAGAGCACCAATAAGGGCACCCAGGTAGTTTCAGGCAGCAGCAGGTTTTCATGCATTCCACACATCTTCTGCTCTTGAGAACCTTCAAACAGGAATAAGATGAGGAGGAATGGACAGGACTGAGATCTCGGAAACTGTTACTTTCTCAGGAGTCTCAAAATACATAAAGAAATGTAATATTGCTTCTGCTGCTGCAACAGGACTAAACGTGCTTCATAAATACTGAAGAGCAGGTACTTAGCTAATCTCATAAATCATTCATGAAATACTGCCTTTTTCTGTATCTTTGCAAAGATTTAATGGCAGAGCTGAGGTGGATCACGTTTTGGATCACATCACTGTTGTGAAATATTGTACAGATCTGCTACAACACAGCATAAGTAATTAAAAGTAGCAATTCTCATCAAATAAATCAACTAAGAACACCCATGTATTTATCCTTGCTTTGTGAGTTGTAATTAGCACTCATCTGCTAATTTGCAGAATTTGTATGTAGCTTTCTTTATGATTTTTTCATGACTGATATTCACTGGCTCAAACTCTTTGTCCTAGTCCTCCCAGTGATGTAGGAAACACTGAAAAAAGCAACAGTTCAAGCAAAACACAGAAAGATTCACAGGCCGTGGTGGTAATGTGGCTGTGGTATGAAATAGATACACACTGGCACTTTGGAAGAAGCAGTCTGCAGTCTACAGCTTTTTTTTGACATCTGTTTTCATCCTTGTGTCACCCTGCACTGTGCTAGAACAAAAATTTCTTCATCATCCTTGACATGGGAAAAAAAAACACAGAAAGGACTTTTGTCTATTATTTTTCCTCCAGATTAACTTCTCAGTCCCACTTAACAAGCAGCGATATAAATTCTTGTGTGTCATAACATAAAGATGGTGTGGAACAGGAGCAATCAGGTATATAAAAGGACTATGTTTTGTTTTGCTGCAGAAGGTATCACTTTAATTCAAAATGCCAAAATGAAGCTTAGGAAGGGAGTCTTACATTATGGATTCTCTGTCAGCAAAGCCAGTTTCAGGGATGTATCCATTTCCTTCTGATTGTTACACAGGAGTGGAGGAAAGAGCATGAAGCAGACGTCAGGGAGGTTTAGGTTAGATATCAGGCAAATGTTTTTCACCCAGAAAGTGGCTGGACACTGGAACAGGCTCCCTAGGGCAGTAGTAACAGCACCCAGCCTGGCGGAGTTAAAGAAGTGATTGGACAATGCTCTCAGGCATGTGGGGTGATTCTTGGGGTGTCCTGTATAGAACTGTGAGCTGGACTAGATAATCCTGAAGGAACCCTTCCAACTCAGCATATTCTGTTATTCTATGATCTCTTCAGCTGATCCACTCCAGGTATTTGTACAATCCCACCCTATGCTTCACAGGTGAAAGAGGGCTTTTTTGAGAGGCTTTTTAACCATTTCACTGCCCTGGCTGGGGAACAGTAAAGAGCCATCAGAGCTGGTACAAGTGAGCTTTGTACTCTGCTGGTAGGCTGGAGCGTGGGAGCCACAGCAGCTCCTCACAGGCACATCAAATCCATGAGCCAATACCACCCAGGGTCACAGCCTTACTCTTCCCAAATTTTCTCCCAGAAACACCAGCAAAGAGAACAAGAAAAGAGCTCTTGCATCAGTTCTGTGAAAACCCTGACTTCCTTGGAAACACCCAAAAAAAGATATTCAAATAAACCTTCTTAAGACTCTGCACCATTTCTATCTGTATCTATTAAAGCACTCTTCAGTGTGACTGTTCAGGCTCAGACATACAAGCAAGTTGCAATGGGATGACAAGTTATCATGCATCTGAACACTCATTGCCCGTGACAAATGTGAGCTAATACTTGCTAATTTATTCAACAATGAAAATCAGCCTGAAGTAATGGAAATTGCTCTGCATTTTCTGTAGGACAAGAGCATGCAATAGATAGAAACAGGTCACAGATGTGTGGAAGGGTGATAACTTCTTACCTCAAGATAACTTCCTCATGTATCACAGCCTTTGTTCAGAACTAAAAATTACTTTGATCTGATACAGCTTCATTTATTTTGGAAGTGAGACAGATTAATTTCAATTCTTGGTTAGAGTGGCCAAACAAGCTGTTTGTGGTTTTACTAAGGCACTTGGATTTCACAGTGACTTCATACATATTAAGATGAAAAACTATGGATAAAAACTTCAAAACAGAAGCAGATACTCCATGTTCTTCTTCACCTCTTATTTTCTTAAAATCATATTTTTTTTTCTATCACAGAATTAATGGAATTATTGTGATGAGTGATTTTTCCTAGATGCAATTAAAAATCATAATTACTGTTGCTATTCATCTGTCATATCTATTACAGCATTTTTGAATACTATCGCAGTTTGCATTTAAAATTTTTTTCTGATTAAAAGATGAGACACTGTGCATTGTCAGTGCTCAGTAATCCAGGAAACATCAGCCTACAACTGAAAATTACTCAGGTTAAACTGAAAACTCACCCTGAATTCAAGACCTCCTTTTGATTCAATGTCAAAAGCTTCTGTGAGTGGATTTGAATTTACTATGGTAGGAAGAATTGCAACACCTTCAGAAGCCAATGGAGAAACAGTCACATTAAAGTTATAGACTGAAACACCAGCTGCTGAGTTTTCCTCAACAGTGCTTGTTGCAGGTAAGCCCTTAAGCAATAGGGTTCTTCTTCCTGCAAGATGAAAATGAATGTAAAATTACTTCTGTGAATCTTGAGCTAACAAGTACAAGGCTTTTGTCAAGAGTTGACATTAAGAAACGCTCTGACTCTCTTTTTATCTATGGACGGGGGCATTGCATTTTAGTAAATCCAGTGTTAATGCCAAAAGAATCCATCTTTTCTGTTATTCAGTCCTATAGTGTTGTCATCTAGAGTGGTTATTGTTAAAGTATTATTTTAATGCATCATTTACCTTCATATATGTCTTTATACAGAAGCAAAGAAGCCAAAAAGTATTTTTATTTTTGCTGTACTAATTAGTACCTCTGTTCACTGTTACATTAAAAAGTACCTTGTATCACACAGACCCAGATACTAAAGAAGGAATTTTTTTTTTTTGACTGCGCTATCTGTAGCACTTATTTTCTCCATTATCCCTCTTCTAGTTCTTTCTATGGCAGCTGTGTGCAAGCCTGGCTCTTGAGTAGTGCAAATTAGTAACAGTTTCAGGAGTGGTACTGTTATTTCCTGCTTTGAGCAAGGAAGAGCAACCTGGAGTCTTTGGAGAAGATGCAAGCCCAAAAAAGCATACTCTGGTTCAAAACTGCATAAAAGCTGCACATACTGGACTGGTGAGGCATCCAACAGATCTGTGCAAGCCCCTTGTTTGTCCAGACCTCTGGACTCCCCAAACCAAACTTTTTTTGCTTTCTCTGTCATGTAGCTTCTAGTTTTTGATACTTTAGACAAAGGCCTGTTGTGCTTCATCTTATGAAAAGTGTCTAGAAAACATAAATCAGGACTGCTTTTGATGTCCTGAAACAACACTTCAGTAATCTCACATCCCTGAGCCAGCAAGGTACCTCAACACAGACTATGGCAGGGCTGATTGTTCCTTGGGGATACTTTGCTGGCTCATCCAAAACACTCTCCAAGAAGCCTGGCTGTGTTCAGCTGAAATTCCTACTCACTCTGTGCCAAGAGGGAGACAGATACTGCCCACTCAAGGGTCTGGACAGGCTCTTCAAACACCAGCAATTATTGTAGCAAAAGCCCCATGAAGTCCTTTTTCTCACTGCAGAGCTGCAAGGTGAAAAGCTGCTAACAGGAACTAGTCTGAGACATTAGAGCTGCAGCCTAAGGGCCCCTCCACAGCTGTGCAGAGATTCTCATGCTCCCACACTGAAGATACAGCAGGTTCATGGGTCACTGATCCAGCTGGGGTTACTCTGGTATTTATGGAAAAAACGGCATTGGAGATACTCTACAGGAACAGGCTGGGATGTGGGATATTGTGAGGTGGGAACTGCCTGAGTTAATCTGAACATGTCAAACATCTGACATCCTGGTAGGACTGAGTTCAGCTGAACTGTTACTGATTTATGTTAGCAGGAGCAAGACACAGTGAAGGATTAAGTTTTTATTACTGCTATTATAGATTCTGGAAGATATTATCAACAAAAATCACCCATGCAAATGAGGCTGAGCTGAGAGGGGCTTCTAAAGATACATTTCCATAAGTGGAGCTGAACTTCAAACATGATCTCCTATGGACAGCACTTGATGAATTCAGCTCACTCATCAAGTCACAGTTCATTAATGGAAACCATTTATAAAAATAATTAAATAATTTACATTATTTAGCAATGTAGAAAGGATTTGCTATTTTTGTATTATCTCCAAAGATTTCATTGGCTGTTTATTCAGAATTTGGTTTTTCTAAAACAAAAGTTCTTACTTCTTGCTCTTTACTTTTAACTGAAATTTTAGGTGCTGCAGCTAACTGACTTCTTTTTCCAACCAATTTTACAAAATGTCTCCTTCCATATTCACAAATCCTTGCTTACCTCTTTTGCAGATCAAAATATTTCTGAAGCAATTGAACATTATTTATCAGAATTAGCAATGACAATCATTGACAAATGATGAGTCCAAGACAATGCAATAATGAAATTAGTTTGGAGAAGTTTATGTATATTTAAGACTTATTTATCTGTGATATGCCAGTCTTTAGAGTGTGCTTGAGTAGTACCTTCAGGATTTTCTCTATCTACAACCATGTAGGTTAGAAAACTGCTGTTTTTCAAAGAAAGCTGAAAGTGGCAGGCAGTGTCCTAATCACAGTTTGGGGCACATCAGGAAAACCACTCAATACTGACAGGTTCCTGAGGGATGGCAGAATTCTTACAGTTCCTTGAGAGCAAAATGACCCCACCTGAGGAGGCAGCTTAAAGCAGCACCAGTGCTTTGTGTGCCACGCAGACTTCAGACAATTTGAAGATCTACTAAGTTGCTAATGTGCAAATACTCATATTGGCAAATCTCCCATGTATTTACACTAATCAAAGCTAGCGATGTTATACTACTAATACTACCCACAAATTTCTTTCTGTTTGGTCCTGTTTGGTTGCTTGTTTTACATTATCAAAGAGAAATGTTATCAATATTTGAAAGGAGGATAGTGGAGTATAACTACTGGTTATTGTTTCTTTTAGAGTTGACCTCCTTTCCCACTCCAATGCTGTCACACTGAGAAGTGGCTATTAGAAATGAAGCGCCTCATCCAACAAAGTGTTTTAGCAAAGAATCATATTCTCTTTTCATTATACTGCTGTAACCACAGAGCCCAATCTATTTCAGTAGGAAAATAATTGTTACTTGATTTTTCCCATCTGTGTCTGATCCCTAAATATGTATTATAAAGTTCCCTAGAGAAAGTATAACAGCCAACAGTGTTCTAATTTTAGCAGCATAATGAAATCATGTTCTTACCAGATACTACTCCCAGCAAAATTAGAAAAAGGAGCATGCTCTTCATTGTCTTTACGACCCTGTCCTTCATGTTTCCAGGATGCAAACTGAAGGAAGATCACAGTATGTTTTCCCCAGTTTACATCAGCTCCACCTAAATTCTTCCTTTTTCTTGTTGTGCAGTGAGAAATGAAACAAAAGACCTGTGTCTCTAAGGGAGTTTCCAAACACTGTCAGCTTGTTTGCTTGTCAGGGAACTGATCCTTGCTGACACTTCATTTCAGCCCTGGTCTGTACTTGGGAAAACAGTCATCATCTGTCCTTTCACTATAATCATCTTATTCAATGAAGCATTTTGAAGAGAATCTAGTATGTTTTAAATCTGGAAATACCATGCTGCTTTCACCACTCTGGCAATGAGGTGCTCTTTTCACACACCAGAATCAAATACTCAAGCTTTTTTTACCCAAATTAAGAACCTGAAGTTTTCTCATTTTTCTGACTACCAGAGAATCACTCAGACCTCACATAATACATACTTGGATGTGACGCATGTGTACATGATAAAGTTTGTACATGATGCATCTTTGCTGTAACTATCTCAGGAATAGCATGGACTCCCATAGAAGTGCACTGCTTCCCTTAGATTAGACATTTAACTTGCTAGTCCACAATAGAACCATCTTCTTTTTTTTTTTTTTTTTTTTTTTAACTAAGGGCAGTCCTACTGCTATTTTATGGAGCATAGGAGAGAAGTGACATAATACTGGAACTGCATGCAATATATCTGCATTAGAATTGACTCACAGAATAATTTACCCTGGAAGGGACCTCTGGAGGTCACCTAGTCAAATATCCTTCCCAAAGCAGGCTTAATTAAATCAGGTTGCTCAGGGATTCATCTAGTTAATTCTCAACACCTCTGCACAAACTTAGCGGCTCTGCTAAGAGTCAGAATTTTGAGATTCAGATTTAATACAGCTGTGGAGAAACCTGACTGATTTGTGATCTAAGCTGGCATCTCTAGATGCTTCTGCATGACCCTCTGTGGTTGTCCCACTAAAAGCTGAAAGTAGCTCTGAAAGTTCTGTCCCATGTTCCTGTGTTTTGTGTAGCATGAGCATGTTAACTGAACATAATTGCTCATGCTGAACATGAGCAGCCAGTTTAACACCAGGGCAGGCATTGCCTATGCATTCACACCTTAGGCTATGGTACCTGTGTGACTCGGAGAATTCTGCTGACACAACGGACCTGGAAAAGATGCATCAGTAAAGCCTACTGATTGGAACTGAACCATACCAACATATCAAAAACTGATTTGAGGAATCATGAGAAATTCTCATTTGATGGCTAATCTGCATCTATTTTAAAGTGCTTCTAGGACCTTGTAATGGTTTAAAGTGGATGTGGCCACACTGTATCAACTGTGAACACAACCGGTAGTGCCAAGGAAGCTGATCTTTCTTTGTCCCAGGAAACGTGTGCCTAGATTTCATGTTAGTAAAAAAAGTGTATGGAAAATCTCACTCTCAAATGACCTCGTTATGCTGGTAATAATGTAAGTATATTTATATTGTCAAAAAATTCTAACCTGCCCCTTTACCTACTAGGTCTTTGCCCAACACTTCATATGCATTTCTTGAGTCCACAAAGAAGATTTTGATCTGACTGGACACCTCACAAAGATGAGGTCTGTGTGCACAGGCATGAGCCAAGCTTGTACAATGTGGTGTCTTGTACAGTGATCTTCTACTGATTACCAGAACACTGTAAAACTTCTACTAGCTTTATTCCCTCCTTTTAATTTCATTAATCTATCCCATTATAAGCCTGTCTCTTTAAGACTTGAAAAAACTATAGAAACATCTGGGATAAGTTTTAAAGTCTTTCAGATACATTTCTAAATTTGTTTAGTATCTACTCTGAGTGATAGGACTGATTCCATCCTATACTCTGAATTACCAAGCCTTCTTCAGAACTCAGAGACCACAATTTTATCCTTTATTTTCTTTCTTTCTTTCATTCTTAGGCTGGGGTTTGGTGAGGAGGAGGGGGGACTGGTTTTGGTGTGACTTGAGGTGTTCTTTGCTCCCTATAAGTACATTTCTCAGCATATTTGTTTTGACCCTCCTTCTTCTGACAACATACACAGATCTACTTCCAGCAAGGATTCAAAGCCCATAAACATAAAACATGCATTATTTATGTTCTACACACTATAGAGAGATATGAGAGACATGTATGGGAAAGGCACCTGGAATATACACATACTTCACATACTAGCCTGTCTCCCCAACTTCACCTGGAAATGCAATAGGTAATTGTTTCAATTACTAAGTGAATACCCATGGAGTAGTTAATTTCTGCTTTCCCTCTGAATATGTCTCCAGGGCTTTCAAGTAGTTCCTATTAAGCCTCATGGTTCAAGAATATTGTGAGGAGACTGTAAAGGTGACCATGGAGATGAGGGCAGAGCCAAGCATAGCACACAGGAAGGCAAGTGTGAAGAGCAGCTCATATGGGTGGAGTATGGGTGAGCAGAGAGGGCTCTGGCTCTTCCTTTCCTTCCTTCTGGCTCTGAGTCACTTCCAGTATGTTTCATTACTTTCCTTAGATCACTCATTTCTTATACTCCTCCAAGTGGATTTCTGTGATTCTCTGATTCAACCTGCCAGGCTGTGAGGCATGAAGTGAAATGGCAGCCAGAATTAAGAGAGCCCAGAAGAGGTTGAAAATCAAGTAGAAAAAAAGCGTATGAGCTGGTTAGGAACAGGTGAATTAGGAAACGGTGAGCAAGGCAGAAATTCACTGGCAAGTCTAGCAACACCAGCACTTTCACTGCAAAGAGATCAGGAGTGAGCTTCCTGGGAGTATAAAGCAACTAGATGAAGAGAGGTCAAGGCAACACAAGCAAGAATACAACTAGGGAGTTTTCATGCAAATAGAGGTAAGATTAATTTTGGAGCAAATAAAGAGGTCAAAACAATGTTTTTCTTATCATTCTTTGGTTTTCAGATGATTTTCAACTTTATTTGGGTGATTTGGAGTAAAAAAAATGAACTTCTGAAAAAAATGTCTTGTGGATAATCAGGTAAAGTGGAGAATATGAGGAAGATGCAACATCTTTCAAGAGATTAAAGAATCCTAGTTCCAAGGAAAAGATCAACAGATGGGAGTATGATAGAATGCACTGGTCTTAGGTTGGGATGCAAAGAGAAAGAACATGGGAAGCGAAGGCTATGAAACGGGAAAGAGCAAAACTTGATGTGCAAGCTTCCAATTGCCTTAGGGAAGTAAGGGATTTCAACAGAGGCTGGCTTCAGAGAAGTAGTCTACTTGCATAACAAAATGTTCAGGTTCAGAAAGTTCAATTGTTTTTTATGCATTTAATTCCAGTCTGTCAACATGAAGGAAATGTTCTCTAATTCTTCAAACACATCAGAGGCTCAAGACATAATTTTCCCATTAATTTTTATTTCAGACAGAGTAGTGGCTCTCTTCTCCTTAGCCAGCTCATGGGAAAGTAGACATTTTGCTATAACTGTGGTGATTACTCACCAAAAAATCAAGCAGCCTAAGGAGAATTTACATACACCCGATCCAACCTCAGTTTATGATTATTTATTATTGTTGTTTCATGAATTAAATTACTGAGACTGTCAGGTTTTATTTTCATTTCCTTTCTCTTTAAACATTACAGCTTTTCCATCCACTGCCTTGGTGACCTTTCCTAAAATATTTAAACAGTACCTTAGCATCCTACACCAGAAACTTATGCACCATTTCCTTTGATTTCTCAGCTGAAAGCTTCCTCTGTACCATTTCTGAGTGACAAGAACAAACTAAAAGTCATAGAGTATTACCCATGCTACCTTAACCTCACCTAATGCAGTCCCATCCTAGCAAGGTCAGTAACCCATACAATTATGAAAAGAAGTCCCAGGCAGGTATTTTTCGAGCATTGATTTGTAAACACATAACCCCCATTAGTCACTCCCTTGACAACTAGCTTGAAGTGTTTAGTAACAAGAAGAGATTCCATCACACCTAGTTTTTTTTTGGGGTTTCAGGTTTAAGTAAAGAACTGCCTAAAATCTGGGTGAGTACACACAGAAGGCTGAAAATGATGCTGATGTCTGTGCTGAAAACAAATCCCCCCATTGCTCCAGCAGTTACACACTCAAGAGATGAAAGCATTTGCCAGAAAAGAAGGAATCCTGAGAGTCTGTCTGTCTTTGCAACAAAGAATTCTCAAATTCACCTATTTTAGGACCACTGGGAATATGAAAGGCATTAAGCTATCAGAGACTGCTCTGATTCTTCCCATTCCCTCCACTCCATCTAGACAAATGTGAACTGAGTCAGACAAATGATTACAAGGACATGAATTCAAGAAAGCTCCAGAGGTACTTGAATGCTCACTATGCAAAGATCAAGTGACATCAGCAAGACCACAGAAACTCCAGAAAAGCCAGAGGTCTTAGTTCCACTCCCAAGCTTAATCATGACAACTGTAAGACACCATGACTGTAAAAAACACATTGTTGCTAAATGTTTTTCACTTTAAGAAGTTCTTACACTGCTTAAAAATAATGTTTTCTTCTGCCTTAACTACACATGGAAGTCAGTGATAACAAGTTTTAATATTCATTCACCCAAGCAAAAGTAGATGTTACCAGCAAGTATTTTCTGTTTTGTGATTTGAGATGAATAACATGTTGTGACATAGAACATTTGGTGCATGCAAGAAATTATGTCACTTGTCCATACCAGATACATATAACACTTGAATTTTAATCATGTCTTCCAAACTAAGTTCTAGTGCCAGTAAAGATACAGTAAAAAAAAATGTTGAGGCCAATGAAGCCTTCTTTCTGCATTCATCTGCATTGGATGAGGGCCTGAACCCATGCAGTAATACTTTGTACCTCATGATACTACATTTACTGCATACTAAACATTTGTTATTGTAATTGCTTGGCCACCCGAGCTCTTTTGGTAAATATATAAATCAGGCTGTGAATAGCAAAAGATGCAAGTGCAACAAGAAAGAATGCACTGGGAAAAATAAGGGTACACAAACTCTAAGGTTTCTATGTACACAGTGTCATGCACTTCATTTAGTCAAGTATTTTATTATATCATCAAGAATTACTTAAACAGGCCTTTGCATCATGAAACATGAAATACCTTCCCTGTTTTATCAGCAAAAGGTATCTGATTATTTTTGCAAACGCAACCTTGCATTTTAGCACACACAAAATATTTTCTATTGACTTTGAAAAAACAACCCACAGAAAAATGTGCAGCTAACAGAAAAGGGCATGGCCTGGGCACAGGGTGAGGGCTCAGGTGGTGGAGTTTCATATGGAGTTAGATGGGTTCTTATACATAAGTTCCTCCATCCTTTGAACAAGAGGAGTGAGAATAATTCACTACTTCTTGACAGTGTGAAATTTTGTTTGTTTATGGTTTCAAAAACTTTCAGATCTTCAGCTGGGCTCTGTGGCTCTCCAGAGGACCAGAAGACAGTCATGGTATATATGGAGGGGCATTTCACTCTCCACTTTTGTTTCAGATTACTTAGTTATTGGAAAATTATTATAATGATCGTGCTCTCACAAAAATCAGTGACAAGCCTGGTTTTGAAATGAGCAATTTCAGTAGATCTGGACCTCAATAAAGTGGTCCAAAGGCAAAAAAATCCTTATCACATGAAGCAGATAAGCAACATTAATTGCTGGCCCTGTTCCTTGCTGACTATAAGCTCTTTGACTAGAGAAAACCTTTAGAAATATCACAGAGGAATAGGGTTAAATTCTTCTGGGTTCAGACACAGAATTACTTTTTTACAGTTGCTGAGTTTAGATTATGCTGATTTTATATGAGAACAAATTTGAGTGGAAAAAATAATCCCCTTACAATTGACATGAGGCAACATTATATCTGAGTAATGACTTGACTGAATCTGCCACCACGTTAATACACAAAAGGCAGCAGGAAACCAGTGCAATATTCCAGATGTATATATTTCTTGCCTGTGGATTTGAGCATCAACATCAAGGAACAGCCTGAGACCATAAGAGCTTTCTTAATGAAACTGAAGATCCCACACAGTAAACCTAGTGTCCAATAAATGTTTTGACAGAGAACTGTGAAGCTGTAAAGGTAGGTGGATGAACGCACAGAGATTTAAAAAAGCCCTGCGGCCCAGATTGAGTTTAGTCACATAAAACCTGTCTGTTATAATATGAGCTGCGTGGGCGATAACAAGGAAACAAAGTCAGGATCTGTCCCTTTGCAGTGTATGGCTCCCCTGACCATTGCAGGAGCTGAGGGAATATTGCCATCTAGTGCCATACAGAAATCCAGCTGTCTAAACAGAAAAAAGCCATTTAATTCATGCAGGCAATGGTTACAAAGCCTCCTAAAACCCAGGGATATTATACACCAGGAACATCATTTTGGTCAGTGTCTTTGTCAGGCTTGTTATTAGAAATGGTACATTTTCTCCTTTAAAAAAAATGACTGTGATGTGGGAGCTGAGTCATAACACTTTGGAGGAAAGACCGTGTTCAGTTGTTCTGAGGTTGTGAAAAAAGTGCCAAATACTCTCATAGCAGTTTACCGAATAGCTGCCAGAATGATGGGATGCAGTTGAGAATGGGACTTACCTTGCCTGCCTTAAATTTACTAAAACACAGACCTATATATGTCTACATACTTTCTACAGTCACCTTAGGCTTCTTTTGGAAATAAAAAGGCACTACTAGGGCACAACTGGTGTGACCAACTTTAGCTGTCCCATTAAGGATGAGAAGTGATGTACTTTTGAAACATCTGTTTCTCTACAGAGACAACAAGCAGGGGTTTGGGATGCCTGGTTCTGATGTTTGTAGGCTTTGAACCCTCAGTGCCTGTCTCTCTGTACCATTTTTTAACCAGAGAGGCAATAATTTTGAGGACCCGTTGGTAGAAAAACAAATACCACTTTTAGACTTCTAAATCCCATGATCTCAGCAGTGTGATCTCATTTAGGGGACTCATGTACTCCCACAGAAGCTGCTGCTGGCCTGTATCAGGGTGCACTTACTGTTGGGCAGGTGCACTGGGTCATGGCACATTTCATATTCACCTCTGTGTGCAGCAGCATTATGAAGTTCCTCCTGTTGTCCTGCCAGAAAGGGCCCTTAGGGGCCACAGAGCAGTTTAGTTCACTTCAGCCAAAACCCTGCTAAGCCTGAGATGAGGGGGTTTTTAATCAGTACATATGTTTGAGATACTTTTAATGAGGCCATCAACTCACTTATCTACACTACCAAATACGTGCCAGATTATAACAATTTTCAGTCATTGCCCGTCTGGAGCGGATTCAAACCAGTGGTTGATTTTCAAAAGCAATTTGAAAATCAAAATCAGTTCAGTAATCAAATCTTCCAAAGCAGCAAATAATGTTCAGATTTTCAAGCCAGCAACATCATGTTTCTAAATGTTGACTTAAAATTACTTAAATGTCCCACTAGTACCTCTGAGTTATTTGCCATGTTATTGCTTGTGGCTGTGACTTTCCCACTGTTTCTGCCCCCTAGCCATGTAAAGGAAAGGATTAAATCATGAAGAAAATCAGAGTCAATAATGTAAAAGAATATTGTTTTTAAACCTGAGAAAGTTTTATACACCCATCACTCCTTTTCTTTTAAATAGTATGAGCACCAATTAAGGAAAAGGCTGCTAAGTTAATTGGCTTATATTTTAAAAATCCATTATATCAAATCATCAGATATAAACCCCTACATCAAATATAAATCCTTTTCGTTTCTACACTGATTTTAAATATGCTGCAAAAAATGTGTATCTGAAGTTCCTCCAAATGAGGAATTGTTTAGATAATAAAATGTGTCACAATAATGGTATTATGAAGTTACTGACATCAAACTGTCCCAGAATTTTTAGGGTTATTTTCTTTGCTTTTGTTCATTTGGCAAAGTCCTTAAATGTGGTATTAGTAAATAAATAGAACATGTACACTCTCCTCAATGTGCATACTGTGAATTGAAATTCCATCTAAAAATGAACCTGAAAAGTAAAGATTGCAGGTTTGTAAACAGGTTTTAAGCACCTAGAAATGTAAATTTCCAAAGCCCTCACTCTTATAATTTCAGTTCCCCACAACTAAGTTTAGCTAAAAAAAAAAAAAAAAAAAAAAAAAAATCTAAGCTAACAGCTTCCAGAAATAAATAGCAAGAAACTGGCAGAAAATTCTGGAACTCTCCCATACCTCCTAGTCCATGGGGACACAGACTGACCTTTCAGATGCAACACAAACCCAACAGATTTCCTCAGGCTTTTGCATGAAATGAAGCCTGACTCAGACAGTTTGGGTGTTCTAGGCAGGCAGGAAAGGATTACTAACATTAGCTCAATATCTTCATTGATGTACTTAAGCGGCTGCATACTGCTGGATCCAGCACAGAAAGCTCACACTGAGTTCACTGGGATCTGGATCAGTCTTTTAAAGTTTGAAGGAACTGGGGAAGTGGCAGGAAAGATGGATGGCAGATTTTTCCTGCTGCTACAAACTGCCAGGACTATACTGCCATTTGCACCAGCCGAGCCTTTATACCAGGACAAGCAATCTTATGAAGCTGTGACGTAAAATAGATTCACAATTTGTTCTCCTAAGCTAAGGAGCATTAGTGAGATGACATGCCAAATCACTTTAAGAATCAAGAGTTAAACACCCCAAAACGTCCACACACCCAGCAGTCCAGTTGGATGAAGTCTCAACACAAAGAAGGGTGATGTCCATGAACATAAGCACCTATTTATCTTTTGTTTCAATTGACATAAATGGCGAGTGGCAGGGCTTGCCTATTTTGCTTTAATGATATTTACAAACATCTGAGACTGTTTCTTTGCATACAACATTCTTTGGGGCATGGACAGTTTTCTTAATGAAACCAGACTAAGCTGCACAAGTCCACTCAGTTGTGTCATATCAGCCTGGGCTGTCTCAGGTCAGTGCACTGCACAAGTGCTGGTGTTGCTGCACAGGGAACTGGATCCATGAATTGAAGCTGGATAAAAACTAAGCAAGTGGATGATATGTACAGAAACAAATGACCAGGAAGTAGAGGTCTGGGCAAAAAAATTCTTGTGGAATACAGCCTGAAACATGCCCTTTTTTTATGTTAAGAGATGTTGAGTAATACTGGTCCAGTTTGTGGGAATCACTGAGAATGGGTTTTAAAGAACCTAAAGCCCTTAATGTTGTTGTTATTTGTGACTTCAGAAATTTAGCCTTTCTTCTGTTAAAAAAAAAAAAAAAAAAAAGTGCTAAACATTACACAGTTAGCTTTTTTCTATTGAATTAAATGCTCTGTGAAATAGCTGAGGGACAGTCACCATGTCTCAGCTAAATGGTTTGTTTGTAGCAAATTGTTTTCTATTCTTAAGGAAAAAGAATTTAATCAAATGTCAGAAACAAACTATATCTTGACAGATTAGCAGGATTGCTGCTGTTAAAATAAATTTGTTGCCAGATTTGTTTACAAAATTTAGTTTTTCAGGGATGCGTGAACTTCCTGGAATTTGCCAATCTTTTGAATAAATATTGTGGAGGATTTGTAAAATGAGAATTAATTAAAACTTTTCCTGTGAGTGCAAACAAGACATTTTTCTCAGTGTAAATAAATTGCTTGAAAGCTAAAAGGAAGACTTTGAGGGAGGTGGGTGGAGAGGCAAGGAAATTTAAGCACTGTCTTTCCTTTACCAAACAAAATTTGGGATATACCAACTATGACTAATACAGGAATTGTAATTTATATATCAGATTTGATATATCCATTTTTAACTGTCTTTGCAGTTCTGAACTGACCTCAAGACATTTGACTTCAGCTTTCAAGCTCCTCCGAGATTTGTTTATTTTTCTACAAATCTTTTTGGTTTGGCTGCTTCTGTACAATATGTGGCAGATGTGCTCATTTCTGGATGTGGAGCTTTTTGATACTGGCTCCTATATATAATTTGTGTTGCTCTAAGAAGGCCTTTCAATGTTAGCTTGGGTGGTATCACCACCTCAAAGAGATAAGCTTACTGTCATCATCCATTCATTCTGCTGGGGTAAGGGAAAGAATCAGATAATGAAATGCTTACCCTAGCCAGGAAGAAAACAAGGACAAGTATTTGCATTCCACCTTTTCAAGTACAAGTCTGTTTTATTGGTGGGATTTTGGGCACTTCACTATTTTTATAAGTGATCACAACAAAAATACTCTTCATCTATGAAACAGCAGACAGCAAATCTTCTACTCTTTCATGTATTAAGTCAAGGAAGAGTCACTAAAGATCCTTAGAATGACTTTTCAGTGACTACTTTGGAAAGTAAATCCAAAGATAGATTTTGAATAAAAAGACAAACATTCCTCCCACTTAGACTAAGATTATTTTCTTTCCCCCCCCACCTGGCAGAATGGCAGAATGTCCCTAACCTGTGAAATTAGTCCTGGACAAAAGCCTTCAGTGCTACAATTTGGAATACGTTGTTTCTGGCAAAGCCAGGGGCAGATGTCAGTCTGGCAATGGATAGTCTGCAAACAGCAGCAACCACTTGAGGGACACCATCACTATCCAGGTGAATTAAGTACATGGGCCATCACTAAGTCCTACAGATAAATTACAAAACAGTTCATGGATCTCAAAGAAGACAGGATTTTAAACCATGCAGTACTCAGGTAAAAACTGTCTTTCTTTGATTCTTTAGGTATCAAATCAGAAGGATTGATTCTTCCCAGTCACCTTTCCCTAAAAATGTCCAGCTTTTAAAATTACCATGACTGGTCTTAAAGGTTTGATTACTTAGAGCTACCACACACTGCTGCTGTACTAATTAAATTAAATTCCATTGGGTCTATTCTTCCAAAGCCTTGTGCATTTGAGCAGTATTTCCCACGGTCATATGTATGAAGCCGCATGTTGGCAGGATGGATAAGCATCTCTGCCTTTAAAGACAGCCTCAAGCTTTTGCTTAAAGAGGCTAACACTGCCACTAACAACTAGGAAATCCTGGCAGATAGTCCACATGAATATCTCTTTCTATATTTGCACAATGTCAAGCACACTATCAGCACTGCATAAATAATAATCATAGAAACCTGGAGTCAGCCAGGAAATAGCTGTGAATGAGACATTCATATTTTAAAACCTGAAACTGCAATATTATCTTGTTATGATTCTGGAAAAACTATTCTTTTCCTTTTCCCCTCTTGTTTCCTTTTCTAAAAAAGAAGAAATGCTAATAGTGCTGCAAAAGGTACTAAAAAAACTTAATTTGGTCCTGTATGACAGAATTAAACATCTGAAGTTCTGTCTGCTAAATACATAAAATCTCTTTAAAGAGCAAAATGGCGAATAGTGCTGATTTTAAATCCAAAGAGTGTATTTCTAAGTGATAAAAAAAATTAGAGTACAACCACATTATATGGGAGAAAAAGAAGAGTAGCTGAAAAACAGTTTCACAAGCCAATCTTGCTTTTGATAGCGCCTTGGCAAAGTTGATTTTTTTTTCTAAATTTAATTGAAACCCTCTGTTTTAAAGGATTATATGAGACACAAATCTTTAAAACAATGAGAAAATATATCAGGAATTCAGTCTCTATCTCTATAGAAATAAAAATATAGAATAAATAGAAATAATAATATAGAAAAGAAGGGCAAATCCCTGCAGTAAAACTAGTTGAAATTGGTAACTCTTTTTTCACAAACATTCAGGGTTACTCCTTCTTCACAAAAGAATGATTTATTTCTCCTTTTTTGTTCAGATGAAGGGCTCCTGTGGCAGACTAAGCATGTTTTAAGACTGTATTTTTATGTTTACAGATGAGAAGAAACAAATTATTACTTTAAAATCTGTTTTTATAATTGCTGATGGAGAAACACACAATTTTTTTTATATATTGGTCACCTTCAACAGAAATACAAAAAGATCTGAGCTCTGAGGGCTGTCTCAGTATAATCAAATTGCAATTAAGTTAGTCCAGAAGCATTTGTCAGAAGATATAATGGCAAGGACTATAAAGAAGAAGAATAAACTGAAAACACAGAATGCCAAAAAACACCATCTGCTGAGATGATGGGAGTATCATGCCCAAAGCTGTTAAGGTGTTACTAGAGCTGTTGTCTCTTACAACATTAAACAGTTAATTGCAGTTCATGAGTTTTAAGTAAAAGGACTGGGGACTGCTTTTTACCATGGCAACCACAAAAAAAGAAATCTCTTCCAGCATGTGTGCAACACACGCCAACAAAAAAGCAAAGAAAATAAATACATTTGGAATTTGGCATTTAAACTATAATTATTTGGAGAAATTCCTCTTTCCAAATTTACATTCAGAGCATCCTGGAGAGAATTCGATGCTCATTCCAAATTTACCAAATGTCTTTCCTGAGGGACAAGAAGATGTATTACATTCTGTATCTTTTCCCGCTAACAACTCTTAGGATGACTCCTGCTGCTTAGGTAAACAGAGTAGGGAAGTGAAAGTATACAGAAGAAAGGAAAACTTTATCATCTCACTAATGTGTGGCCACGTGTGCTGCAGGCAGGGCATGGGTATAAATGCACCAGTTAAGATCACATGTGTACCATTGCTTATCTTCTGCCACTCCATTTCTGCTGTGTGCTGAGGTCAGCCTACTTGTGATCTTTGAGCATGAGAAACACGTTATGGTCACAACACTTCTGATTGTTTAATCCCAGGTCAGGTCACATTTGAGAGAAGGACAAGAGAAAAGGAAAGTCACAGTTGCATCATAATCATGCCTTATATACTAACACATAATATTTTGGTGCAAATGGAACTTCTTATCCATGTTACTTTTTGAAATAAAATGCTGGTGAGTTTAACCATCTTTCCAGACATGGTTCCATTTTGATGGAACAGTTATTTTGAGACACGATTTTTCTGAAGCCTTTGCAAAGTCCAGACAGCTGTAGATGCAACAGACCAGAGAGGCAGCCAGCAAATTACCTGGAAGCAGTGACCTAAAAGGTGAGCAAGGCAGGTGAAAAGCAATGAGGAGCTAGAAAGAGGGAGGTCCTGCTGGTTGCTATCCCTAGAGGATGTCCCAAGGGCAGGAGACAATAGGAAGGACTGTATTTCACTAGCCCTGAACTAACTAAAGGTTTGAATATGGAAATGTTTTTAAAACATCTATTGTAGCTGCTGAAAACAATTATGTCTGTGGCATCTGCCAACTCTCATAATTATCTGCTGTTGTTTCAAAAATGTGTATGGGAAATTTTGCAAAATCTAGGACCAATAATCCCATGGCTGACACAGCATGCTCTTAGACTCTTACACCACAAATGTAGTGTGAGAACAGAACAGAACAGAACAGTTGGCTGCATTAAGATTCAGATTGACAGACTGAGGGGTTTTGTCAGCTGATATAAAAATTTCCATAGGCAAAAACATTAAACCCTGAATAAATGGAGGAATTCACCCATATACGAACAGTTTCAGAACCCAGAGATGCCCTTCAAGTTTTCCTTCTACAAATCCAGAAGACACAGGAACATGTAAGTTCTCCATACAAGACCATTTCTAACCCCTCCAATGCAGGCTTATCTTTCAATTTCAATTCCTGTTTTTCTGTTATTATATATTGTGTTTATCAAGGCACTGTTGTTAGGTCTTTTCACCACCAAAACTCACTTTGTTTCCATACAACCTCTAACATTGTATTTTCCGGTAAGAACACAACATAGTTTTGCTCCATTGGTTATAAACAACTCCAGATATATTCAGAAGTGCCCAAATCTGCTGTGACATGAACACATAATTCAATAAAATGCCAATGCTTATGCTACTAATAGATTTCATTGGGTTGTATCAATTGTGCTAATTATGAATATGTGTGAGGGCACAGAAAAAGAGCTCCACTTCTCCTGTAAACAGACGAGTAGACACCTCTTTTTATAGAGAACTGACAGTCAATATATGCTTAGACAAATTATCTACTGCAAAATTTTTCAGCCCACTATACATAAAGCATTCTTACTTTGCCAGCTTTCCTGTATCACAGACCACAGTTGTAATATTTTGAAGTCACCAGTAGCTGCAGTGGTAATACTTTTCTTAGTGCAGAAAGGAAAACAGGCATTATCAGATTACTACAGAATCCTTAAATGTCAATATGAATGCAAGTAAAATTTTAAGAGCTCAGATTTAGTATACACAGAAAGAGATTACAATTCCATACAAGGAAGAAGAGGAGTTTGTGCTTAGTTAATGGTACGAATTTAAGTATTTTCAAATCATCTATTATTATTGTTATATATTATTTGGCAGAATTAAACACAGACAGGGAATCCACAGATTCCTGCTGCCTCCTAAAGATAAAGCACTTTTTTTATCTGTCAATTAAAAGATTTGAGAAACAACAGCCAGTTCTGTTAATAATTTTGGATCAAATGGGTATCTGAAGTTGCATTACAAGATTCTCAAATGCTAATTTTGTAATGATTTTTAGTTAGTTTTTTTCCCCTAAACCACTATTGTTCACTTTTCATCGGCCTTATAGCTTTTGCATGTACCAAATGTCCCATGCTGAGTATCTACAAAACAAGATTTGATTCAATGCACAGATCTGTACCACTGGATGTTATTAGCCAGTTAAAATGTTTGATGGCCATAGACATACAAAGTTTCTCTTAATCTGAGCCCGCAAAGTCACAGTCTTAGCTCATAGGCTTTTCAGAAGCATGCACCCTTTGTAAGTAACATGGGATATTTTTAATGATGTCTGAACTTTTGTCTTCTTTACCAGCTATGGTTTCCATTTAAACCCAAAGTATAATAATACAAGTAGTATGCTTGTATTTGGATTGCTTCAAGGTAACAGTGCCTCAGGAACACTCATCAAACCACAGGTTTCCAAAAGATAGCAAAGGACAATGTATTTTTATTATTAAGAGGAAGATTTAAGTGAAATTAAAAAATTCACTTGGTCTGTGATATCATAACTGGGGTTCATCCACATCAGGTTTCTGTAACTGATGCCTTAGGTTTTACTATTATAATTTTTAGACTCTGTGCTGTTTCGGTGAGTAGTTTTAGGTTTCATATTAAGTGCTACTAAGCTCTCTTCATGGTGTAGATAGACAAAACAATTCCTTCTCTAGTTTTTCTACCAAGGACAACTTTCAAGCCCAAGAACAAAAACAATGGTGCAGTGAGAAGAAAAAACAAGGAGGATGGAGCTTCATAACCTGAAGCTATGGTTGGACAATGATTCTAATATGCTAATGGGCCAGAACTTACAAAAATGTGAGACCTTGTGACCTGGATGTCCATTTTGGGACCACTTTGGGGTGCACCTTGGGTGTGGTCTGGCTGGACTCTTGCATGGCCCAAGAGTACCCATTGAGACCTTTTAATAAATAACTACTTTATCCTTTGCCCTGTCTAGTCTCTGTTCCAGGTCAGCCTCCAGAAGGCATCTCAACCACGTTGCCTTTGTAAAAGGTCAGGTGAAGTCTGATGACAGAAATTCAGGGTGGCCCATGAGAATTTTATACATATAAGTCAATGCTTAAACATCACATATAGTTTCTACTTTGGGTGCGTTTAGTTGTCAACAATACCCCAATTCTGTTAAGGCCTTCAAGATCCATTTTGACTGAGTACTGAACTTGTAGTGCTTATCAGAAAATACTACATTTGACTCTTCCAGGTTGTAATGGGAATCTTATTAGGACAAAGCTCCTTAAAAAGTTAGCACAACGATGCAAAGAGATACAAGAGAATTCTCTGTATAATAGATGAGATACAATTGATTTCTGGCACTCCACTTCCAGCCTCAGCCAGAAATACAAGATGAACAGGCTTGCTTTCTTCTGTGATTTCAACATATCTGCTTCCTGTAAGAACTGGAAGTAGGACATACCATAACAACTGTCAAAACATTTCAGAACCTCGAGCAAGGTGTGATTGGAGCCAGCTTCTAGAAGCAGAGAGGGTTTGGGGAGCCATGTGAGCAGGCTGGGCCCTCTCTGCTCTTCACTGATCCAAGGCCCAAATATGACCTTCCCAAAGGTGTAGCAGTGCGACTCTTGCTCAAACCCCTTTTCTAGCTGGCCCCAAACTTTCACAGCCAGGCTGAAGGACACTCGAGGGACTCCCAAACACTGAGGGACATCTCTCCCAGGCTGAAATCTTCTGGCAGCCTGTGGGTGCTTCCCCTCAGCGCACTCACATATGGCACCTGGCCCTGCCAGAGATGAGTCCCCGTATGCAGTGGGGGATCAGTGAGCTGCAGAGGGAGGGGGACAGCCAGGACACCAGCACTTGTGGAAAATGATTCGAGAGGAGGCAGACCCCTGTGCTGAGGCCAAGGGGCTCCAGCCAGGGCCAGGAGAAGGCTGGAAAGGACTGCTGCCTTCCCAGGGAGAGGCGGAGGAGAGTTGGCTGCTGAGAGGAGGGGAAAAGGAAAGAGGACATGCCCCAAGATAGGAGGAATCATTTAGAGAGGAAAAGAGGGCAACTCCCAACAGCTTTGTGATGAAGACTCACTGGTGAGAGGGGGAGAGGTGACTCAGGACTGGGAGAGACGTGTCCTCACTGAGGGAGACATGGGAGAGGAAAGTCTTCTAACTGCAAAGAAAGGGATAAAAAACAAGGCAGTGTATATTAGAAGATATGGTCACGTCTAGTGAGGCAGCAGGGCCCAAGTGGGAAGGTGGTGAGAGTAGCAGAGAGTGAAAAACAGGCCCCAAACTGGTGTTTGAGTGGAGTAACCTGGCAAGAGATGAAAATACACCAAGCAGGGTTAGGGTAAAGTGACAGAAAAGAGAGAACAAAATTCAGAAAAGGGAAGCATTTGGGAGAAGAATAGATACAAACAGGACAAATATGGCATCTGTGTTGAGAAGGAACAGGAAAAAATTGGCTACAAGGCAATGAGGGAAAGGCAGGAAGCTGCTGTTGTGTGCTGCCAACACACGCAAACACGGCTGGTGAATGGAAAGTTATAATATACATTATTCATCAGGGCAAACTTAATTTTTAATGAAAGAATATTTCTATGCCTACCTCAAGAGAAATGTGTGAAGATCTTTGGGGACTCATGTTTTGTGGTTTTGGTTATTCACATGGGCATTGTGAGAGAGCTAAGAACAGGAAAGCAGCACGCTATTTGAAAGGAGACTTCATACTGAGGCAAGGTAACTTTCTCTATCCCCAAGAGGTTTTATATCTCAAAATCTAAAAAAATTTTGCTCTGTCTTTCAAAAATGCAGGGAACTCCTACAAGTTTCCTCCTTTCTGTCTCAACTAGACAGTTAAGAGCCTTCCTCTAAAATCTGGATATGGTCTTTGGGAATATTATTGTTACTATTATTTACCAAAAAACCTCTTTTGAATTAAAAAAGCAAACAAAAAACCAAACAACAAGCAAAACTGATGAATATTTAGTAAGCATAATGCAAGTGATTTGCTGCATAAGTGCTAGATATGTTTAATAATTTTAAGAAACAGTAAGAAACATGCAGTGACAATATCTTAAAACAATTTGTGATCCTTCCTGAGTATCTGTCAATACAGGCAAACTGTAAAAATTTTAGCCTGGAAAGTACTCTTTGACCTGTCATTCATGTCTTCCAATTTCCAAAACATATACATTAGTCCTTGCTCTTCTTCAGTGAATGGACTCCTCTGACCTGGTTTAATCCTCAGTTTCTTGCCACAAGAGCAGCTGATGGAGTGCTTGACCAAGGAGTCTGGATAGCTTGTTTTAAGAAGGGAGTTTGAGATCCGTGTTTCATACAAGTTACACTACAGCACTGAGACTGGATGTTCAGGTGTTTGGTGGAGGTCAGGACATGGGGAATGTTTCTGAGGGTGAGAAAATACTGGAAACTGAGATGGGTCAGAAACTGAATTCTCAGAGGCTCCTGGCTGAAACCTGAAACTGTTGCAGAAAAAAAAAAAAAAAAAAAAAAAAGAAAGAAACAGTTTTGCTTCTCTGAAGTAATTGTAAAGTCCTGGTGTTCAGTGAGGATGCATCTCTGCACCCTAGAAAGACATCCAATGGTACACTGACAGTTACCATTGCCAGCTTTGGTATCAGAAATACTCCAGGAACAGTAATAAAGTAGAGAAGAAAACTTATCCTCTGGAAAAGACAGTACAGTAGTAGGTTAATGCATTTAGGTGACAACCAGCACTTGAGAAAAATTGTTTAGAACAAACTTTTAGGCATTGGAGCAAAAGGATGTGCAATTTTTTACACAGTGCTTGCATAACTCTCTTGGGTCTGAAATGTGCAGTAACTTTTGATTTCCATCTCTAGTTCATAGCCTTATTTTCAGTATCATTTTTTCTTTAAACTTCCCAAAGTTCAATGTAAATTACCTAACTGTGCATTGTCTGTTCATAAACCTGTACAGTGCACCTCCCTTTAGATTTCCCATTTCATCTGATCAGTGATGCTGTAGTGCTTCAAACATTGCTTTGTTTTGTATGAAGCAATTTGCAACCCTTTTTTGAGAAACATCTTCTGTTGGGATACAAGAGATCTCACTTCAAATTTCTTTTGGAGTTCTCCTTTTTTTCTGACTGTTTCTTTTTTAAGCGCTAGTTTCTTTGGCTAAGGTGGAACCAAAAGCATAATACAGATCTTTTTTCTTGTGTTATTCCAGAGGACATTAAAAATAGATTTTTCTGCTATAAATGTCTATTTAATACAGTTTTCTAGCTCAAGTCTGCTATGATGGTACTCACATAGTGTTTGAGACACCTTCTGAAATTACAAAGAGATCAGAAATAGTACAGGGACTGCACTTTTGGCCAGAGTGACTCTAGGGAGACTGGTTCATTGTGGTTTCTACATTTGGCTTGCTAACTCCTGAGTTGTTTTAATGGGCATCCTGCATACGTCTTGCAGAAACCTAGATATAGGACTTTTTTTAAAGTATCCAGTTCATTGAATTAATTCAACTAGTCTAATTGTCACATACTAAAATGTTACATTGTATTAAAAAAGTTTCAGAATCCACCTTGATGTAGAAATGCAGGACTTTCCATTTGGTGGATTTTGCACCTTCTTAGTACAAACTTCTCTGGTAACCTGAGGTGTTGCTGTAGCATTAAACAGAAACTTCATTTATCCACTGTGGAAAGAGAGACTGCAAATAGATGAATGGAAAAAGATAATCTACAAGTTTAAAATCAGTAAGTCCACCATAAAAATAGTTTGCACACTAGTAAACATACAAGTTAGTTTTGCACTCCTCAAAATGCTGAAGGGTTAAAATTTCAGCACCCCTGTGACTGACAGCCAGCTGCTTTGCTGGTGCTTTTCTTAGGCAAACTCCATCACTACTTGTAAGAAAATCTTGTGATTCATTTGCTGCTCCATTTCCACCAAAGTAGATATCTGGGTTCATAAAACTGTCTGCTATGTAATAATTTCTGCAATATAAGGCAAAACCACCATTGTGGGAAATCCATTGCAAAACAGGATCCTGACAATCTGCTTAAATCATGACTTTGTCACAAGCATCTTATGTTTATAATGTTGTTATGATATTGAGGCCTTTTACAGCTGGGTTTTTGTAATACTTTTGTAGCCAGTTTAAAGCCATCTGATGCACGTATTGCCAGGTACACATAATTTTGTTGTTGTTGTGACTACACACATATCCTCAGCACTCTCATGGTATTTTCTCAGTGTATGACAGCACAGTGGAAGTTCAATCATGTCATTATTTATTTGTACACAGTGACTATATATGATGTTCCTGAGAGTCACATGTGAGAATTGCTGTTTTAGTTTGTCATGTCTTCACATCCAGATCCTGAAAATTATATAAAAATATTGGGTTGGTCTCCAAATAAGCCAAAGACTGATATGCAGCTTTGGATCTCTTCTAATGTCACAACTTTTACTGTGCTTTTATAAAGCCCAAGTCTTTAACTATAATTCTAATAAGTAGGTACAGGAACATATGATTTTTATCTTCTGGTCACTTGGCAAAAAGCTTGCATTTGGAGATCATCTTATTAATAGACTAATGATATAAGGATTAAAATGATTAGGGTTGAGGTTTTATCTGTATTTTGCCACTTATTAATTAAAGACCGTAATTTTCTTATAGTTTACTTTTTTAATACTATGTTATGATTGGATCACTGTAGTATTTAGAAGCTGCAACCGAAATCAAGGCTGAATTACCTTAAATTCTGAAAAACCACATAGAAAAAGGAAGCTTCTACTTGGCAATTGAAATTAAAAAATCCTCAGGGACCAGGGAGGGAAAGAAGGACCTTTCCTGACTGACTTAATTATTTTTCTGTGGCAGAGTGACTTGTTCAAGGTCATAGAAGAATAAAATTTCTGTATTGGTGAGCAGGTGGAAAAAAAAACAGTGGATGTTTAATCTGCACTTTCATGTGCAGGATTTTTACTGATTTCCTAAGGAAATAAGTCCTCTGTGACCATGTTTGTGGATTTCCCTCGCTTTTTTTCCTCTCCACCAGTAAATTTTGGCCCAACTGATTAATAAAAACGTATCTGAAAGAGGAATGAAAGTCTTAAATAGGTTTGTCTTTCTACAAATTTCGTGGAAGCACATGCCAGAAGGGAAGAAGAAACCATCTGAATGATCTTGCTACAGTAAAGCTGCAGCTCGAGTTCACATTCACAAGACAGAACTACATACATTCCTAATAATGAAAAAACTTTTAGGATGTCAGATCAGCTCTCTTCTTATTTTGCTATAAGGCTCTGGAGCACAACCACAACTGTCCATGCAACATAGACTAGTTTGACACCAATGTGGGGTGAAAAAGAGGTGTTTCTGGGGAGAAGTCCTGGTGCAGAAGTGAGACTACTTTTCTGCAGCTTCTGGACTTGCATCCTATAAGACAATAGAGACAAACTGATTTTTCAGGGATGGTGTTATTTCTTAATGCAGATCATGCAGGCAGCATAGATGTAATCAAAGCAGAACTCACACTCTTGGAACAAAAGAAGCTGATCACAGGAAAGCTGGGCGTATGTGTAAATGTGTCAGTTAGGGACATGTTTTAGTGATGGAATTAGAGTTAATGGTTGGACCCAATCTTAAAGACCTTTTCCAACCCAAATGATCCTAGGATTCTGATTGTGAAACAACTTGTTTAATGATAATATTGGTTTTGAATGCATATGTTAGGGAGGAGAAATTCCTTGGGAAGGACTTTGGAAACCTTTCTCTCAAACTGTAAGTCACTCGATTGTTGCTTTTTAGGAAGAAATTGGTACATCTTGAATCTTTGATTTTATGCTAATTTTCCTTCATATGGTCTGTTTCTGTTAAGAACCTAGACTGTAGTTCTGCAGTGTGTCATGGTAAGCAGCATGTAGATCAGTGCCATGTGTTAAAGCTGGAAAGTTTCCTTTTTTTTTTTTTTTTTTTTTTGTTGCTTGGTTTGAGGCACCTTGCATTAAATACTTTACCCCTCCCCTTTTTTCTCAGTTGTATGGTTAGGAATTGCTTTACTACTTGTGTATCCTGTGGTAGTGTTTAATATTAGTTAGCTATTTGGCCATCCATACTCCCATGAAATCTAATGTTGGTTTCATCAATGGGGATTTCCTGGGTGCCCACATGCCTTTCTTTTCTGACTTCTCTCCAGATACACATCTTGGGTAATCACACCAGTGTTATGGTATAAGCTGTGCAGTTTAACTTCTCTAATTATGAGACCATTTGGCCACTGTCAAGATTTTTGCTCAATTACCTTGCAGTGAATTTGAACACAAGTGTCAAATATGGTTGATATTAAGTTCATGTCATTTATCATTCCTTCTAAGGAATTCCATCTTGCTATTCCTGACCAAAGAGTTTTTCAGTATAGTGGACAGTTTTCAACCTCAACATAAGCAATTTGTGTCTATTTATTTTTTCTTCCTCATTGATGACTACGTATCCTTATAATTAAAAACATCAAACATATTCACTATCAGCTTCATTTAGGTAGACTAAGTAAAACCCTTCTCCAATGATAGAACCTTAATTTCTCTGATCTTTGTCATAACACTTTCTGTACTGGTTTTTTTTTTTTTTTTTTTTTTTTGGTAGGAAGATTAATTTAAATTGGTGGATAGAACTGCACATAATATTCCTGAATAGATCTTCCAGGGCTTTGTATTACATCACAACTATTCTTCCTGCTTCTGGAAATTCCACTGTTGTCTGTGAAAGGTCATGCATCCTATGTCTGCTTCACGATGGTTGCTAACAAGCCTGCTGTGATTGCCTGGTTTTATTTGAAGGGTATTTTGGTGAGCTTTCTGCTTCTTTGATAATGTTACTGAAGTTTCTTGTTTATTTGACTGGAGGCACTCTGGCTAGGCCATAAGGAATGAAAGTTTTTGGGCTCACCTCTGGGTACTAGGGATGGGACTTGTATATTCCAGCTACTTTTTGGAAGAGGTGGAGTGTGTTGACAGTGTACCTAAGGCAAAGAGTGTCTGTCCTTTGCCCCAAATCTCTATCCATTTTAGCACTGTAAAGATCCTAGTCCTAATGAAGCTGTGGGAAAATTACTTAAATCCTTTCTAGACAGCAGCATCATACACCTTTTTACAGGCAGCAGTGCTGACTTCAGCGACTCCTGTCCTGCCCCATGTCCACAGCTCCAACTTTTCAGCAGGCCTAAAATGTTGGTGGGGGGTTTTTGTTTGGTTTTTTTGATTGGTTTCGGGTTTTTTGAGTCCACATTAATTCCATGCTCTACTTAAGTATTGCCTTACAATGGTTTGAACTAGGAAAAAGAGAACGAGTGTCTGGGAAAAGACGCAGGATGGGGATGGAACCATGAAAAGCTCACATAACTACTCTGAGAAGCGTCTGTTGAACTATTAATTTCAGTCATCCCCGCCCTTAATGGGGCTGCTAAGCTGTATGAAAGACACTACCTGAGGAATATGTGAGGCTGCTTAAATGAAACCAAGTCCTTCACTGGGAGCGTTTATATTTGGCATAAGAGGTGTGAGCTGAAGCAACAGGCTTATGCTCAAACTCCAAATGCAGAGCAGGTATACTGAATATAAAAATTTTCACGGTTATTTTGTATTCTTACCTCAATGGTGAAAATGACACTATCCTAAATTAAAAGTATGCACGTCCCATAGGTTATGTAGAGCGAGATGAAAACCTCGGTATTGTTTGAGAGTAGCCGGACTTGCGAGTTCAGAGCTGCTGTACCGTAGCCTAGAACACCAAAACGAGAAAAAAACCATTTGCAAACAGACGAAGCCTACTACAGATCAGGCAGTATTTGGACAACAAAATGGCTGTGGTTGTGGCTATAGGTGATCCACAGGAGCGCGGCTGGAAGTGAGGGAGCGGGGGAGCCCCAAGCCCGCTCTCCGGGTCCGGTTCGGGGCCGCGCTGGGGCGCGGAGGGGCCGTGCCGCAGCTACCGAGAGCCCGTCCCAGGGACTCACTGCGGGGCGCTGCGAGACGCGGGGCGCGCAGCCCTGAGGCGCGCACGGCCGGCGGCTGCGCCTTCCCGGCGGGGTTCCTCGGCCGCCCACCCCGCTGCGCTGCGCTGCGCTCCGCCGGGCCGTGCCGGTGCCGGAGGGGCAGCGCGGG
>CM031879.1:11752997-11837995 GCA_018697195.1 Certhia americana | reverse complement strand
CCGCCGCCGAAGGAAACGGGAAAAGCAACAAGGAGGCAGGAGCAGGCGCGGCGCCATGGCGGCCCTGGAGCGGCCCGTGCCCAGTCCCGAGGCGTTCCTGGGCCAGCCCTGGGCCGCCTGGGTGCGGGAGGCCGCCCCCCCGCACGCGCACGGCGCCGCCCCCCCGCACAGTAAGGGCAGGGACCGGCCGCGGTCCGGCTCCGCACGCCGCTCCCCACGGAGCGGGGCCGGGGTCCGGCCGGGCCGCCCCCCCCCCACCCCCCCCCACCCCTCCTCCGCTCCCCTCCCTCCTCCCGCCCGGGCCGGGAGGTGCCGCCCCCCCGGGCACTCAGCTGACGCTCGGCCGAGCCCCCGTGCCATGTGTGCGGGAGGCGCACGCCGCGCCGCGCCTGCCGTGCCGCTGCCCCGCGGCGCTGGGCCGGCGCCGCGGTGGGGGAAGGGGGCGAGGGGGAGGATGCGCGGAGGGGCCGGAGGATGCCGCGGGCGGGGAGCGGGGGGAGCGAGGGTGCTGCCGCGGGGGGCCCGGCGGTTCCGCTCCCTGGCAGATGCTCCGACCATTGTGCTTTTGCTGTTGCAAATAGAAACACTGCTCACCTCCTCACCTCTCCTCCTCCCCTCGCCAAACAATAAATGCACACCTCGGGGCCCTCGGCGCTTCCTGACTCTGCTTCTCTTCTGCAGGTGTAGATCTGGAAGAGACTGCAAAGGAGGGTGGAAAAAGCAGGGAGGTTATGAGGCTTAATAAAGAAGGTAAGTGGATAGCTGGTGCACCTCTCTACCTGTCTGTCTCTTGGTGGTTGTGAATGACTGTGGTTTGGCCTTGACAGGGTGGTCTGATAGCATATGGATTTCTCTGCCGTGAAGAACGTTTCAGGGTTGGATACATGCAGATGACTGTCACTGTGTCAACTTTTGAAGTACAGGTATAACAGGTGTATACATGCAACTGACAGATGTGGTAAAACATAAGACAGTTTTGAGGCAAAAGACAACTATACATCAGTGGCCATATTGGATTTTTTTGTGGACCCTGTCCCTTGGTGCAACGTTCCAGTTGCTCATGTGAAGATAAGCATATAAACTTTAAATGTTATATTATTATTAGCAACTTAGTGGAGATGTTTTGCCTTACAGTGAGAAAGGGTTTGTTACAATCTTTGAGTTCATTCACTTTAGCTCAAATCGCGTTTTATTCTTCGTTTGCACTGCTGAGTGTGACCTACAGTCAACTGAGCAGCCAGCATCAAATATTATCTTAGGTTACACTAACCCATGCATATTATGCAAAAGCAAATAAAATTAGTCATTTGGGCCATAAGTTCTTCTGGTACCGTCAGTGTGAACAGGCAAATTCCAGGTTAGTGGTATTTACTAATATGTCAGGCCTGTCACAGCTGACAGCTATGAGAGCAGAAACATTTTGTTTGTGATGTGTGTTGTTAACATCATGCTGAGGTTACACCTAATGCAACTAGTGAAATGGTTCAGGATGCTTTTTCAAGTAGCTTTGTGTTTGTTTCTGTTTCCTTAAGAAAGCGCTTTGCATGCACAACCTCTCTGTCATGGGAAATACTTCTTGGGAAGTCAGTTCATAATGAATGAGCCCATCATAGTGAAATTTTGGGGTGACTTACTCATGCTGAGAGAAATCCCGCTCTTACCTGTAATGTCATAATATATATTCTGAAATGATGTTAAGTTTCTCATTACATTACAGTTGTCATTACACGTGAGTTCAATTTTGAGCATCTTGGCAGCTCAAAGGAATCTTATGTTTTCTAAACAAGCTCTTGAAAAAAGAACGAATTAATGAATAATGTAGATTTATGTGATAAACTATAAAATTGTGTGGAGTATGCGTTGAAGTTATTTAAAATACCATAAAACTTCCTTTTTGAAAGACCTTTACAGAGATGCCAAGCTTGATTGCGTTCATATCTTGATTCTTACGTTCCTGAACCTCTCTATTTTGTCAGCCCAAAGTTAAGTTAGCAGCTGAACTGGGATTTTCATATAGTTATTTATAGGTAAAAGGTTCAAGGCTCTGTACGTCTATCAGTAATGTTGATTCAAAGATAATTGAACAAAAATTTTGCTACTTCAGCTGTGCCTTCATAAGGAGCTTAATTTGTTGAGATAGAATGTTTTGTGCACAGAAGTCCTTGAACACAAATTCGTATTATAAGCTTGGGGCATAAAGATTGAAACGTCTCTACTCCTTCGTTGTACATAATATGCAAATTGTTTCCTAGAAAGATTCAGTTTAAATTATCAGTTCTAGTCTTGTTTAGTTTTTTGGGGGGGGTCAGAGGCTCCATCAAAGGAGCTCTGTTTAAACTAACTATCTAGAAAAATTACTTCCAAACAAAGCATAATGTCGTTGCTGACATTATGATCATGACAGGTGTGAAGCACTTACTGGCTTTTATAGTACTTATGTCATAATACCGTGTAAAAAAAACCAAAATTGACTGTTATATTTAGAAAATAAAAAGCCTTAGGGATGTTATTGCTTTCAAGTAGTAACTTGTGTTAGATCACTTAGAAAGAACTTCCATGAAGTTTGAATAAATTAGTATGTATCGAAATATTTCTACTATATTTACTTAGGCTGTCTGTTAATACAGGTATTTTCACCACACCCATCTGTATGTCTGAACACATAATGTAAATCTTCCTTGGGCCTCACAGTCCTTATTAATAAAGGTGGGGAAAAATTTCAAGAGTTGGATTGGTCTGCAGGAAACATTTCTCATGTATTTGCAGAAATGTTTGTGCTTCTACTCTGACCTTGCTCGCATGTTGTGTGACATGTTGAATTTTTTTGCCTGCTTTATTCGTAGATGAGGGTTGTGGTTATGGTAGGTTTGAATACAAAACCCAACTCCTTTTTTTTACAATCTTACGAATTTGAGTAGACCTTTTCAATATCATCTGTGGTGCCAGGAGATTGTAAGTGGTGTCTTAGAAAAATCAAATGTTACTTGTAACCTATTTGTATCGAGTAACCAGTGCGACAGAGGGACAGGATTTTAAGTATCAAAAATTATTGTCCTGTTTGATAAAGATAGTGTAAAACCTGATCTCTCTGCGCTTACTTCTTTTCGTACTTGTCTGCACTTCATCATCTTCAGTTGCTGTGATCAGTTTATGTGGCCATTCCTTTGTAAGTAGTTTAGCAGGAATGCTTTTTAGATGACTGAAACTGTGTGCAGAGCATGGTGGGAGCTAAAGAGTGGGAATGTGTTGGTCTTCAGACCATGACAAGGTGTTTCACTTTGGCTTTGTAGAAAAATAAGGGGTTTAGGTGTCAAATTGTGCTTCCAGTTAGCTTTATCCCTGCTTTGCTGCCTCCTTTCTGGTTGTGTACCATGTGTGTTTAAAGTCGTGGGCTACTCTTCCTCCTTACTTTGGCCCAGGAGGGGATGTGGGAGGCAGCATTTCCTGGAGTTGGGGGGTAGGAACTGCCTGCCAAGTATCTGCCTACCCAAGGGGTTGATGCTTGCATCCCTGGGCAGAGGTGTCACAATCTGACTCTGCTGTTCATTTCTGTAATGCAAGAGATGCACTGGGGCCATGTGCCCCCTGTGCCCCATCTAAGGATAAAAGTAAAGACACAGAAGTATTGCTCACTGCATTCCTTTATTCTGCAGTGTATTTGTAGTCAGCATAGAGGGAGAGAAATTTCCTGAACGTTTGTTCAGTTTTCTAGACAGAGTTGATTTTTGCATGCTGATACTTACTCTGAGTTTTCCTATAGCAAATGCAGTCTGCACATGGTTGACTTTTACTGGGATGTGGATTTGTAGAGAGGCAATCACGAAGTTCCAAGTGTTCACAGCAAATGAGAAATTTTATACATAAATGTTTGTGCCAGAAAAAAAACCCCAAAAACTTACCTGCTTATCTAATCAGGAAACAGAAACAGTATTGTGTACTTATCTGACAAATCACTACCAAGCAACCGGCTTAGCTAAAAGAGGGGTTATCAGAATTAGAGCAGCATTTAGAATTTATGTTGAATTTTAAAAGGTTGAATGGCGTATTTGAAGAATTGAAGATTTTCTTGCAGATAGTAGGCATAGTAAAAGAAGTCTGTATTTGAGAGTTTGTGTTCTGTAAAGCATCACAGTCACTGTGTGCCTGAGGCAGGTACAGTGTTCTGTCATTATCAGCCATAATCTGTAAATGATTATAGATTAATTTAGGAGGCTTGTGTTTTACTTTATACAATATTTGAGAACATCATGGAAGAATGGGATTTTTTTGGTTTCGCATACAGAACTTGTATTAATAATTGGTTTAGTAATGTGCAAGCATTGAGTGTTTGTAGGTAGACACAAGCTGTAAAGGACCAGAGATATCCTGTGTATCTTTGTGAATTACAGCAGAGTTAAATATGACATGTGGGATTTAGGTCTGTCTACTTGGTGTCATAGTCAACTTCAGTTTCCCAGTACAATGGGTTTGTAGTATTGAAGTTTCAATCTGATGATGCATGTGTTTTGTCTTAGATAATCTTTTCACTAACCATACTTATTCATTATTGTTTGATGTTAGGAATGTTATGTAAAACATTCCATTTTTTTTTCTGATTTTGTGTTGAGATTTTTATTGTTCCACCCCAAACGTGACCATTTTACTTTATGGTTACACGTGCAAACTGGATTTTTAAATCTATTGAATAACTGTTTTCAATATATTTTTTCCTATTCTGACTTCCCACACAAATATCTGATGGAACTCTTTTTGATAAATCCTTTGGCAACATAAGAACAAAATTAAAGGGATGCTGATTAGTTTTAGTTTCAGTATCTTTTTAATTCTTCAGAAAAATATCTTGATGATTTTATAATTTTTGGAAAAATGAGAGGTTAGGGAAGTTAGGTGGTGGTAGGAAACACTTCTATAGGGGGCAAAAGGATGTGACATACAACATTCTACTTTATGAAAAGCAAGAGGAAGAGAACTAAAATTATGGGGAGATTGTGAAAGAAGAGAAGACAAAACCAGCTGGTTAATGTAAACATTGAGATTGGAGTTAACTTTAATTATTATTTATTTTTTGTTTACTAGTGGTTTGCCTGTGGTGCTATTTGTCTCCTTTAAAAACATACTAAACAAAAAATAAGAAAAACTTTCTTGTTTTACTTACTGACTTCATCTTCCACCTTTTTGGGGTAATAGGGAATGTTAGAAAGGGCTGAGAGGGAAAGAAAATTTTAACGACGTTTTAAACACATACTTCAAAAGAAAGAAGTGAGGTTATTGAATTTACACCACCATAGTTGGCGATTTGGGGTTGGTTTTAGTTTTGCAGTGGGCAAAAGAGGGTTGAATGCTGTCTAATTTTCTGTCTCTTCTCTGTAAGCTAATGTAGTCTTCCAGAGATATTGATTCTTAAATACGTGTAATATTCTGTGGTGCTTGATAAGTGAAAGAACTGAGAATTGACAGGGCACGAAACTGTGGCTGTTTTCAAAAGAATCTTTTTCTTACCATTCTTATCTTTATGCTGGGAGTAAGAACAGTAAGCAGAGGTCCCCACAGGGTCTTTGTTTAGGATGAGAAATGACTGTGGGATTTCATTCTGGTGTGTAAGTGACTGATCAGTTCTATATATGATATCTGGCCATGATTTTTATTTTTTTTTTTATATGGACAGCTTCTGCAAGAGGGTGGCATGTCTCCTGGTTATGGCTGTCACCTCATTTAATGTGTTTCAAGGAATGATGGCAGAGGAAGAAAGAAACACTATGTATGACAGTGCCCAGAAAATTTAGTCAGAATTGTAGTTTATCTTCATAGTTACATAGATCTCTTCTGAAACCTGTCCTTTAGTTCTTCATCCCACACACTGGATAAAAGGAGTGGAATAATGGTAAGGCTCTCTGATCAGACATTCTGTGTTTTGAATCAAGATTTTGATGGTTTTGAATATATATCTAAAACTGGTGTACTGTAAATGATTCATTAAAAAAATCTGGTTTTGTTAGGTACACGTAACTTGATGAAGTGCATTATTTGTGCAACAGTTTTTTTCTGAAGAGGTTAGATCTCCTGTTGTTTAAGGTACCTTTTTTTTTGATTATGTGTAGGGAAACTGTGTGTGATTCCCTGCCAACTGCCAGCACTGTCACTAAGGATCTGTCTCTGACATTGCTTCTACTAGTTGTAATTTATAACCAGACTTGAGAAAGAGGGAAATTTATGTGTTTATACTAGAGGGTATCCAAAGCTCTGCTCTCACTACAGAAAGTAAATGACTTTGTGTATTTAATTTTGATTTAGATATAAAAACACATGTGTGTCTTCTTGTTGATCTGCCTCAGTATGTAGTTAATAGTTTATAGATGAAATATAGATTTTTGCGTGTTAAAAAGAGACTACGTAAGAGCTGAACCATTTCCACTGTGAAATGGAGTAATTTCTTTGAAATAGGCCTTTTTTCTGGTTAATTAAAAATTAGGGCATTATCAGGTTCTGTTTTAGCTTTGGGCAAAAAAATACTAGCCATTTAACCAAGGCTGAAGTGTATGAATGAGGTGGAAGCAGTGGAAAATCCTATAGAAAACATTTCAAATTACATTTTAAGTTGTGAATCACAGGAGTTCTGTAGGCATAAAGCCTACAGAAAATTTCTGATAGTCAAAGTGAAAGTTTCTGGTAATCACTGCTTGTATTACTAAGAAAGATCACCTTCAGTAAAAATAGTATTGTTGCTATCAGTGTTTCTTAGAGTTAACTCCAATATAAGTTTATCTGAATGCCATGGCTATTCATTATTAAAAGTCATTTTGGAATAACTAGCAAGAAAGTTTTGGTATATATGGGCATGGATTAAGTTACTGGATCTTTCTGTCCTCCAAGTTGGTGCAGAAGTTCTTCAGCTTGTTTTTGAAAAAGCTGATTCAGGAGCTAATGGTGTAGGATGCCAGGTGAACCTGGTGCCTTTTAAGTAATTAATATGCAAAAAAACCCCTTGGCAAATGCTGTCATGACACAGTAAGGCTGTTTGACAGAGGTGTATTAGCAAGTCTATAGCAAGAAATCTTTGATGGTTCTCTTGCTGGAGGAGAAGGGTAGCTGCTATGAGAGTAAAAATGGCCCAGTTTTTTATCGCAGTGCTATGCAGCTGACTAAGCTGACTCAAATTGAGGGAAGAATCCAGCACAGCTACTTGAAACTGATATGGAACAGAGGAAAACCAACTAAGACATGAATAATTTCTCTCTTTTTCTTTTCTATGTCTCTTTCTACGGTTGATTATAAGGGACTGGTTTTGTCATAACTTTTTGTATGGCTTATTAAAAGTCATGCCTGAAAGCCACTTATGTTGCTGGGGAAGTGAGCTTTCTGGTTGCTCTTGGTCTTGTACTCATAGAAATGTCTTCCTTATTTCTGAAATGTTTTCTAATTATTCAGTAATTTCATTTTGTATTTTACTAAGTTGTATTAATAATACAGTGCTTAAGCCCAACACTATTCCTATATCTCTTGGGGTTTGACAGTAATTAGAATTTACAGTTATTTGGTCTTCCAGCTTTTTGATTTCTGTGTTCATGTATTTACAAAGTGTGTGCTGTTTGGCAAGAAAGAAGGGGAGTTTTCCTAGATCAGAAAGAGCATCAGCCAGAAGTAGCAAAGAACTTGCCGACAGAAGTTCCAGGTTCTGCACAACTGCTGGTTCCAGTATCTGTCTAGTGCAGTTTCACTTAGTCTGTGGGCCCCTCCTGAATCATCTGTAAAACGGAAGCAGTTGTATTGTGACAGAGCTGTGCATGGTACACAGGGGGTTAGGCTGGCTTCCCTTTCCGTTCCCTGGGAGCAGGTGTTCAGCAGAAGAGACAGAAGAGTGACTGATGAGGTAGTGTCAAGACATTAGAATGGCTGGCAAAGAATTCATGGGGTTTGATTCTGTGTGATCTTCTTTATGTTCTTTATTTTGATTTTATTTGTTTCTATTACACAGTGTTTCATGTTTTCTGTCCAGTCATTCTTTCTCTTTGTTTTCCTACTGCAGGGGACTAGACATAGGGGGCAGGCAGAGTCTGGTAATTTGAAGTTATATTTGGATTGAACACTGCTAATGTCATATCAGTAGTTGTTGAGAAATTTGCTGGATCAAAATTCTCTTCTCTAGCAAGACAGAAGAGGATGGGACTAGACCTCTCCAGGAACAGAATGAAGTCACTTGAGTTTGTCATCATTTTGACCTGAAATGGTCAGAATGGAAGCTGAGATTTAAAGAAATGTAAATCATTATCTGCACCCACTTTTTAATCTCTGATAAGTATCCTGTCCTCAGGTGGCTTTCAGGCTGACCACTTGTGATTATCTAGATTAGGTAATTATCATACGATAGCACATTCAGTTGTTTTTTTAAGATGCTCTTAGTTATGTATTGAGACAGGATGATATGATGATTTACATCTGAAAAGTTTGTTGGATCCATGCCACAGCAAACACTGACAGAGCCAAAACCGTGTTTGTTTGGGTCTGAAAATGGAGACAGTCAGAGGACAGTATCTGGAAGAACATAAGTAATTGATCTGTTACTGCAATGACTAGTGAGGCAGTATTATCATTTGCATGATCCTAATGCCTAGAAGCCCCATCAGGCACTAGATGCTACTCTGCAGGGTAGCAGCAAAGGGAAGGAAGGATGTGTGCTTGTGTGTTGTGAAATTTTGCTGCAGAGAACTAATTTTTTAATGTATGAGGAAGGAGGAGTTTTTATACTGACAAACAAAAACACTTAGTTGCTCAGTGTGATAGATGGTTGACTTTAGCCTAAACTGAAGTGACTTTCTTGGAACTCCAGCAAGGAAAGCTTTAAGGTGATATTTGGATGGCAATGAAGTAATTTTGCTAGAGCTTGTAAGGTATTCTTACTCAGGTATAGAAATGGGCCTGAATGAAAATACAGGCTGGTTCTTGAAAGCTTTGCAAATGGATACTGATGTCATGAGCCAACTAGAAATGCGAGCAAACTAGAAATGTGAGCAAGTGGGATGTGGACAGTTTAGCGTACATAAGACAGAAGAGCCTGGAAAGCAAAGATGAGTAGTTCCCAATATTTAAATTTGGAATTGAGGATTGTGCATAGAAGGATGGAGAGAGTAAAGCAATATGACAATGTAGAAGAAGGAACTTTTGGAACAGTGTGAACAAGCAGGATCACGTTTGTCAATGTGAAAAATAAGGAAATACAACTAATGTGAGAAAGGCCCAGACAAACCTTTAGCTCTGAAGATGTTTAGATCAGACTTTGTCCTAGGAATGCATGACAGGAGGAATCATTTAGATGTATATATAACCTGAATGACTGCTTTAAGAGAGAAGCTATTGGCAAAGATGACATAGCAGTTTATCATAGTATTTTATATCCAAATGATGGACAAGTTGATTATGCTGTCCAGGGTGAGCAAGAGAGGAGGTGGAGAAAAGAGGGTAGGAGTGGTGAGATCTAAATTCTCTTCTGGCTGTATCGAGCTGAAGCTAGCAGCTACTCAGTGGCAAGAGATGTCAGATATAATGAGGTTTTTTTTAAGACGTAAATCTACAGTATATGAGACCTGTCCTCATGAACTGAATGTAAAATTATCAGACATAAGAGTAGCAGCAAAAGATACAGCTCAATGGAGAGCTGTTAGAAGACAAAGGAAGAGTAAGGAGCCTGCCAGTACTCTCTGAAGGAATTGGTACAGGAAGGATGAGCACTAGGAGAGGAGAGAGTCATGGAAGTCACAAACAGAGAGTGAATGCTTCAAAAGGAGAAAGACGTTTAATTTTTATGAAGCATTCACAAGGGTTATAGGTGATGGAAATGATTAATTTGTGATGTTGCAATAGTAAAAGGTTTTTAGACATTTTAGTGAGAATAGTTTCACTGTATTGCAAGGGGCAGGTGAAGGAAACTCATGCTGAAGTTAGAAACAAAGGTGTAATTTGTTATCAAACAGAGCATAATAAGCTTATAGGTGAAAGAAGGACAGGAATAGTAATGTAGTTAGAGACTCAATGGGTCAGAAGTAGATTTCCAAACACAAAAAACCTGATTGGCTGTCCTGATGTTCTGTCGGAGCAGGAGGAGAAAGGATATGTGAGGTATGGGCTGATGTGAGTGAGGCAAGGAGAGAGTGGGACAGATGTGTTTTACATCTATTATAGGAGGAAGAAGGGAGAGCTGTAAGGGAGAAAAAGAGAGTGGGAAGGAAGAATGTGAAATGGTTATTATGTTTTCTCGGTTTCTCTTAGAATAAATATTTGCATTCTATTGCAGGGAAAGAAATAGATACAAAAGAAAAGGTTTGAGGAGTGAGTCAAAAGTAGGAAGAAAAAAGGCTGAAATTGCAGGTGTGGGTTCAGCTCAACTGGAGGAATGGCACAGATTAGTAAGCAGCAGGAGAGAGAGAGAGAGAGAGAGAAAATGTGCGATAACCTCATTTTCAGACTGGTTCTCTTTTCCACTGCAAATTCTAGGACAGGCGAGAATATAGCAAAGAAAATGGATGTTTAAGACAAGCATGAGTTCAGGATTGGTGAAGTTGGACCTAGTATTGGCAAGCAGAGCAAAGACTATCATAAAAAAAAAAAAAAAGCTCTTCAAGGAGAGAGAAGAGTGTCTGGTCATATCTATCACATAGCATGATGGACATGAAAGTAATAGTTCTGTTCCTTGCAGTGCATCATAAGTAGATAATATGTCTACATGATTTGTTACATACTGATACTGACTTGTGCTTCCTGCTTCCAGAGCTGAGACAAGGCCACGGGATTGCATTATCGTGGACTGGGCCCCGGGTAATGTCGTACTGCTCAGGGTGTATCGTGAGAGCTTGGGCGCGGTGCTGCGGTAACCATGGTTGTATGGCTTTTGCTTGTCTTGCAGGGCAAAGCAGCTTGTTCCTGTCTACATGCTACAGGCAGGCATGCTTTATGATACAGCACTTTTTTTTCTCTGAGAAAGCAGGACATAGTAATTTTAGAGGGGTTACATGGAATGGCTGTCATTCATGTCATTTAGTGTCTAAGAAATTAATCTCAGGTTTTCATATCTCTTTAGTAGATCTAAACAGCTGTTTAAAGAAGAGGAAAATGCTGTGGGAGAGATTTGTTCCTTCACATGCAGAGCATTGAGCTGATCCTTTGACTTGGAAGGCTTTGTTCATTACCTTGCCTGCCTTTCCCAAGCAACTTTCTGCATGTCCCTGTATGTTTTCAATGTTCAGTCATCCCAGCAGCTTACACACGTCACCATGCAGAGGTGCTGAGAAAACAGGGAAAGAAAAAAGTCTTCAGATTTTCTCTTCAGGGTCCTTCAGGTGGTTTTTTTTTGTGCACTATCATAAAGTTTTGTGGTTCTGATTGTATTCATGCTTTTTGCTGTATTTTTGGCTTTTTAGAAGACTTGGAGGACCTTGGGCAAATATATTAAGAAACTGAATGCATGGCAATGGAGAAACATGAGGCGAAATGGGAGGAAAAATGTTTCAGCTCTTGAAATTATGGTGAGCTGTGTGTATAGTGCTTTTAATAGAGTCTTCGAACATTCTGTGCTTGGTGTAAGTTTTCTTCAGCTTCTCTCATAACTCACAACACACTGGGTGTGAACATTACCAGTCCTTTTAGGTATTTAAATTTTGAAAGAGGTAATGCAGCTTTACATATTTTTGGGTTTCTTGCTCATCAAGAAAAATTATGCTTGACTGCATTACTCAAGGAGGGAATGCTACGAGTTTTATTTTGTGGCATTTATTATTCTTTCCAGCTTTTCAAGATACCTGTCACTATTCTGACTGTTTGTTTTCCAATCTCCTTGGCAAATGAAAGGTATTGTAAACTTTTATCACTTTCCTGGAAGGTAAGAGTGTATCCTCTGTGGGAGTTCTTGAGGCTTTTCATTTGTTTTGAGTTTTTTTAAATTCCTTGTAATTAAGCATGTATTTGGAAAAGTTCTAAAGAGATGTGTCATATGTGTGTTCAAATGATGTAACATATATATATAAGTGTTAGCTTTAAAACAGCAAGATATGGTCTGTATTTCTGACAGCTTCCAAAAATACATTTCAGGCAAAAACATAAGTAGAGTATGTTGTGAAGAAAAAAATCAGTCTATGAATGTTGAAAAATTTCACGCAGTAAGCTTTTTTAAGGAGGAATTGAAGGAGAGAATAATTAGTTGATGTGGAGGAAGGAGGCATCAAAGCTGATAGTATAGCACACAGGAAAGTAGCATACAGAACAGATTTCTAGTGAAAGTAGTTCATTTGTAAAAATAAACTCTCCCTGTTTTGTTAATATTGTCTTACTGTCTCGGAGCTGGAAAGCAAAGCTAATTGTAATTGCCAGACTGCAAAAATAACATAAATATTGAAAGATAAATCTTAATCTTTCTTAACTCTGTTCCCTAAACATGCCCTCTGTTCTCCAAATACTTAAACATTCCCTTTATTATTAGGCTTCAGCCTCATCTGTTCTCTTGAATAGTGCCCTAGTTTTGCTACTAGGCAAAAAGTGAAGAGAAACTAACACATTGTATATGCAACATTTCTCATTTGTTTACACTCTTTTTTCTGTATTATTTCTTTTCTGCCAATTTGTTTGTATATTACAGGGTTGGAGGGTAAGCGACATGCAAAATTCTAAACAGTTTTGACTTTTGTTCTTGACTACCAAACTTAGAATGAGCCTGTTGTGTCCAAATTTCTCTGAAGTTTAAATTTTTTGTTTAGGAGAACCCCTTTGAGTGTGGGCTTTCCATGGCAGATTTCTGACATACCATGTGTAAGCATAGTGTGCCTTGAAAACAACACACAGAACATGTTCTTTTAAAAGCTTGCTCATTTTAGTATTGTGAGGTTATTAGAGAGACTTTCCCTGTGTTCAAAATCATTATATTGAAGTCACTTTGAGTAATAATCAGGACAATGTGTATACATCAGAGGAAGGGTGTGAAATTCATGTCAATGTGAGAAAAGGCAGAGGGAATGAGTGGATGCAAAGAAGTCACGAGAAGAAACAAGTTGACTACTGATGTTTATAGATGACTTCTCTTTGGAGAGAGGCCCAAGGTGTCCTACAAGCTATGTGTAGAAATTTTTTGTCACTGAAAGAGGATGGGCAAACATGGCTGCTCCTGCTGAAAGACCAGTCATACCTGTGCTGGAGCTAACTGAAAGGACACTGAAAGCCAACTCTCTACGTGTAGGGTATAATCCAGTCCTCACTGAAGTATGTAATTGCATAACAATTTTGACAGGAAAGGAACAATGCCTTATTTCTAGATTACAAAGAGAATACAGGTACGATGAATGTATTTATTTAGGGGGGGAGAAAAAGAAAAAGCAACATACGAGAGCACATTACCTTTCCCTATGACAGGTTGTGGCAGGCTTTATTGACAAGCACTCTGTTTGCTGTTTTTCAAAGGTCGATGCTGCCATTGGCACCAAATTTTACTTACATTACATTTACTTACATTAAAGTAAGGACAGACATACTTCAAAATACATTGCTGGGGTTTATCTTTGTCTTGAAGAACAATTACCCAAGCCACACTTAGAAGAATAGGTCAGTTCTTCAGACAGCAAAAACCTGCAGTACTTCACTATATTTTCTCAAGTCACCACATATTCTAGTGTGGTGCTTTTCAATAATTTTTAAATTACTTAAAGGCAGAATTTGATGTTGCTGCTCCAAAAGCTAGATTGCTTGCTTCTTTTCTGTGCAAATACTACCATCGTCTTTTCTGCACCTGCTCTACCAGTGAGAAACACAGACTTTACCAGATATGATAGGATACAATCTTATAATCTCTAATTGGAATTTTTTTGGTAGTTTTCTCTTCATTGTGTCGTGAAAATAGTCATCCTAGATACTTCATGATTTTACTTGGGTTTCTTTTTCATCCAATAGAGGAAGGGGAACTAGCTGGTGATACAGTAATAATTGAAGATTATAACTGACAATTAATTTTCACTACATGGGTAGATTTGTAACATTAAAAAATCCTCCATGACTAGCCTGCAGCTCTGCCTTTTGTCTGGAAGAACACTGGCTTTAGCCTGAAGCAATTTTTTGTTGTGCCCACTAGATTTTGCTGAGAATAAAACCAGCTGTGACCACCCAGCACCTCAAGAGGTGAATATATAAGTGAGCATCAGAACACCATAGTGCAAAATAGGCTAGGAATGTCGAGTTTATTGAATGAAAAAGTAGTATAAAGAGGGAGTTTAAATTGGGTAACTATTACATGATTGCAGTGTAATCTTCTCTCTGCAGTTTTTCTCTTGTAAAATACAGAGACTGAATTTATACGTTTCATCATACTTTGATCTTATACTTAAAAGTGCGTATATTTTTCTTTACAAGAAACAAGTAAACTTGGTCATGGTCCATTCTGAATTTTTTGTATTTGGAAGAACCAGCTAGAATGTAAATAGAGAAGAAAGAATTGCTTTTGAGGGTTGATTGATTGAAGTGTTACTCCTTGTGCAAAGTAGTCTTGAAGGAGGCTGAAAGTGCATGACTGGTAGAGTAGGGGGCCGTGAATACTGCTACATTTTATACAGCTTTACTGAAGGCTTGTATCCCAGTTCTCATGTCCACATCTGGCATTGGAAAAACTAGAAGGAGTTCAGAAAAAAATCTACATTAATTTGAGGCCTGGATAATCAGCTTTAGAATGGAAGATTTAAGAAGCTCAGTCTGTTTAGTTTATCAACAGACAGTAGAGGCTACCTGGTAAGTCTATAAGTACTTAGGCAGGGCAAAGGTATCTGACAGTTAGATGGTTCTTTGTCAGGTAGATTAAGGGGATTCTCATGGCTGAAAGCTGAAGTTAGATCAGTTCAGACTAGAAATAAGATGCAGTTTCCTAATGATGCAGTTAAATAAGAACAGCTTATCAAGGGTTATAGGAGATCCTGTTGCACAAAATCCTCACATAAGGCCCTGGTCCTTTCCCTGGAAGCACACAATGCATTAGCCATCCAGAAAGCTTGGGTTTGAGGCTAAAATAATATGATTAAATTCTATGGCCTGTTTTAACATAGCAAGTCAGTACAGACTATAAGGAAGACTTTTGTTCTAGCTCCATAAAATTTCATACGTTGTTACTGCTGCTGTTGTTTAAAAAAAAAAAGTGTTCGTGAAAGATGAGTGATAAAAGCAAAAAGAAGCTTTCTAATGTTTTGAATGAGAAGGGAGTGTCCTTTAACAGCAGGTAAAAGAGGAACTAACACTTTCCAATTTCACTTTGTGCTTTTCTGGTAGTCAAAACCACTAATATACCTCCACTCATTATTTCTAAGCATAACTTAATCATTTACCAATGTAGTTGTTGCCCTTTTCAGAAGCATTGCTGATAGTTTGTGCCTTCTCATTTTAAGGTCAGGTAATTGACAACTGGACTCAAACACCTTCTGTGGCTTTGTTTGCAAAGCAAAACAATCTTTGTCAGCAGGGTTTCCCTGGTGCTGTCTTCTTGGCCATGGATTTATGAGAACATAGCAGGTCAATCTCTGTTGTAGAGTAAAAGGCTCTGTAATTTCTAATGAATTGTATGAGAACTCATTTTATCGTAGTTTTGCAAAAGAGACAGTAGGAGTTGTTTGAAGGATATTAGTATTTGTGTCATTTATTTTGCCTCTTTTTTGTAAAATCATCACCAGTGTGAGTGAAAGTGTCACATTTTTCCTTGCTGACAGCAAGGCCAGTCAGCGATTTAAGGTAGATTCAACTTGGATGGGAAATGTGTATGTAGGGTTAACTCCTGTAAGCACTGTATACAAAATAAGTGGAGAGCAAATGCACTGCATCTCAAAGTTTATACATGCTTCACTCTCACCATTCACACCCTTCATCATTCATCCCCTTACCATTATTGCTGCCTCCAAAAACTGTAAAAAAAGTGTGAATTGGTTGTCTAAAAAAGAAAATAGGCTGTATTTAATTTCTTTGTATTAAATATCAGGGTTGGGGCTTACACACCCAACAAAACCTAAAGTATTTCAGTACTGTGGAATAGACTTTGTTGTTGGTTTTTCTGCTTATGGAAAGGCTAAAACAAACTGTGAATTTGGCAAGAGATTTGCTTAAAATACGCGTTAGTGTGTGTTTTCTTGTAGAGCCATGTGAACTTTTAAGCCCCATGTGGGCTTTTGCTGGTTGGGAGTGTACAGGATCACAGGTATCCTGTGCTACCTTGTAGCATTACCATGAGGAGATTCTAAAGGTTCAGGAAATCTGAGTCTTTCTCAGTTCCTTGTTGTTGCCTATGACAATGTCTCACAGCTCCGTGGGTATCTGATCCATCAGTTTTTGGCTGAGTAATTACAAAACATTCAGAAATTTACATTTAGAGTCACTTTTAATGTTACTTGTATAGTGAGCTGGACTGAATGCTTGGACCTTGTCATGGCCTCCTCAATAGGTATATCCCCTGATCCAACAAATGCTGGATTGGGTCAGGGGCTCCTGTGGAATAATAACCGCCACGTGAAGATCACCTGATTGGTGATTGGTCTACTTAACCTTCCCAGCATCATTTAATCCATACCTGCATTCAGGTAAATTGTATTTGAGACTGTGGCAAATATGACAACAAAAGATGATGTTTCCTTTAACATAAGGCACTAAAAAGGATAATTTCTAATGTGAAAGCATGGATTCAAGAAGGAGACTTGAAACCCTGCAGGAGGGAGAGATTCATTAAAAATTGGAGGAAATAAATTGGACAGTGTGTCCAGCCAAGGCAATGGTTTGCTGGGCTATGTATTAGGTAGATCTGTAACACTATTGCTGTTGGATAAAGACCTTTAAAATGTATGGAAACTCAGCTCAAGGCTTCACCTTCCTGTGGGGAACTGTTCCTCATGGCTGTTACTCAAGCTGGAGGTTAAGAGCACCAAAGTACTTCTCATGTGCTTTCTACAGGAACAAAATACATGTTGAAAAAAATTATGCTGTACATTGTCATGCCACAGTCTCAAAGTTTAAATGAATTAGGACTATCATCTTACAAAAGTTGTGCTTGCTTCAGAAGAAATAAGATGCTGAGCTTCAGAACCTCATATAGCACATGGCAGCACCAAACTCTTCAGGGAATTTTCTTGGCTTTTTGTATCAGTGTCCTACCTCCAAAAAGGCAAGGCATCTTGAGTCATGTGTTTCCACCTGATGTCTGTTGATTACAAAAAAGCCCTTCCTCTCTTCCCCACTCCCCTTGCCAAAATGTCACTGCATGCTTCTGCAAGAGACAAATGGCAACAGTCATACCAGAAGAGTTCCTGACCTGAAATGTGCCAAAGCCTGCTAATTTGCTAAACACTCTATTCTTGATATGGCACATAGGTCAGGTGCTGGCTCCAGAAGAAAAATATGTCCATCTCTGTGCATCTGATGGAACCAAAACTCTACTTCCTTACTGCCAGTCACCTGCTGAGAGAGAGCCGTGCTGACCTATCAGGAGTAAAAAGTGTTTACCATAAAATTACCAAAAAACATAAAATACAAAAAAAAATTTACTGTAGTGACTCCTCAGAATGCTACAGACAGGATAGGTCCTGCGGTGTGGACATGGAAGTGTGCAATTGAAATACCTTGAGCTGATGTGGGAGCTTAAGGATGTAGAAAGCTAGTGCAGAATCCTGACACTGCATCAGGTTGTCTTTTGAATTGTGTTGTGGATACTCTAGCAGCAAAGTGCAGTACAAATACACATTTGGAGTCTGAAAAAGACATAAAGCACACAACAAAAATTAGCTGGATTAAGATGAGGGATGGTATCAGAGCATTGCTATATGCTGAATATCTGCAGGCAGATTTCTTAAAAATATATGCATATGTGTACACATATATTCATATGTCTAGAAAATTGTGTGGAATCATGTTTGCTCTTGGGTTTCAAGATTTTTGTTAAATATCTGGTGATTCAAAATTATCTTCTTTCAAGGTATCACTTATGTTCTTTGATCTAATGTTATAACTTTTATACAGTGTGCTGGGCTCCTTTGCCTAAATGAAAGCTGGTTTTAATCTGTGATACATTTGAGATTGTTTGTCTTATTTGGCTATTCATATTTTAATAATTTTTTTAATTATAAGAAATCATACTATTATTTATTTGTTTCTATTTTGAGTTTCTTATTTTACTCAGCTACCTCTTTTAGCTGGTTTTAGCTATAATAGTATATATTATATACCCCTAAGTATAACTAGTTTTTGGGATTTGGTCAATATGTGTCTGTATTTTATATAGCAGGTATTTTACGTCAATATTTGTCCATTGTCAATATTTTAGGTGAACTTTTTGCTTGCCAGCAATGCTTCCTGATAATTCTTTCAGTGATATTGCAGTAAAATCAACAATTGAAAAAGAGCAAAAGTGTATACCTGGGGTTTGTATAGATATAAAACTTTCACGTGAGATGACTGGTTTGAAAGGCGTCTAGGGCTTTAATATGTTTGCTGTCAGTATTTGGTGTATTGTCTTGCAGGTGTTTGGAACAGTTTGCCCTTGTCTTTATTAGCATCTGAACTGTTTTCTGCCCTGATCAGGTGATCTGTAGTTGACATCTGCTGTCAGTTAAACATTGTAGATTCCTTAGTAGAGATCTTTCCTTGTGGCCTCTGGACAGTGAGTCTGGCTGGGCACTTGTCACTTTGATTTGGCATTACTGGTCTGTTTCTCTCTGCTTATCACCTCCTTTTGGAGTGTAACAGTAAATGGACAGAAAGGGGGTTCAGGAGAAAATCAGATCTCCTGATGTCCTAATGTAATAAAATACCTAAAGTATGGAGGCTTTTTTTCTATAAAGGCAAATAAGGGAAACATGATACTTCTGCATTTAAAAAGTGTAGCCACCTTTTAAGGATATTGTTGGTTTCATATCAGTTTGGTTAATGATTTATTGTTTCAGAACCAACAAACACAGTTTTAATGCTTTAGTAACTCACTTCTTTAAAGCACTTGGCAGGCTGCATAATAAATTAAGCTTTTCAAGCTTTCTGTGAAGCATCACAGATGGAGAAACAGAGAAACATGGAGAGGCCAAGTGACTAGCTCCAGACATAGAAGATACATCTCTAGTTGTGTTGCTGGAGTGCTATGGTGAGATGCACCTGTATATGGAGATTGTGTGAAGCTGAGGTGAATAAAAATAAATAAATTGCTGCATATAATTGCAACACATGACGTGTTTTCAATAATATTCACCTTAGACATAAATCTTGTTATTTACACAACATAGCTAGTTGTATCTGCATAGAAGCAACATCCTCCTTACCACTGATATTTTTATGGAAAGTGATGGAGTGACTGTGGGAATTTGGAGACTGACCAGCCTCAGCTTTGCACTGCTTCTGTTAGGTTAAGTTTTAATTTTCCTTTATTCGAGGAAAGAAAAACAGCTTTTTGGTCTCTTCAGAAAGTGCCTGTCTTAAGGAACTGTCTTATAGAAGAGATTTTGTCATCAGAATGTGTGTACTTTATTTCTTATTGTTCTTGCTTTGCTTCATTGTTCTTAAAATTTGCTGTACTTGCAGTCAACCAAATATAGGTACTTAGCAAAATCCAGGTCTCTTGTCAGACAGTGCTGGCAAAGTTTGCCTTGGTGTATTCAATGTATACAGGGATATCTGTGGACTCTACTCCAATAACCTGTTTACTGAAACCTCAGATAACTTTGAAATGTGGGGTTCTTTTTCTTCAGAGTTTATGTTTAAATCAAAGGAGTTGGCAGAGTAGCAATTTGATGCTACTGTTTATGTTCCATAGCTTGCTGGAGGCTTTCCTTCTCTTTAGCAGGTATCAGTTAATTATTTTCTTTTTAAGAAAGCAAATTGACTCAGAGTGCTCCTATGGAGTTGGTTCATTCCGAGAGACATATTGCAGCAAGGAACTTGCTGCTTGTGTTGTATGTGATATCTTCTTTTACATAGTTTTGAGTTGCTCCTGGCTTTGTTTTTTTTTTTGAGCCATAGTAATGTTTTAATTAGAGAGGTTTGAGCAAGTGAAAGGTTGGAGGGGGCTGGAGGTGAGTAGAAATTACCATAGAGTAGGATAGGCAAAAGGAGCCAGGTGGAATTCATACTGTGGCAGGGTCTGGAAATATATCATCTGAAGTTTCAGGGGATGTGTCCTGCCTAGTAGTGTGACCTCTTGCCTAATTTGCTTTGTATAAGTGCTTCAGCTATACCTAATGTGAGGAGGATGGGAGCTTGCAAATCATCAGAATCTGTTTGAAGGAGTCAAGAAGTGTGGTAAATGATTAAGACTTTGTTTGCTTAAAGTGTCCTGAGATTGGATGTGTCTGGGCTACTGACTGCTTACAGTTCCTTTGGTATGTGTGTTCAGATAAAGGGCAAAGTTTTCATTAGCAGCAGCGTAGCTCCAATTATGAACGATCTTGCTCATCTCACATGTCGAAAATCTTTCTTGAATTTCAGAATATTGACTGTTTTGAAAATGGAAACATTCTTTCTCATCTAAGTCTGGAGGTTGTAAAATCTAGAAGTCTTCTGAATGTAGCTGAGAGCCATGCAGTCAAATCTATGCATGTCAGCTGAGGAGATCCTTATATTCTTGTATGCAGATGTCATGGTGATAACAGTGTAATCCAGTCATTGAAATGTACTTTGTTCTGTAACTTTTAATAAAGTGAAATGAAATTCAAGTGTGTGAAATAACAGTTGACAATAGAACTGGAAAAAATAGTGCTGTATTATTTGCATAATTTTTTTTTTTCAAAGAAGAAATATTCACCTGGAAGGAATGCTTTGGTTTTGAGGTTTTTTGGTTGTTTTGGTTTTTTTTTTTATAGCATATCCTTTTGGTGGAATTTTATTACAGATGATTTCATTCACAATTTCATCAGTTATTTTGCAACAAACTTGACATTTTGTAATGCTCTGTTTCCACAGAGGAATAAGTCCTTGTAAGGTTATTGAAACATGCAGTTGTAAAGCACTTGGAATGTAAACAGTGATTGTGAGCTAGCTGTGAGTATGTTATTTTAATAAGAATTGGGGCATGTTGTGATAATTAACTGGGCATGAATGATTAATAGTGATTTTTATGGTATTACAATTTCTTTTTCATGATTGCTTTCTTTTTTCTTTTTTTTTTTTTTCCCCTTTCTTTGACAAGGGGAGTCATAATTTCTGGTATCTACCCTGTTGATACTACACCAAAATAAATTAATTGTGAATGGCCAAGTGGTCAGTGTCTAAACTGTAGGTGGTAGATAGTTGCAATATTCTCCTTGCTGTAAAATGGCAATTCTGAGATGAAACTCAATATTCCCACTTCACGTATGTGGAGATATAGACAAAAATTTTGAATGCAGGGTTAAATCTTAGTCATGCCTGTGTTTTCTACTGAAATTGTTAGTGTACTGCTGTTGAATTTAATAGCTGATGACTTTGCTAGTGTTAGCTGTAAAATTCAGCTAGTACATGAAAAAGAAACTGCTTTCAGTTAAATGATGAAAAAATAGAAGAGTGGTAATTAGCAAGTTCTAATTTGTGTTTATAAAGAGTTCAGGATGATACTATCAGGAAGAAAAAAGCAACTCTCTTTTTCACTAACATGAGAAACCATGTTGCAAAAACGTAATATAAGATTTTTAGTACTTAAAATGCTGTTGCAAGTATCCTTCAAGTATTGCAAATGTAGGTAGAAAAATAAAGTTATAAAATAATTTTTCAGATAGTAAAAAAACCTTACGAAATCAGTAAAGAAATGTATAGATAGGTAAGGTGTCCAAACTGCTTTAATTCTATGGTATTGTCATGTAACTATGCAGTAGCTATGTATCCTAGTAACTTACTCAGAGGATGTGCTTCTCAGGAGTTAGTGATTTCTTTTTCTTGCAGGCTTTTTGCGTTGCAGAAACATGTTGTTATCATCAAAAAAAAAAAAAAAAAAAGTCCAGTTTTATAAACTACAAGGATTCTTTACTCTTTAAATTACGCTTGCAATTGAGAGACAAGTTTTAAACAGAGTCAGATGACCACATTTTAGATATCAAATAATGTACTGCACTTGAATGTGGAGACTTAAAATAACAAATGTAGTATGAAACTAATTTAAGAAGCTTTGAAAGTGTTTTGTGTTTTAATGCTCTGGAAGAAAGTGTATTTGGGACTTAGGAGAATTCTCCTCTGGCAGAGGCTTTCTATGATGAATACTTGAAAAAAATATGGACTGTTCAGCCTTTCTGCTCTGATGATTACAGAATATCCTTTCTGTTGGAAAGTTGTTGGAAAAAAATATTTCTGATCATCTTGAAAACAAGATGGTATTTAATTGCAGAGTAGTTGGATGATCATTTACAGAAGTTTCATTAACAGGGAGTTTACATTAACAAGTTGTGTCTGCCATTCATATACATAGTTCAACAAAACTCACGTGTCTATTCTAGACAAGATTGTTGAAGAAGTGCACATCACTAACTTAGAGGTTTTCTAAATGGTACTTCAAAAATGCACTTTACAGTGATCATTTTTTGTGCTGTGCTGAGTGGGATGTTAGTGCTAATTTAGTGTTAGTGTTAGTTTTTTCTATACTCAGGTATTTACACTCCTTAACAAAGACTTTCACAGACTCTTGATTAGAATAATAATTCTGTCTGGTGTTGTATTACCCTTCATTACCTTTCATTAAATCCATGCACTACATTAATCTCTCACCAACCTGCTGGCAAGATTCCTGAGGCTGGTACCTTCTGCAGCTCTGGTGCTACAACAACATACACAGTGCAGTCCTGTGCTGAGATGTGTTCCATCCCTCAAATTTGGATGTACCTCCTTATGCTGAAACAGCTTCAGCTCTTGCAAGCAGCTCCAGAGTTTGCGTCTGATCTGCAACTTGGAGAACACACAAATAATTTTTAGTTGACAGATATTCACTCACATGGCTGCTGTACTGTATTCAGGCTACTTTCTGTTATTTTTTGGGTTTTTTTTTTTTTTTTTTAGGGGCTGTGTTTTGTTGAATTCAGTCTTTAGGAAAAGCAGTAATGCCAGTGTTTTTTTCCAAATGAAGTGCTGTGATAGGAATTAGCTGTCACTTATGCTGTTGTAATTATCACATAAAGTTGCAGATGAATTGTTAACATTTATTCAGATGTGCTTAATAATGAATATACTTCTTTTCTTGTGTGATGCTTTTCGTTCGTAAATTTGGAAGTGTTTAATTATAAGTTACACATGTACGTAATTCCTCTTGATGTACAGGGAAAGACACTAAAAATTCAAGAAATTTGTCTAAGAGCTTTCCCCATAGGGGACAAAGGAATGCAGGGTTTGACTCCTCCTTTGTCCAGTGTCCTGACTGTTGGATTATGCAGTAATTAGTAACAGCCCTCCAAAGAACTTTACTGTTAGAGTAAATGGGGTAAGGTTTATTTCTTGTGATATTGTGGAAGATTTTCGTTGAAATGGGATTGGTGAAAAAGTCTCCTAAGTGGTCTCTGTCCAAGCATCTTGGTGACTTCTTTTGCTTTACGATGCTGGAGTGTACTTTAAATCCTTGAGAAAAGGCAGTGTATTTTTGCTCTTCTATCTCCTTTTCTTTTGTCAGTCCAAGACACTATCACTGCTGAAGCCAGATACATGCCAGAGAACTGAGTGTCTCTGAAAAGCTGTGTCTCAGACTTTATCTAGGAAACCTCTTGTTCCAATGACCCTACAATTAGATAAATCATGGTGTACTAGGGGGCACAGCGGACTTGAAGAAAAAATGTGGATTCTAAACACTTGAAGAATCAGTCTTTAAACAGAACTGGTTGGTTGGTATTTTTTAGTTATTGAAGAGCTAGCACAACACTCAATACTGGATGAAATGAATTAGCAACTGCTTCCCTACACCCTAGTCCTCAGAAATAAATGAGCAATTGCTTTGCTGCACCCAAATCCTCAGAAAAGTATAATGCTGGAAGGGCGATTGTTTCTAAGCAAAGTTGACAGGCATCAGATTGCAGCATAAAAAGTGTTAAGTGGTCAGCGAGCTGTCAGGTGGATGAGATCAATGTGGGAAGCTGGGTGCTGGTGAGAGCATGGCTGTGGGACCAGGGCATGTCAGCAAAGGTTGTTGCTGACCTTTTGCACGTTTGTGCCAAGAACCTGAGACAGTCACTGAGCACAGCCATTTTCAGCAGCTTGCTTTAATCTTGGTGAAATTTTCTTTGGGTGTGTTCTTAGGATGTTCTTAGCAGCCCAGTAAAAATATCTGAGCCTTTCATAGCTTAATTTCAGTCAGATGTCAACAGCACTGAAGCTGCAGCATACCTGCTGCAAGGAGTCACGACCTGGGGGCTGCACTGTGAAGGAGGCCCACTACCTTCCTGGTCAAATGGATCTGAAACATTCTTATTTTTTTCATCAGTGTAGCACATCTCAACTCAACCTGCTGATGCTTGATCACTCATAGTGGTCTTCCTTTAAAGAGACTGACTTCTGAATGGTAGAAATGCTACTTTGTAATATTTGAAGGAGAAATGCTACTTTCTGGTACTTTTCCCTTGAAATACAAATCAAGTACTAGTAAGTCATTGCTGCTGCCAAGTAGTGGAAAGTGATCTGTTGTGAAGAGCAGTGAGCTGGAAAGATTCTTGTAGTAGTCATGTATTTGAGGTTAAAATTAGGAAAAACTGTTATGTTTCCATATTTTGAGTAGCTTATTTCGCAAAAGCCACCTTTTTCTTCTGTCCAGGAAACAAACAAAACAGCTCCAGAGACATCTGAAGCTTTCCCAAGTCTCTATTTGAGAATAAAATAGTTGCTTTTTTTTTGTTTGTTTGTTATATAGTGAGTATTACATATGTGCAGGTGAGAACATGACTTGTGCAATATTCAGTGTAGCAGAAATTGAAACAACAGTAACATGATTGCGCTAATAAACTGCTTCTTTCTTTCATTAAAAGGAAAGAGCCTCCATTAATAGCTTTTATTATATTAGCATGTATGCCTTTGAGTGACAATGTGAAACCCATGATTTGTCTCAGGAGTAGGTATTGTGCAACATAACAAGTTGATGACAGATACAAGTACTAAGTGTGCCTTCCATTGATTTTCATTTCTTTCTTTTGCTTCTTCAGTACTACTAGATGGGCAGGTTACTTTGGTACTTTAGACTTGCCCTGTAAATTTTTTGAAGGTCTTCAAAACTAAAATATCTTGATATTTCAGAGGGAAAATACTTAGTTTCTTCTCATTCTTTAATTGATAAAAATCTCCTGAAATTTCTTAAGGCCTTTTTTTGCTTGCTGTAGGAACAAAAAATTTATTTTTACTCTCATTTAATGGCAGCAGATTTCATGAGCTTGTCTTGCTAATGGAGTTTGCTCCTTTACAGAGTGGTTACTTAAACTGCAGAGCTTGATTTTGTGGCTTTAAATTGTGGTTGATCCTGTACCTTTGAGAAACTCTTAGTTGCACTCCAGAAGGAAGGAGGGAGGGAGTACCTCTGAATGCAGTGTGTATATGTTCTTTAATATGTTCATACTGGAGATTTGATGGACACTTTGGTGACATACAGACTTATATTGACCTGAGCCCTTCATGACCATGTTCTTTAAGGGTTGTGTCTGTTAGTGGTAAGAATACACCCTGAGGTGTGCAGCAGGCTCTCATCAAAGACTTGGTTAGTCCAGCTAAACTGTGCTTTTACCTCCTGCAATAAAGATGAGACGACTGTACCAGCACTGAGTGCTGCATTGCTGGACTTGTTTGTCTGTAGGCAACATGTTGAACCAGTAGGAGCATATTCTTATCCTGGGAAACGTTTGGGTGTGCACGAAAGTGCACTATATAAATCTCAGGGTAAGAGCTGATGATGTATGTTTTTTCAGACAGTACAAGTATTTGACTGATTGCACTGGCAAAGATAATTATTCCCTTGAGACCAGAATTCTTAGTATGAGAGCTGTTTTCTGGAGTTGTGTGATAGTGGAACTATAGGCTGCTCTTCAATTTGTAGGAATTTTTTTAACTGTTTAGTCTAAGTGGCCTTGGATTTGATATTTTGTGTGTTTGGACTTCGATTAGAAAGTTTCTCATTCATCTTTCCACCTCCTGTTATTCATCTATTTTTTTTCTCATGTATCTTTCCTTGGCATAAAGTCCTCTAACTGAAAAAAACCCATAGCTGAACACTTTTTGTATGCCAGCAAGAAAAAGAACTAAATCTATTTCATTTGGAACTGTTGAAGGAAGACTATGATGTTATTGAAAGTCTATCAGAAAGTAACTTTCTTTAGAGAGTTACTTGAGAGGCAATATTCCTGAAAAGAGGTGCTGTTATCAGTGTAGGAGACAATAAAGAAAAAGCTCAGAGAATTGGCATAAGAATCATTTGTGTCCTTTTAGACAGTACATTTAGACAATAGAGCTGTTGGTTAAGAATGAGCAGACACTTTCTATCTTGGGTGAGAAAAGAGTTAAATTAAAAGATGTTCTTGGCCTTGGCTCTTGTAGGGAGAAGTGAAGATCAATGAAACACTTAGCACTTTTTAAGATAACAAAGGTGAGATTAAAGGTTTTATTTTTCTTAATGTTTATTTGCTCATTTACTCATCTTTTTCCCTACTATAAAAATCGGTCATTTTCTGAGAGATATTTTTCTGATAATGCTATTTTACTTTTAATAATAATAATAACAATAACATTATTAAAGAGGTGGCCTAGAAAGCTGTGAAAAATTCATTTTTATAAGACTTTCTTTAATCCTTAGTAACTTATGTCCTTAATTAAAAAAAACAGAATTTCTGTCAAGATTGTCACACAGTGCTTCTAAAACACACTGCAAGTTATCTTATTGGTTACTTGTTCTATTGTCATAGTGAGGTCCTAGCCAAAATGAAGGGCCCCATTGTGGTCCCAGTGTATGGACAAATAGAAGAGAATACTAATACTGAAAGGCTGCAATCTAAACAGGCAGGGCAGACAAAGAGCATATTATCCTGATTTTAGAGATGGGATACTGAGGCACAGAAAAATCTAATCAGGGTCATGCAAGAATGTTGTTTGGGAGCCAGGAATTAAGCCAGCTCTCTCCTTTAGTCCAGTTGTACTGCCTTAAACCAGAGTCACTCTTCTGCAGAAGATAATACAGCTTTGCAGGCGAGTGTGTGAGTGCCAGTTGTGTCTTGCTGAGTGTTTATGAAGGAAACACCAGTTGGAGGATTAAAGTCTGTTTCATGGCAGTCTGCACAGAAGAAATGGGAATGAAGGGGGTTTTTTGGCCATGAAATTCTTCTCCATAGGACTGTTCTACTGCGTATATAACTTCTTCTTAGTGTGCATTGACATGAAAATGAAAGAGGAAAACCTGCTAACCTTGTAATATTTCACTACTAGCACTCCAAATGTTTGAATTAGTAAAAGTATTGCAAACTAATTGTATTTAAAATATTTCTCTCCTTTTGTTGCAAATTCAGTAAACCCTAATATGACTATTAGTAGTCCCTAATATGACATAGTCAACATTTCCTATAAAAATAAAACAAAAGAAAATGTCAAAAAATGACAGAGAAGTTATTTTCTTTTCAAAATTTATTTTTCAGATCACTAATATTTGTTCACTTTATATAAGATCATTGAAGCTATAAGGGAAATGAAGAAAAATAAGGAAAAACCACTTTAGTACTCATTCTGACTCTCTCTAAAGATGATGTGTAGTACAGAGGTATTGTTGTGAAGTTTACAGATGGGTTATTAAATTATTTTGATTCTTTGTCAACCAGCATTTGAGATCTCCAGATCTTCATCTTACTGCTTCTGCATGACCAGTATGTTCATGATGTTTCCATACCTGTTTAGTTTATTTGCCTCTGTACCTGAAAGCTTAATCATCTTCATGCAGAAAAATCAAAAGCTGAAACACTCTGTATTTCTGTGAGTTATTGTAGTTATGTTGCAGTTGACATCTCTTCCTGTGTCAAGGTGTGTCTTCCCAGCACAGACGTTGTCAAGAGTCCACCTGCTGCAGAAAGGATGGATGTATTGCAACCCTCTAACTGTTGCTAAAGGTCAAATGTCTGATTCCAGAGAGCTATACATCAATCTGAGCTGAAACTTAGTGCCATCATCCATGAAGCATACTACTTGTGCTGACAATTCTCATTTGCAGTGAGACTTCTCTTGATATGTATCTGAGAAAGGAAGAATTGTTCTGTTGCTATATGGGGGTTTGTGGAGACTGCCTAGTCAAGGTGTAGGACATTCACTTTGAATTCTGAGAGAAATGAAGATGATTTCCAGTGGCTCTACCCCTTGTATCTGCCTGTGGGATGTTAAGAAATCAGAATTCTAATGTAGAGATTGATGATTTTCCTGCACCTTCCATACCCCTTGTATGCATACCTGTGTGCAGCCATACTTGCTCTCTGAGGTTTTTGATAGTGATATATGTGAGATCTAAGAGAAATCCACTCTATCTGCAGGGTTAGAAAGTCTCTGATCAGCTCTCTGCCATGCTTTCCATACTCAGGAGTCTGGGGTCAGTTATGCTATATGTTCTACAGATGGAATGTCACCTCTCCTGGATATGGAGTACATAGCCTGGATCCTTATAAATAATGTATCTTTTTTTTCCTTACCCTCAGTAATTTAATTTTTGCTGTTATTTGATAATACTCTTGTTGTTCTGAAGTTTTCCAGACATAAGCAACATGAAATTTGTAGCTGGAGGTGATATCTTTACTTAGACTAAATGTAAGTGGTTAGGAAAATAGAGATATTTAATGACACACTTCTCACTAAATCCCAAAATCTAGGTCTTAACGTTAACCTGTTGTTTGAAGATACTGTCTGTATTTACATTTCTCTTCTACCTTGCTTTTGAACACATTAGAAGCCTATTACTTTCTTGTATTTTGCTCACCTAGATTTTTGAGGCATAATCGGTAACTGATTTGTGGAAAAATATTTTTGTTTTGGGATTTTTGTTTGGGGTTCATTTTCCATTTGTCTTTAGATCTTAATATATTTAACTGGAATCTGTTTTAAAATATAGCAGGATTTTCTTCTGGATGTTGACTTTGTACAGTCTTAAAATACAAACTTATAAGCAGTTGCTATAGTTCCTGAAATATGTTGTTGTATGTAAAATAGAAGGCCATTCAAAGTCCAGATTCCTGAGGAAGAGTCTACTTTAGATAATTTCCCTGCAGTACAATTTAATAAAAAGTCAGAACAGTTAACAGTTTTACAGATGTTACTGGAGTTGTTACAATTGCCTCCTGTTCATATGTTACAATTACACATACCTGACTGAAAACTAGATACTGTGTAATTGAGTGATGTTCATCTCAATTACAAACATTGGTTTTATTGTCTTTCACCCTGCTAAACTGTATTTTGTCTCACTTTGCAGCCTTGTTTCACTCTCCGAGTTCTTCCATGCAGACTTGAAAGAGAAGGGTCAGTGCAGAGTATTGCCAAGTTGGTGAATGGGCTGTCTTTGCTCTAGCTGATCCTTTCCAGTGCTGTCCCCTGTCACTCCAGCCCTGGGCTGCAGTGTCCCAATGCAAATGTTCACTAATATTTATTAATATATTTTAGCAACTTTTGTTGTTGTATTTGCCCTTAGTTTAAACTCTGATGGTAAAAAAAAGTAAAAAGAAAGTGTTAATGAAATTTCTCATAGTCATCCAAACAGACTTCAGTTACCTCCTATCTTAAATGTACATTGATTTCTGAGTACCTGCACCTTTTATGTATGAAATGGGAAGGTTCTTTAACTGAAGGGCAGGTAGGAAAGCCACTGTGTTCAGAAACCGATAAGGTGAAAGTTACCCAATCTGGTTACTTTCCATGAAGTAACTGAAAAGTTAAATGGCAAAATGGGAATCTGGTTTTAAAGATTAGTTCAGTAATAGAAAGTGTTAGAAACATAAGGAATTGAGTAAGAGGAGGTGATATGCTTGTGGTGGTTGGACCCTAGCTGGAGGCAGGTACTAACCAAAGCCACCCTATCACTACCCTTCGCAGCTGGGCAGGGGTCAGAAAATATAACCAAAAGCTCACAGATTGAGATAAGGGCAGAGAGAGGTCACTCACCAATTACTGTCACAATCAAAAAAGACTTGACTTAGGGAAGTTAGCTGAATTTATTACCAGTCAAAATCAGAGCAGGATAGTGAGAAGTAAAACAAATCCTAAAAATACCTCCCCCCCCACTTCTTGCTACTTCCCAGGCTTAACTTTATTCCCAATTCTCTGCCTTCTCTCCACCTAGCAGCACAGGGGGACAAGGAATGGGGGTGTTATGGTTCATTACATGTTGCTGCTGCCACTGCTTCTTCCTTAAGGAGATGAGTCCTTCCCCTGCTCCAATGTAGGTCCCTCCCTTTGGAGACAGTCCTCCACAACATTCTCCAACCTGAGTCCTTCCTGCAGGCAATAGTTCTTCATGAGCTGCTCCAGTGTGGGTCCCTTTCCACAGGGTGCAGTCCTTCAAGAACAGGATGCTGTAGTGCAGGTCTCCCAGGGGGTCACAAGCCCAGCCAGCAAACCTGCTCTCGCATAGGAGCCTGCTCAAGCACAGGCTTTCCGTGGAGTCACAGCCTCCTTTTGGGCATTCACCTGCTCCATTGTGGGCTGCAGGTGGTTCTCACATCCCGCATGGACCTCCATGGTGGAACAGGCTGGTCATCAATGTGGACTGCAGGGCAATCTCAGCTCCAAGTGCCTGGAGCACCTCTTCCCCCTCCTTCACTGACCCTGATGTCTGCAGGGCTATTTCTGACATATTCTCTACATATCTATTCTCTGTCCACAATTACTTCTGCACAGTAACTTTTTTCTTCTTGTTAAATATGTTATTACAGAGGTATTGATGTGCTGATGGTCTCAGCCTTTACAAGTGGTAGGTCTGACTTGGAGCTGGCTGGCACTGGCTCTGTCAGACATGGGGGAAGTTTTTGGCAGCTTCTCAGAGAAGTTACCTCTCTAGGTCCCCCCACTACCAAAACTTTGCCACACAAGCACAATGCAATATTTCTGCATCTTTTTGTACTTTACAAATTAATAAATACGCTTACTGCTATTTTTAACTGAGGGGCAAGTATTTCTACAAAGCTTCTTTTGGAGCTGTCTTCCATTAATGTTGTACAGATAGCTGTGTGATAGAGTTCAACATAATCTGGAGTGGCACCATTACTCCACTGCAGTTTTTACTGATCCTGTTTGCCCTCCTGCTGTCCATTTCATTCATTCATGGGCTCTACATTTCATTCCCCTCACTCTGATGGTAGCATTCATGAGGTTCTGCAGTGGGGCAGTCTATGGAATCAAACTGTCAGAAAACCTTTTCCTGTTTTATTCTGTCCTTCTTCGTATTTCTTTGCTCCTGATTCAGAGTTGGCTCGAATTTGACTCCTTGTGTAATCAGTTAGTTGATGGTACAAGCACACACAGTGCCAAACTTCGATCAATTTAAATTGTGAGTTGTACAGAGAGTGAAATAAAGGTTCCATAAGAAGACAAGCTATCTTCTGCCTACCCCAGGAGCTAAAGGTCCCAGGGCCTCCGTATAAGGAAGTTCTAAAAAGTAGGTTTTTCAAGGAGGAAAAACTTAGTTTAAGTACTGTCTTATCCTCTAGATGTCTTAAGACATGCAAAACAGATTTCTTGATGTCACAGGTATGCAGCATGCTTTTTGATACGTGAGTTTTGCATTTTCCAGTATTCTTGTGATATGTTAATCTGGTAGCCCGGGCAATTCTGGTCCTCTATTGCTAAATTACCTTAGACTAGGATGGCAAATAGCCTACATAAATTACATAAAAACCTTCAGAATTTTGGAAGAACAACATTGTCATGTTTTCCCATGCTTATATGTAGCATCTAATGCAAAATAGTAATGTTAGTGTTGCATAATTTACTTTATAATCCCTTCCAAACAAAGGTTGTTACAAAAGATATGCAGATACAAATTAATCCACAATATTTGTTTAGATCATTGGTTCCCAGTTATGAACTTTTGTTTTTTTCTTTTATTATGGATCTTTGGAATTGGAAGGCAGGGTTTCTATCTTCAGTAACATTTCATAATGTCTAGATAAGGCAGTGGAATACAAAGTCTCTGCGTCATTGGGGGTGGTGTTTATTGTTTACACTATAATTAATGAACTATTCCCAGCATTCTTTAGGATTGCCACTGTCCTCATGACTGCTCTAACCTGGGAGGCAGCATACCATTCAGCCATACTGGACTGGTTTAAGGTGTCATGACCTTGATTCTTTACCACACTGACACTTAAGTCTATTTGCTGATTTTTCCCTGCATTTTTTTTTTTTCTTCATCATGGTCATGTTTCATTTATTATTGCTGTTCCTGAGAAGGCCAGTATTTCTGTTTTCTTCTCATTGATTTTCTTTCTCACTTGATTTTTTAGCTTGCAGAATCTTAAGTTCCTTGTATTAGCACCTGAAGGGCATCAGTCAGGACTTAGGACAATTGTGTTTGGTCCTGTGTTAATTCTGTCATGAATATTTTTATTTTTTCCTCGGCTTTATGAATACACTAATCATGACCTGCATTTTACCATCAGAAAAGAAATGATCTTGAGCATTACTTTGTGGTTCTGACCCTGAAGTTAGCCACAGTTTCAGCAGGATCTTGGAGTAAATGACATCCAGCAATCTCTTTCAGCTTAAATCATTCTGTGATTAATTTGCAACTGTGATTGACGTTTTCAGGGGTAAAATGCAATTTATACTGGTGAACTAATTACTGAAGTGACTTACTGGTTTTTGTGTAAGAAAGGAAAACTGCACTCGGGGGAGAATAAGCTCATGTTAAATGGAAAGAGTGTGACATTTATTTCTATGATAAGACCGACCTGTCTATGCAAGTGTGTTTAACTGCTGTCTGAATAATGCCCTGAAGATTGTCTTTTTATTGTTTCAGTTTCAAGTTTCAATTCACCATTCAAATGACTTAGTTTTTAAAGTAATCTTAAATGTAGAAGTAATCTACTGCATTGAAGGATTTTGTACGTTACTCCAGTTCTTGAATGATGTACAGATTTGTCACTTCTGTGGAACAAGAGGGAAATATTAGGCACAATTCTAGACACAGAGTTTAAAAATGTGTAGCTCCAGGAGCTGGAAGAATCACGTGTATTTGGTTTTGTCCATTGCCATTTCTGCCATTGCTTTTTTTCTTTTAGCTTTTCTTTTTCATTTTTAAACCAATGTGCCGTGTGTCCTGAACAGTCTTTCTCTTCCCCTTCTTGCTTCCCTTCTCTCTCATGACACATAAATGTCACTAATATTTTTCAAAGCAGGCTTTGTGGGTGTATTTTAGTAGAGCAACAGATATATAAGTAAACATTTAAAGCGTGTGTAATCATTAAAACTTGATTTCCCACACAATACTATGAGGTCTTACTGTTTGACAACCTTAATTCTGCAGTGGAAGAATGTTTTAGATTATTTCTAGCTTGTGTTTTATTATACAGTGGGATGTGAATGATTATGAATTATATGAAGTTCCTTCTCTATTATATAAGTCATCTACCTTTGATTGTTACTAAAAATAATTCCTTTCTGTTTGTGACTGGAGAAGATAAAAAGTCGTATCTGACACCTGCATTTTTTGTTTGTGCCACAATTTGCAGAAGCAACGTTTTCTTTCTATGGTATTTGTGTTCTTAATGCACATTTCACCAAAATGATGTCTTACAAAACTATGTCATATGGCTACAGCCCCCTTTTTATTTGCAAATGTGAGTAATGTAAAACCTACAGGCGGAAGTTGTATTCATTTTTCAAGTGCCGTAGCAAAGTATACACAAAGTAATAGTTTAAGATTTTAATCTATGAAAGTAATTTCAAACAGGCAGCATTTACTGTCTCAGATTTCCACCTATGTGGAATGTTTCCCATGGTATGGGCTGCTTTTGCATCCTGTTAGTTCAGTAGCTTATTTTCAAGCAGGCTTTTGTCATTGTAAAATATCAAGGGGCCTGGCTGTGTCAGTTGTATTTCATTCTGAGGGGATGACAATTCAGCACTGCAAGGAGTGAGGTATGTGTGGATGGCCCTTTTGGAAAGTCTGTGGGTACTGAAAAGTAAGTTACCACTTCTTTTTGTCATCGAGAGTCTACTTTGAAGTATCTTCCAGTAAAATGAGGCGACTGTGATGGAGGCTATGGGGTGCTTTAACCTTTTGGAAAGGCTGGGCAGCCCTTTCTGTCTCACACTTGTGGCTGTCTGTATTGACACGCAGGGAACAAGCAGGTCATCATGCCAGTGTGTGGTGAGTCATGCACACTGTGGTCACTTTGTTTCACTTTTGGGAGGTTGGCAGTTTTTGGTAGAAAATAAATACTCTTTGCAGTTGCTTTTCTGTCCCTCCTTATTCTTTTTTACCTTGATAATTATTTCACTACCTTTTGATAGTCACTCACCTTCTTCAATAATTACCACCTGCCTTTTTCAGTGGTCTTGCCTCTTTCCATGAAAAAGTCTTTCCTGAGCTGACTTTACAGACATGTTTTCCTCCCCAAAAGTAATCTTTCCTGAAGAGCTTATCACCATTGTTTATGACTAAGCAGGCAGACAGATGTGATTATTGCCTTTAGAATACAGTTTTTTGTTTGGAGAGGGCATTGTCTTTTTCTGTTGTACACAGAAGGTCTAAATTGTCAAATAGCTGCAATCTGATCTAAAAATGATACCAGTGTCTAAAATAATCTTTCAGTCTTGGTTACTTTGAGTAGGACATGGCAGCATTGAACTGTTCGTATTAAAAATAGAAAAACCTGTATGAAAAGATATATAGCTGTTTATGGTTTTCTACTTTCTTTTAAATTTCAAATGTTCCTTGCTTTATTAATTGTAAATTCTCTGATCTGGATTGCATTTGTAGTATTATTACATCTAATAAAGTGTAATCTCTAGTAGGACTTCGTAGTGAGTCAATATTAATATGTTGCAATTTCAATTGAAAAGTAATTTATGTAATTACAAATCATGAATTCAATCATGAAAACAGATTTGTGTGAGTCTGGTTAACATGGATAAACTAAGAGAGGTAGTTGAACCTGTTTGTACTTAGACTTTTCCTTTCTCAAAACTCCTGAGAGTTCAGAGGAATCTTAAAAGCCTGAAAGATGGTGTTTAATTTAAATTTTTAATCTATTCTGGTTTAATAATAACAGTATGTTTGTGTGTTGCAATTCTTATTTTTAACCTGCAATCCTGTGTCATCAAGATTCTTGGATTTTTTTAAATGGACCTTAAAGGGGGCAATAACTTCTTACAGAAGACTCATTTACAGTGGACACCTGTATCTCCACTGGGCTATATCTAGGCATCTGCAGAATGAAAAAAACTTCCAAAAATGCTGCTTCAAGACATCACTTTCTCTGCATCTGTGCATCCTTTTGATGCTGTGTATCTCACTGCAGCATTTTGGTGTGTTCTCCTGTATATCTGTGCAGTTTCTTTGTAGATCGATCAACCCATGTGGAGTATGAAAAAAAACCCTCAAATGGTGCTATTTATCTGTTAGGTGCAGTGGTGTTTGCCAGGGGAGTGGAGCAAGCTCACAGGACTTTTCCTTCACTGTTCTGTCTCCTTGGTAGTGCCTGATGAAAAGGTAGATGGTTTTGTGATCCTGTGAGCTAAGGATTCCTTTGTGATTCCTTTTCCTACCTATGTCCTTGAATGGTTTTTGCCAGTATTAATACCTTATGTTTTTTATCAGCTACTCCCTGCAACCAGAAATCATAAAAACTCAGACCCAGCCAAACTTTAGACACCTCGGAGCTGGGCATGTTTTAAAGGTTAGGATACAGACCTGTGGAGGTTAAATGAACTTAAGGAATTTAAACTGGAAAACAGTTGTAACTTTTCTGTTTATGAAGACTCTATGTTTTCATAAGAAGATTGTCACCATACCTTTCAAACAACAGAAAGAAATATCTTGAGATGTTTTAACCATTTAAAAATATTTTGTAACTGTAATTAAACACATGTTTTTAAGCTGAGACTTAGTGTGAAATCATACCCAGAAGAAATACTCCTTTCAGTGGAATTTACAGTGCTGTTATTGCAAATCTGTAGGTCCTGGTCAAAACAGTCCAGCTAAGAACTGCTAGTGTAAAATAATTTTTAAGGTCACTGAATTATCAAATTAAAACAATAAATAGAATAAAAAGATCTGTTTTAGTGCCTAGAGATTTTAGTGCTTAAAGTTTTGTTTATTTGTTTTACCAGTAAGGAAGATTTGATTGAACCTAGCTTTGCACTTCTGGCTTCACCAGTACTAACACTACACCAAAGAAGTTTATACCTCACCACTGGCATTTTTTTAAATTCAGGCTGAATGTGTTGATTAGATTCATCTTGCTGTACTGCATTTGAATGCTTAGACAAGGCTCAGGCAAGACCAGCACTGCAAAGGTGTCATGTCTGGTTAACCTTTCAACTGAATTTCATAGCCTGGTACAAGCTGTAACAGAAAGAAAGGGTTTTCAGTGGTAAAGGAACAATGCATATCATGTGCATACTATGAAATAGCTGCAGGTTGGTGGGGCTGGCTTGTGCCCAAGAATTCTCGAATGAGCCTCTTTGGATCTACTTGTGGTACTGCCTATATTATCATGAGAGTGATGCTCTGTTCCTCTTGGCTTTTTGGGAACTGAAGACATTTTACACTTCATTGTGCCAAGCGCTGCCATCTGAAGCAGTGATGCTACCTACAGTGCCAGAGGCCAGAGCAGAATTACTTATGAAAGTAGTTCTAGGGCCAAACTAATTGCCTTAGTTAAGGACTATTGAACTAAGCTACCTGCTTGAGTCAGTTTTTGAAAGAAATCACTATTTTTTTAGAAATACACAACTTACTGGAGAAGTAGGATTTAGTTGTTGATGTTTATCAATCACAGCTGCTATTGTACATGGTTGTTCTTTTTATTTTCCTCCTGTTTAAAAGCCACCAGGTTAATATTTCAGTCTATATTTGTAAGTTCTGTAATAGATTTCAGATGCTCCTGAATAACGCTGAAATTTACAACATTTTTATTTTTATAATCTGAAAGGTAGTGTGATCTGTGGGGCCACTACTTGGCATGGGTTACTAATGCATCAGTACATTCATTAGCAACACTGAAATGTATAAAAATGACTGGAGTTTCTGTCCTCCAAGCTGAGCTGTGGTGGATGAGTATGTGTGCTTGATCTTAAGTTATAGCAGTGAAGAGTAGAACAGGCTACCTCACTGGTAATGTTAGAGTTCTGAGGCCTTCAGTTAGTAATTTAAGCCCATTTTACTCTGTTTGTAATGGCTTAGGAATGCATGTATTGCATTATGTGTTTCAGCTGAGAGGGACAAGTGTCTGTCATCATCTGACTATACGTGTCTTTGGATTTCATTAAATTCCTCATCCTGTCACCAAGAAATACCTCATTAACCAATTTTGTCTCTTCCCACAGTATTTCATGGGGACAAACAGCAGGGTGTTAGGAGGGCATTTGCACAGAATCAGAAATTTCATGCAGTATGGCATTCTTGGCTGTATTTTAAGCTGTAGGATCCTTGACTTTGGTTACTGTAACTAGCTTTTAAGCAGGAGCCTTTCTCAAGCAATTTATAGTCAAGCTTAGAATATTGTAACATAGAGCATAACTTGTGCACTATTTTCTATAAGGATATCTAGGTAGAGATTTTTAAAAAATATTCCTTTACTGTTTCAATATTTGACCAGTACAGAAATGCATATTATTAGCGAGTGTTAAGAAAAGATGTTGCAGTCTGTGATCTGACTCAGACTGAGGGATGAGACTACAACATTAGTACAGGACCTTGAAACCCAAAAGAGGGAAAAAAATCTCTTTAACATAGTAAGAAGCTCTTATGGAGCAATATATACATTTGCTTTGGGTAAATTAATATAACAGTAATGGCCCTACAGTATTTTCAATATTTTTTCTTAATATATATTTAAAGCATAACTTCTAATTCTTGTATATATTTTTAACTTTCCCACAGATATGCACTTATTTGGCCATTATCCAGCTCATGATGATTTCTATCTTGTAGTGTGCAATATCTGCAATCAGGTAGTCAAGCCACAGGTTTTCCAGTCACACTGCGGTAAGTGAATGTTTTCTTTCCTGAATTACAGTGCCAAACTGGCGTATGGCTCTCTTAAGAATCATTGCATACAATCATAACAGGCATTGCAGATAGACTTCTCTGGTTGTCTTGTGTTCTTTCCACAGAAAATACCAGCAATGCCTTCAAATAAACTTGTTTCCTGCAGAGGAAGTTAAATTAGTTGTTTTGGAAGCCAAGCTCTTCAAGTTGAACTTGTTGCACTAAATTAACCTGTTACAACAAATAAATCCTGTTAGTTAGAGACTAGCTAGGCTAAAACTATTATGACCTAACATTGGATTGTCTTTTATCAAAGCTGCAAAGTGAGGTCTATGATACTGATCTACATTAACCAGAAGTTGGATGTTATGTATTGTTTCTGATGGGACTCATGCATAACTATATATAAATATATATTTATCATAAGGTTTAATTTTTTACAAAATTGGCAATTTGAAACACATTTCTTAAATTAACATGTTTCAAGACAGTCTTGAGATGCATATGCATATATTAATTTTTCAGTATGACAACAACAAGAAACAAGATGATGATTTTTGTGTTGACTATTTGAAAGCATAATTACTCCAGTTAGAATTTTTTGGTATTGATTAACAAACTACTTTCAATTACTTTGGAAAAACTTCATCCCAAAGTCTGGTTTATTTATTACTTATCTAGTGGTTTATTTGTTATTTGTCCAGTGATTTGTTTCTGTGGTGACTTTTTTGTTGTTTTATTATTTTTTTTAAGGCATGCAGAGTCACTGGACTAGCTAGCTTTGTGTGAGGATTAATAAAATTTAGTTTAATCAAAATAATTTGAAGGTGGTTACATAACAATGAAAGGAGGCTACTGCTGAGGATGGAATCAATTAAATGCATTACAGAAAAAAGAATAGCCCACTAAGATTTTACTTGTCTAAATACAAGTAAACTTTACAAATCCTGTACCTCCTTTAGTCTTTTTGGTAACAAAGCGACTCATTAATGGAAAAATGTGAGATGGACAAAAAAATAGTTCATTTACTTTTAAATACATATTACCAAAATACTGGGTTGTATTTGTATGGATAGGCTGCTAACAACAAGCCAGGAGCAACTGTGTTCCTGTTGGGAGGCGCTTCTAAGACTTGCCACCAGCTTTGACCTAGATTGAAATAATTGTGAAAAAATAGTTATAGTGAAATACAGCTTCTATCCGGTGACTGAGAAAAGATCTAGAAGTATTTTCTAGGGTGAAAAGAGCTTATTAATGTAATGGTGGGGGCAGGTCTTGATTTTAGTGTGTTAACATGCCATTGTGCTATTTTTTTCAAAATTTGTGTCTTGCCCTTAGTCTTATATGGTTCCTTTCTGCCCTGCGTCAGGTATCGTATGATTCTTTCAGTAACAGAAAAGCTTCTCTGCATGTGGTTGTTGGTACAGTGGGTACATAAACATTGAGCTCATGCATCAATAAAATGTGCTTCAGGACAGAAAGACCTGTGGGACACCTTGCTGTAGCCTTCCATAGGTGTGCTCTTTCCTGGGCATTAACCTGGACTGGTGAGCAGTGTGAAAGTTGGTCCTGTTTTCAGGTAGTAGGCACATAGAATGATGAGACACTTCTAGGGGAGAATCAATTCCTCTGTGTTAGAAAGGATTTTTGAGCTCTTTTGTAAGTAATGCATAACCATCAGTGTTAGTGTAATGCGTAAGATCCCATAAATTACTGTCTGGTTTTCTTTTTTTTCCATTACTCCCTTTTTTTTACTATTCCCTTTACTTAATCTTCATTATAGCAATCCTTTTACACTGGGTGATTGAATTAAGAGCCTAAGGTCAATAAAGACTTGGGGAAAAACTGGACTGTGTTAAAAAAATCCACAAAATACTGAAAATAATTGACCAAAAGTCTGGAAGATTGCTTAATCTAGTCAGACTTGTTTCAGGAAAGGTATACTGGAATATTGCTGCAAGGCCTGTGAAAGGGCTTTCAATATATAAATAAATTGTTTTGTTTTAAAGAAGAAACAGTAAAGGCAATGTACTAAAACCATATAAATGAGATTTTAGAAGATAGACAATTTCTTCAAAGTCTTGAGAGTTGTTGTAAAATAACTAATAATTTATTTTCAAAAAATTAATCTGTTAGAAGTACTACATATTATATATGTGAAATGCATCTACTAATTTATCATTGTTTTCATTAGAAATCAGTAAGATTTAAAGAAGAGCTACACAGAGATGTTATTAATTGATCTGTAGTTGCATTGTCTGGTTAGAAAATTTCAGAAACCTCCCGTTAGAAACACATCAACCATAAACTGCTTGTGGTTGAATAACTTTTTGCTGGATGTGTTATGGTTCCACTAGTCCATTGAGAAAGGTCTGGACAAGGCCTTATTTGAGACTGATTTTGGCTGCACAGAGCTGTTCTGTGATGCAGGAATATTTCATTTTCTGTTCTATTTAGAGTTTTATCACATTAAGGTATATTCATTTTGGTGGATCAGACTTTCTTTAATTAGAGGATGCAACAGAATGCTTATAAATTCAGTGATTCCAGGCATGTCTGTCAGTCAACTTCAAGGTGTTTTAGACTATCATATTTACCAAAAAATGTGTTTTTATACAGGTATTGAATTGCAGCTTCAAAATTGTAACATGGACAATGGAATGAGAAAGCATTGGAAGGCACTACTGGTTTTTTTGGCTCTTGTAGGTTGTATCATGGGGAGTCTTTATTGCTGCTGACAAGGGCTTATAGAGATCTATCCCAGAATCTCCCACAAAGTGTGGTTTGTTGCTAATATCCCTGGTAAGATCCATTCCATATCCTCTCAGTAAGAAATTAGGTCCATGCCAGGCACATGCTTTATGTTTCTAGGTTCCCTACATTGTAACTGGAAGATCTTGGCTTCAGAGCAGCACTGGAATGCTTTAGTTTAGCAAAGGTTTTTGTAACACTTCTCTTGAGCCCTTGCTGGCGTCTGCCTTTCTCCAGAGTGTAAGAATACCCACTGTTTCATTTGCCTCTGATTTCAGACATGTGGCAGCCATCCTTGTTAGATGGCTTTGGGAAGTTGTGAAGATTATAGAGGCAGATGTTGTTTAACTTTTAAGGGTTTGATTCCTGGAATATCAAGCAGAAAAAAAGAAAAATCTGGTTGTGGTTCAAGCTCTTTGTAATGACAGGCAGTGCATCACAGAACCTTAGGTAGTAAAAATCAGAAAGGTAAAAGAAAAGATCTGGCTAATTAGGGGACTGACTTGCTGGGCTTAAGGGTATATGTAATGAACACAACATAAAGCTTGGTGTTGCAAGATAACAGATCTGTTCTAGCCCGTAAGTCAGGGAAATACTGAGCTGTTTTTAAGAGCAGTTTCACATCCTTGCATCTGCAGGATGAACATATCCATTTGTAAGTATTAAACCATTCATTTATATATGATAGAAACCTACCTGGAAGAGATTTGCTGTTATAAACTGCTGGATAAACCATGTAAATCAAATAATTTCTCGAGGTTGTTTGGTATTACTGTGCACTTAGAAAATAGTATATCATAGTGTTATCAACAATAGGGTTGAAATAGTGGTGCCTGCTTCTGAAGACATTTCTTTTGAGTAACTTCTTGTAGTGGTACAGTATCATGGATTTACTTTTTTTTAATGTGTGAACATGTAGTTGTATTACTCCTCCACAAAATAATTTGAAATAAGAAGTCAGTCTGGATATGCAGCTAGTAGCATTTCTAAATGTGCTTGGCATGTGAGGAATTGCAGTTTTGATTTTCAGAAAATTTTTATTTGTTCTCAAATGCCAACCTCAATGAACATCACTTCTTGAAACATCAAAATATTGCACCATAATACAGTACTGAAGTATGAAAATGTTCTTGCTGTTTGTTTAGGGTTTTTTGTCCATCTGTTTTCTAGGAGAGTTCTAGGCTGGCAGTCTATGCTTAACTCTGTCCCTTTGACTTCTGTTAACTCCAATTCCGTGTCATTGTTAAATACTGCTGAAGATGGCACCCTCTGTACCATTTCCCAGGAAACATTTCCATTTTTGTTTGGTGCCAGAAAGATAAAGCTTCATGTTCTTATACTGCATTGTCCTTCACTAGAATAAAGAGCATCAGATACAGTTCTGGTTATTTTTTTAAAATGTATTGTACATTAATAGTCTTGTTGACTTTGGTCTTTTCCAGTTAAAAGGAAAACCTCTCATAAAAGGTAGCTCTGTCACAGTGAGGATCAAGCAGTGTGCATTTAGCTTGTCAAGACATCTTGACTTCTACTTCTATTGTGAGGAAAGCAATTAATGATGCGAAAGTGTTAAAAAAAACAAGAAAAAGTTGGCAGGGAGGGAGGGAAGAGGTGAATTAGTCAATATAGCCATCAAAGAAAACTTCCACACATGCTCTGGAACAGTTTCCAAAGCTGTGGATGGTATCTTAATGAATTGAATAGTTAAGATCCCCATTTGATGAAGTTGTAGCATACAGAGGAAACCAATTTTGCTCCATCAAGGAGAAATGACCACAAAGACCTCTTTTTTGTTGCTAATTTCTTTACTGGAGGTTCACTGGTATCAATCCTGCCTGTCTATAAGGTTCTTTTAACAGGCTTCAAATTAAAAAGTAGGAATTCTTATTCCGGAAAAAAAGAAAAAAACTTGCACTTTGTTTTCATTACTTCTGATTTATAAATCCTTGGGTTGGTATCTTCATGTCCTCATGAAAATTGCAGAAGGATATTTCCTTTTTATCCTTCTGTTTGGCTGTGTGTCGTTTAAAAGAAAAGCAAACTAAGAAGTTACGGAGCAGTGAAGAATATAAATAAATTATTTTGCCTTCCATATCATAATTATTTTCCTGAGAGAGGTTATATATTTTGAATTACTCAGACTAGCTGTTTTACATTATGCTAGTAGTGTGTTACAATTTAATGAACTGCGATTAAGGACAAGAAGGCTGAACTTAAAGTATGAATAAGAATGATTGGCTTTTTTAACACTAGCTTGAGCTAGTGTTTTACTAGTAGGCATCTTTCTTGCTTAGAGACTTGGATCCAGGTGTCAGTGTCACGTTTGACAGATTATTCTGGTTTTATATTTTCAACTATTTGGTACCTTATTTTTTATTAAATACAACTGTTTGGGGGTTTGTAATTGTTAATATTATATCCCCTGAATTTGACCTTTTATCAGAGGCACTTTTGTGCCCTTAAAGTGCAATGACATTTTGAGTAATTCTCCTGTAATTCTCCTGTGATTTTCTTTATTCATAACCTTGTCAAAACTTGTTCTATGATACCATTATTGATTAAATAACTTTCTACTTGTCACATGTTTAGGTTTCACTGCATAAGTCCCTGTGGCTTTTTTTTTCAAAATGGAAACAGTAACAGCTAGACTGACAAGGTTCAAGTTTTTCTTTTGGTAGGGGTAGGGACAGAAGGATGATGGATTTGAATGTTTTATGTACCTTATATGTATATTTTTATTTGTGTGACTGCCTAGGATACACTGATTTTGTGTGACACTCTAATTCCCATTGCTCTAAATCAGAAATCACTTGTTTCCAAAAAAAAGTTTTGGTAGCTTTGCAGTCTTTCTGTCAGAAATCTTGTTCTCAAGACAAAAGCACAGCCAGTAGCAGAAACCTCTGTCTTCTGTCAGTGATGAAAATCTCAGCTGTGGTTCCTGCAAGGGTGCATGTGGGTCTGACATGTCCATGTCCTTGTAAGATTTCCAAGCCCAGCATAATGGCAGACACAGTGAAACTGGGGTCACCAGCCATCTTTTGCACTGTTCCTGCAGTAGTTCAATACATACCTGCATGGACCATCCAGGTCAAGCAAGCGTTACCCTCAAAGAGGCAAACTAAACCAGCACTCCTTTCAATTTGTCTTTTTCCTTACATATTCTTGGAGTGACATATTTTTAGACTGTCAGCAATTCTTGAGGCTCTGAGTAGATACAAAAATGCAAATTTCTGGGGCGGTTTATTCTGTTACAAAATCTTACTTTGTTTATATGCTAACTGCTCATAGAGTCTGGCCAGAAAAGCACTCAGCTGCATAAATGGCAATCAATTGACATTTCAATACTTTATTCAAATGATAATATAAAGAAAAATGCCTTATACCTTCTTGTATTCGTGAGAGTGTTTGTCACCTCTCTATTGGCTATTGTGCTCATTCAGGACTGCAAACAGACCTGGGATTTTTTTATATTTTTGATGAAAAATATATTGACAAGACTATGTTCATTCAAGAAAAACAACAACAAAATCCTATCTTCTCTGTACTTACTTGTCCAGGAAGCAAGAGATTTGGATTTAGTAACATTACCACCTAGGAGCTATTCTCTCACCTTCCACCTCCTAAGAGAGGAAAACACACCCACCATAACCCAGGCTAGAGCAAGACAACACATGCTTTTTGCAGCAGAGATGTATCAGACAAAGTGAACCTGAATGTAGAGAGTAACACCAGATCGAAGGGAAGGACTGTGATGGGGCTGAAAAACGTGCATCTGATGTTCAGAACAACAGCAACATAATGTGGTTTCACCAGGCAGGTTGCTGAGACCTGCTCAAGGCTTGGAGGAGTTTGTTGTGCTTCCTTTACTTAGTCTAGCATGTGAATTAAAAGTGGAGCTGTGTTCAGATCTGCTGACCTGTTTCCTTAGAAGCAAGTAGCATAATATTGGATGGGGTTGGCTTTTTTTGGTATTTTCTACTATTATCTGTTGCCTAAATTGTTTTCCTTCTTGTTACTAATTTATCATCAGTGACAGTGCCTAAAGCAGGGAAGTTCAGATGTAGAAATAGATACGATACATGAAGAGTTACAAGGTCAACGAGTAGTGTAAGTAGGAAGCTAACAACTTTCCACAGATTACTTGGCCTTAGGATGATGTGTCAATAATTAAAAATTTCTTCGTTCAAAAGATTCTTTGAATGAGAAAGCAGGAACCCTTTGGAGTGTTGAATCTCAAAAGACTGTGCATTGGAGAGCAGTAAGTATGCAACAAGAGAAAACATTCAGCAGTGAACAGAATTCCACACATGTATGCAGTTGCTATTCAGCACACTAACCTACACACCCTTCCCATATTTCTGGTCCTATGCATGAAATTGAAGTGTGGAAGTGAAACATCAATTAATTGTCTTTTCCCTTGATGTTTTCTACTAAATTCTTTACAGTGCCTTGACTGTGCCAGAATTTTGCAATGCTGATCTTAAATAAATCCACATAGGAAGGAGATAGAATAAAAATTACACTGGGCTTTTCAGTGCACTGGAAGTCTTATTATTCTAGTTTATACATGATCCCTACCATTATAAATTAACTCACCTCTTTCACTTTGTATATTCATTGATAGTATTTGATTAGTGAACCTTTTTGTATTTTTTTACTTCAGATAATTGTGGTAAATGAAGCAGTACATACTTGAACTGGGTGTTGTCATGGCAGTGATGGGCGATACGTACCACATGTAATTTCTTTCAGGCAAGATTTTAATAGAGTTGTAGTTTTAAATAGTAACCAATAAGGATTTCTTTTAAGGAGTGTCCATTAATAGAACTCAGCTGTTGAAGGTTGACTGTAGCATTAGGCTTAAGTTTAATCTCCTACATACTATAATTTACAGGGCTGTGTTTAGTGCATCAGTCTTTTGGCTGCTTCACTGGTGGAGGGATGGGGGTTGTGATAGTGGGAGAGAGGAAGGAAGTGTAGTGAAAATTTTCTGTCATAATCTGTAAAAACCTGACAAAATTAAAATTTGGAGTATTTGGCTTGAAGTCTTCCATAGCATGGCTTACTGAGTAAGGTGGATGCTTTCCATCTTAGAGAAAGAATGTTTTTAAAAATAACTTTTAAAAGACTTTATGGTCCTATTCCTAGAAAAGCACAAAACAGAATAATGAGTTTTTTTGAAGCCACTGTTTGGATGTGTTTTGGTGAGTAAAGATGAGCCAGATCAAATCCCTTCTTATATCAAATTGCGGTGTACTCTAAAGAGAGAAAATTTGAAGTGGAGCCTGAATTTGCCGAGTACCCAAATAAGAAGTCATTGCTTCATCACTGCATTTAGGAGCACAGAAGTGTTAAGAGGAAGTCTTGTCTCTCTGTTACCTCTTTGTATTTCCTGCATGTGATTAGACAAAGAAGATATGGTGGAGTTTTTTTTTGTGTGGGGTGTAGGATTTTTGGTAATTATGTTTCACTTACCTGTGTTACAGAAGGTAATTAACATTTGAATTAGCTACTCTCAAATATACTAAGTTCCATTTCAAGTCTGTAGAAGTCATGTCTGCATATAGCCTTCCCCATTGACTATGACTTTTAGTTGTTGTCTAAATATTTTGGGTTTATTTAATTTTCTGAATGTAGCAATTTCTACTGTGTTGTCATTTATCATTTTCTTGCAAAGCACATCACAAGTCTAGTAATTTCTTAATGTCCTTGTATTAAACTTTTTCTGTAAGCTCATAAAGTTGATTTCTGTCTATTAATTATTTGGCTTGTCGTTGCATCAACAGTAGCATGTTTTTGGGGTAGTGTCTTCTCTGGCAGAACATCTCCTGTGCCATGAATTGTGGTTGCTGAGCCTGCAAGTGAGGTGGCAGGTGGGGCTGGAGTTGCAATTTGTCTCGGCTGTTCAAGGGCTTCCTTCAAAGCTGGAAAGCTGGGCCTGGGAGGAGGTTGGATGACCCCAGAATACAGCTGTGTCCCTCACAGCTGCCTTGTTATGCACACTGGTGAGTGGACAGAAAACTAGAATGGCAGTTTATTAGGTTCTGGAAGTACTGCTTCTGAGAGGCTGAAGTGCTTCACTGTTTCCAGCAGTGTTTGTGTTGCCTTTCTAACATCTACAGGCCACTTGGGATGTAGTGAGGAATACAAAAATTCCATTGGCATGCAGGCAGATGACAGAGTAGTCTTATGTCCTTGTTCATAGATGTGCAATGGAGAGCAATTAAATGTTGGGCTGTATTTCAAGAGTTTTTAGTTGGTTTTTTTTTTTTCCCCTGCAAACTAGAAGTAGTTACATTAAATACTCTTCATAAAGAAATAAATAAATTTTTTTATTTGGTGTTTTAAAAAAACCCTTATTTTTGGTAGAGGGAAATCTCAGCTATGATAAACTCACTAGTACAAGGCTTGCAAATTACTTTTCCCACAGTTTTCAGTAGTAACATTTATCCTAGATTTTGCACAACTGTTTAATTTTCAAAATTTTTTTTCTTGTTTATTTTAATATTATTTTCTTCATCTAATATGCAGGCATGTTTGTCACATCCCCATGCTTAAAATCTATTGAGCTGTGTTTATTTCATTGTAATAGTTGTACACAACCTCTTGGTACCTGACTAGTGTCAAATCTATCCAAAACATTTTATTTGTGGGTACACAATACTGTATTTAAAGTTCTCATAATTCCAAATATATCTGAAGCTCCTTGTGTTTCCCATTTCATACCCCTGTAGTGATTCATATAATTATGTTAATGGCTTATTACTATTATCTTTAACTGGTAATGTTAATGTAATAATTGTCACATTAAGATGTAAAATATTGAATTAGACCTTGTTCTATTACTACAGGTAGGTTAGACACATTGTAGGCTTCTGTTTTCAAAATAAATTTTTTGCATTCATTTAGTGAGATTAAAGAATTATATTACTCATAGTACAGTGAAAGAAATGTTTAAAATATTACACAAATGATGATGGAATACTGGTTCACTTTAATGTGTGCATATTTTCATTATGATCAATTTTCAAATACTTGATTTAGCTTTCTGCACCAAAACCTACCTATTGTTAAGATGCCTAAATACAATTTAGAAAATCTGCCTTGTTATCTATTTATGTTTGTGAGATTAGTGATGCTGTTAACTAGGAACATTTTCGTTGACTAGTGTTCTGGGAAATAATGTATTTTTCCACTTGCTTTTTTGGACAGACTTCTTTTTTCTGTGAAATACTCTTTTATCATGCCTAGCATCTGTTCTGCAACCAGTGAAGTACAACTAATAGCATACTTGCATTAAATATCAAGCATTGCATATAAGAAATGTGTTTAAGGCAAGCATTAATGTATGTACATGCTTTCAGTTCACTCCCTTTGTCTTATAAGGTATTCTTTTCATGAGTATGTAATCAATGTTGTGCTTTACTAATTGGGTTACTAGATAATTTTGATTTTTAATTTTTTTAAAAAGAATTAAATGTAGTTTCATGGTTTAGGTTTGAGATTGGTATTTGAAAATCTATTTCACTTTTAATTCAGTTGGTTAAGATTGGCAGGGAGGAGTCTCTTTTTGGTGCCACTTCTATCTAAAAATAATGAGGCAGAAATACATCTGTGCAAACTGAAACTTGGACTAGTAATTGGCCAACAACACTGTAAAAGTTTACATTGGTTATAGATGTTTCAGATAAATTTCATTTGTATGTGATGTTGACAGGACTGCAGGACTGTGGAGACCAGTGCATCCTTGTGTTTCTTTAAGCTTTCTCTGTGATGGTATCTTGTGGAAGTATTGTGCTTGTCCTAATGAGTCTGAAAACAAGTTTCTCATTCTGTGATTCTAGATAGATGAAGACTGTAAAATGTGAATGGAAGTAATGCTTTTGAATCTGGCTAGCACAACAAAGGATTCATTTACAGTTTAAATAAATCTTTATGCCACTGTCTAATACCAGATGTATGTAGCAAGAATGCTGAAATGAGCAGTAAAAGTTTCAGCATTTTTGCATGGGCAGGAAAGTCATAGTCAAGACCTGACAGATAAGCCTGTGAAGAAGAGCACAATGGTGACCTGCATGTTTAGTTAAATGAGTATAGAAATGGTGGAGCAAAAAAGGAAACCTTGAAAAGAAAAATCTGGAATTTGTCACTATGTTGCTAAACAACTCTGTTGACACTGTGGGTTTTTTGAAATTAATGGGAATTGAGAGCTATGTGGTCCCTTAGAAAGGATTCTTAAAACTTAGCTGTACACTGTGTGAAGAAATAACTCGCTTTTTAGTTTGTTTTTGAACCTGCAACAAATTATCATTTCCTGTCCATGTTCATAATAAATGTACACCATAACCCTCCTCTGTCATCACTCATCCAGTTTGACAAGTCCAAATTGGTCTAATTGTCACTTGTGGAAGCTCCCAATGTCTTTCCTATGTGTTTTTATGTCTTGCCTAACTCTTCTAAACCTTTCTGGAAGGGAGGGAAGCCAGTAGCATGATGTGTTGTATTCCTTGCCTAACATTTGTTTTGCCTTTGTGACCACCATAGATCATTGAGATGATAATTTCATAGAACTGTTACAAGACCAGTGTTTCATTACTGTGTAATAATTATAGGAAGACCATCATTTTGTATATAAAGTGAAAATAGTTGTCTTGTTCCATGACTGTCACTTTACATTTCTATACATTGAATTTCATCTATTTTATTATACTGGTCACTATTAGGCCATTCTGAAATCTATTGATTTTCATCTTCAGTACACTAAATAATTATATACCAACAATCTTGTTTTCTGACAAACCACCACCTTTTTTCAATCATTTCTGGATATGCTGAATAGTTCAGGCACTAATACAGGCTCTTGCTGCATGCCATTGCTGAATTCTGTCTTTAAAGGACCATTTTAACCCTCTATTCCTTGGCCTATCAGTAGTTCTGGAGCCTTTGGGTGAGGGTTGCAACCCTCCATTCTGTCTTTGTATCTTTGCTTTAAGAAATGTGTACACATGGCCTTGTTTCACTTAGATGTTTAAGCAGACTGTGCCAGTTGAATTTCCCTTGTGGCAACGCACTAGTTCAGTTGAAGATGGGTTTTGTAAGTCCTTTGAGGCATCTGGACCATAAAAAATATGACTATAAACAAAGCAAAGTTTTATTTGTGCGTAAGTGTCTGTGTATATGCATGTCTGTATATATTCACTTATATGAGCTGTCCATTGCACCCCAAGTGCAGTTGTAGCCTTAATTCTGTAATAACTACTAGGGAATGGTTTATTGCCACTTCCTGAGTATATGCAACTGGTAAAAGAATAGGATTTTTTTTACTATAGCTTACTGAAGAAGAAAACACAGAGGTTTTTCACATTAAAGAAATGGCTTGAGTGTAACTGATCTTTCTCTTATTTTCTTGCCAAAATAATTTCCATGCCCGTAGAGGTGAAGTGTTGCACTTGGCCTGAGGTAAAATCTCTTTGAAGAGACTGGGGAAAAAAAAAAAAAAAGAAACCCAGAGGAAATTAAATTCCAAGTCTGCAAAATTATTTCTGTTCCTCTAGCCGCTAGCATGGTGATTAGAACAGTTAATGTGCAATGTGGGACATTCTCTTTACACTTTTCTTCCCAAGTCTGAGGGGAGGTGAATTAAGTGCACCTTAAGCAGGCTATCTCGTGTTGATAGGTGTTTTTTCTCCTTTCCATAAAGAAATGCTAATGAGAATTGGGGTGTCTCATCTGCCAGGGTGTGGTGGAACAATTCTGCTTGTGAGGCTTTGTCTGCTTCTCCTGTTGCATGTTTTGTATGGAAAAGGAATGCAAATGAATGAGAGGAACAGAATTACCTGCAGACTGAGGGCTTCTGCTGTTGGAAAACACAAGTTCCAGTCCACACAGATTTCTTCTTTCCTTTTGGTGTTTTTATTTTGCATAAAGTAACAGTGGTTGAACAGTGTAAGAGGGGGAATTCATCCCCAACTTTGACAAGTAAGATAGTTGGCATCTAATCTGTGGTTCAGGAAATGTGTTTATAAAAGACTGAAATAATTTCATCAGGATGGAGACAGAACAATCCCTTTACAAGGCTTTATCCTTATCAGAGACCTTTTATGAAGAGGGGAAGATTCGGGTTCAGACAGATTACAGAAAGGTGAGTGCTTTAATCAGGGAAGTAGTCATCTCCCTTTCACCAACCTTGTCTTGTTTAAACACCTAGCACTAAATGGCTTTCTCATAAAAAATGTATTTAGAAATACTTATTATTCTGTCAGAATTTTGGATACGAATCCATTCTGAACCAACCCAAAGCAGCTGATTGTAAAGTAGAAATAAAGGCAGTTACAGAATTGTCAGAGGATTGTATATTGATATTTGAGGGGAAAAGCCATGTTATATCAGCTGCTGTGTTTGTTGGTCCAGTGATAACTACTGATGTATTGTGAATATAAAATAATTTTGAGGACAGGCTGAATGCTCAGGCAGCAGTTACGAGCAGCGAGTTAGCAAAGCCTGAGGGTTCCCTTACAATTACATGACACTGCTCATGTCCAGTTGGTCCAGTAGAGAGCTATGGGCTATATATACACTGAATTAAATATTCCCTAATATATGGCATGATAACACTACAGGTGCCCTTTATATTTAATATAAATATTTATTTATTTAAATATTTATAATATTTACCCTGTTGAAATCAGTCTTTTTCTTGCAGAGGTGGAAGGGTTGGGGAGGTGAGTAAAAAACAAACCACAATGAAAAACTAAAACCCCTTTATATTGTATCCCAGAAGCAGAAGGACAAGGTGCATCAGGTTCTTACATACAATCAGAGTTCACATGTTCTAACTTGGAATCCTGGGAGTCATGAAAAATCAACTAGTGTTTGTTAGATAGCCAAGGGAAGAATTGGAGTATTTCAGTCTTTCTTCCACGTCCCAGATCCCTACTGCTGCATAAACATTATCTGACAGACTGGAAATAAAGTAGCTCAAAATTAGCCTGTCTTTGCATTTGAAAAGGGGCAAGAATTAAAGGTCAACAGCAAGCCTGCTGCAAGGAGTGAACTTAGTAGGGTTTGGGAGGTTTTTGTTGGAACTAAGAAGAGCGACAGGTCTGGATATTTGCATATCCAGTCAATGTTACATTAACAGTTTATTTTTATAAATCAGAGAAACAAAACCACATAGATTGAACTACCATGTCTCCAGACATAAGTAGTTTTGAGATCACAATGATACCTATTCAGCCATCCTCCAAATTAGGAGTTCTTAGAAACAGACAATTGAAAAGATTTTATCTTATGGTTGGCATGGGTCAAGTGAAGATATTTGCCTGTGCATGCTCTGAAGTTGTTCCTCTTCAACATTTCATGCCAGTATTTATCCAGGCTTTCCTGCCTTCTCATGGTGATGTTCTTAGCACTGAGTGAATAGATGGAGGGAAGCATAAGAAAACAGAGCTGAATTTTCACTTCTGCCCTAATTTGAGGATGCCCAGTCATCTTGAACTTGTGAGTGGCATTTGCATGCTCTGTGCGAGGAAGAGTCAAAGTACAGAGGTAGCTTTTGGAAATGCAGGCAGGAAGGAGTGAATTGTCTTTCTTTTTTGCATGTTCAGGTCTGTGTCAGTGAAACCTGGCAAAGCTGACTTCAGCCTCTGCTTTGCTTTCATCTGCAGAGGGACCCAAGGTATTCAGTATCCCCTGTGCTAGGACAGTTTTATTTCCAGTTGCATATCATGTGATGTAGTTATATGAAGGTGTTATAAAGTTGTTGCCAGCATTTGTACCACAAGTGCTCAGTAAGAAGATCACTTGTGTTTAATTTTGTGTTTTAACTCACAGATTTGAAAGTGACAATTCTAGCAAGATAGTATCACTGAGATGAAACAAAGTTCAAATAAATGATACATAGAGCTTCCAGTACCACACTTTAAAAAGAAAGCTATAGAAACAAATTTATTCCGCTGAACACTTAAATCCAGCTAGTTTAATACAAGTCTTTACCTGTTATTCATTGATGTTTTTCTCCATAATTGCGTTTTAAAAAACAGAAATATTTTCAGTTTTTAAACTTAGTTTAATGTCATTGTAGAATTGCCTAATGTCTTGATTTTGTTGTTTTAGATGTTAAAGTTTAATTTAGGGTTAGACTGACCTTTTTTTTCTCCCCAAAATATACATATAACACAAAAAAGAAAATACAATGTAATTATTTTCTTTAACACTTAGAGTTATTTGTTGGAAAATTCTGACTAATGGGAAGAGAATATAAGAACGCCAGCTGACTCTCTGCAGTCAGAGTTGCATAATATCAACTGCTAAACAGGTTAAACAGGTTGTGTTTTTACGTGTGTATGATCTAACACAGCTGTCTCCTCTGCTACAGCAGCACATCATACCTTCACTTTGCAGCCTTTTCTTCTTTAGCTTTGGCAGACTGCAAACGTTGCTTCACTCAAATCTGTCCAGACAGGGTTTTGAGGGATCCACTGCTACTTTCATTTCTGAAAAAATATTGCAACCTTCATAACTTTAATCAACATAAACATCTGAAACTTGTAGGTGTCTGTGTAAGAGTCAGCTAGCTGCAGATCTAACCTGGGGATTTTATGTCTATGAAGGAAATTAATGCATGAAGTGTAGCTTAACTCTGCATCATAAGGTGTATTATGGAGTTGCATGAGTTGCCAAGGTACCATTTTCTCCATGATCTTCTTGTGTATTTCTTGTAAATTTTGTAGACGTCATTTTGTGTTCTTAGGTTATTGCAGGATCTGCTTTAAAATTGAAGTTAATATTTATTCATGAAGTCTAAGTTATGAGCTATTTCATCACAAGTAATGTTACGGAGCAGTTCAGGCTACAAAGATCTGAAGATGCTCATTCAAATAAATATTCTATCTCTTCTAAAACTGGATGGAATACAATATGGTGTCTTTTTTGATACGCACGTGTCTGTAAAGCTGATAGAATTGATATTTGTTTTACTGGGAGTAGAAAACATATTGTAAGTGTGTGGACTTGTGACACAGGAAGGGGTCAGACCCTTGTTCCTTCGAAGAGGAAGCTGCTTGCTTCTCATTATTTGTGTTGCAAATTGTTCTGGGCTTTTAAAGGCTCTATTTCACCCTCTCTGACCCTTTTTTTCCTTTCAAGTAGGATTCTTTTCTCAGTGCAATTCACGTAAGACATTTGCACTGGATGAAACAGCATCATTGTTGAATTAAGCTGTTGTTATGTTTTGCCTTTCCCATTTTTCTGATGTTTCACTTTAAAGCTCAGCTTCAGCTGAACCACACAGATCAGTCCCAATTGTGTTGTAAAATATTCCATTTAATGGTTAGTTTTGGGAATGTCAGTCTATTCCTAAGTAATTGAACCATCCAAGTGGAAGCAGAACCATAGGTTGTAGCACAGACATGTTATGTTGTGCAGGTATAGCTGACTTCTTTGAGATCCCCTTGGTTAGCAGGATATATACTGATATTATTTGGGAGAAATGGCTTGGGGATTCCAAGTCTGCAAAGTTTCTGCCAAGAATCTCCATGTAACTTCTCTAAAATTTGAGAGGATAAAGTGTGGTCAACATAACACTAGCTAATTCTACTTTTTATATGATTAGAAACTACAGTAGGATGTATTAAGTGTCTCATTCAGATCACCTGAAGATATTCCTGGAAATTTTGAAACAAAAAAAGAAGTGTACCTATTTAAAAGATTTTACATTCTGCTTTTTTAACTAAGAACAAGAAGTTTCTTTCCATCATCTAGAAATATTCATGACAAGTGTTGCTGGGTAAAGCTGTAATAATTAATAACTTGTTTGAATTGAAGAATGACAGCTATAGCAACTATTGTATAGGAAGCTGTGCTGTGGCCTTAAATGTTTGATTTTTATGTAAAAAGGAAGAATGATGAAAGTTTGAGAAACAGTATTATTTTAAAATTTAAGATTTTATCAGGTAAGCTTTACACACATTATCATATGTAATGGACATGGAGACCTGGGCTTAATTCTGTTTAGATGAACACGGTATAGACATCTATGTTTAAGAAACCCATTCAGTATTAGCTTTACATATGGAAATAAAGGGAATTTTCATAAGATCACACTGACATTTGGCAGTTTATTTTAATTACATTTTTAAAAAATTACGGAAGGCAAGGCTGAGCAGCTTTATTTGTCTTACTGCCCCATTTATTTCCCTGCAATACAAGAGATCTGCTTCACATTCCCTGCAAGCATTCCCTGGTATGCAGTGCCTCCCCCACACTGTGGGACTGAGCTGGCCGAGCAGCGCCTCTCCCCATTAGTCATCACTGCTGTCCCTGATGCTGTGTGCAGAAAAGTAATTCTTTAAAGCAGTTGCTCCTAGTTCATTTTTTTCATAGATGATTTCGTAATACATCATTGCAGTTGTATCTTGTAAGTACAGACCAAATCTTGGTCGCTAAGCACAAGCATTTTTATGTAGAATGAAAAGATACACTGCAAATAAATCACTACTTATTTCTTTTAATCTAGTTTCCAAATTGTTTGACTTCTGCCATTCAAACACAGCTTCCATTCATGTGTTCAGGAAGCTTTTGAAAGCATATGAATGATAATTTTCCCAGTTTTTCTGGAACTTTAGTTCCAGCAATGTCTGCAGCTGGCTGCCTAATAAAAATGACTTGCATTCCTAGAAGCATTGGATTGTGCTGATGACTAAAATTACTAAACTGTTTTAAAATGTAACCCATACTGTTACAATAAAATATGTTTTGGCTTAGGTGATATTAATCTAAAGTAAATTGTTACTTGCAGTGATGTTTAGTAGTGGTTTTATTAGTGTGGATTAGCCATTTACAGAAAAGGTCTCATCTTTTAACAGTTTACTTTTTTAATATTGATTGTAATCCATCTATTCTTACATTATCGAAAGGCTTCCTCATGTCTCCTGCTTTCCTTAATTTTTTTTTCCTGATATGTGAAATATTCATATAGTGTTGTAAGAAATACAGTGATCACTTTGTGCTGCATATGAACATTACTAACAGTTTTACATCATCTTGCACCCTGGTTTTTCTTTGGATGGGCAGCCTATGGTTTTGGTTTTTGGGTTGGTTTTTTTTTGGGGGGAGGGGGTGTCACAATTTTGGTATAGTGAAACTTTGTTTTAATGTAGAACTTAATTTTAATGTAGTGAGATTGTTTTTCTTAATTCTTGTCTTTTAAAAACCATTTTAACTAAGAAAACATGGTTTAAGTGATTCAGAGAAAAAATAAATAGTACAACTGTTGTATTTCTAGTTCATGTTTTATTTGAAAAATTTGGGACAAATGAAATATGCAAAATGCTTTTATTTTAAAGTTTAGGATATAGAGAATTTTCACTGTCAGGATTAGATTTTTATTTTTAAATTAACTGTATTAGTCTCTCAATGAAGGAACTAATATAATAGTGTTGAGACCCAAGTAATGGAGAACTGTTACAATAAATTCCTCATACTCTGTATTAATTCTCTAATAGTCTTTTCTTAGATATGCAGGAGTCACTGATGAAGTAGGTCTGCAGTGTCCAGTAGGCTCAGCAAGTCTTAAGTTTTTCTAGTGTTTTGTTCTTGAAAATTAGGCGTGCTTTTTCTTGAAGATACACAAAGATAATGAGTGAAGCTTCTCTTTTTTTTTAAATCCATTTTTTTAAATCCATCCCTAATCACATTTCTCAAAATATTAGAGTTAGTTACTCATTCTTACTGTATTCATCATGTCCTCTCTGCTGCCATAACTGAAAGCAGATAGGTTAACTGAGACCCGTCAGTGTGGTACAAGTACACAATTGATTCCAGGCTACCACACTTGCCATTGTTTCCCAGAATAACATTGAAATAGGACAGTGGTCAGGGATGTTTTGTGAGAATAAACTTGAGCCTCGATTGGTGAAAACTGGAGGAAGAAAAGATGGGTTGATGACTCAGCTGTGAGAGCAGCCACAGGTCACAATGTGCAGCTAGTGCTCTTTTACAAGGACTGATAACCAAGTGGCAACCATGGCCTTGTAAAATAAGCAAGAACCTGTTTAACAGCAGCAAAACCTCCAGTAGCTTTAAAACACAATCATCTCTCTGGGATGTTTTTTCTGTTGGGGACATCAGTGCCATTTCTACAGCTCTGTTGACTATCACTGTGGCAGGGTGTCCCAAATGGATCTGAAGGCACACTGCTGCAGAGTGCAGAGCATGCTATTCATCCCTCACCCTTCCTACCCAGTCCAGGGATCCTCTTCCTTCCCTGCTGTTCATCTCACCCTATAGTGATACTATTCAACTTATTATCAAATAACAGGAGAAAGCTATTCACTTTGATTTATTTGTGGTTTAACAACTTTTCCCCCTTTCTTTGGTTAGTTTTCTGCTGGTTTAGCAAGCTCACTCATTAGGGCAGCAGGTGAATGCTAGTGATGGTGCAAGGCAAAAGCAGGGGGAATGCATAGTTCAGAGTGGCACTTGCACAGGGAACAGCAGCAGCAATTAATTATTAATTCAGCTCTGCTTGTCTTCCCCAAACTACTGTCTTAAAAGCATATCTTTTGAAAAGGACACCTGACCTTGAAGATGAAAGATTTACTATTTGAATTTATCTTAAATTGGTCTTTTTCTGGGCTGTGTCTGTTCAAAGTTGACGGTCTGTTTTTTGGGGTTGTTTTCAGTTGTTACCTACAGACTGTTGATATAACTAGATTGATACATTGTCAACCATATCCTTGTATCAAGAGCAGCCCGAGCAGCAGGTCGAGGTGATTCTCCCCCTCTGCTCTGCTCTCAGGAGCCCCCAACTGGACTACTGCATCCAGATCTGAGGCCCTCAATATAATGAGGACATGGACCTGTTGAGGCAAATCCAGAGGAGGCCTGCAAAGAATGATCAGAAGGCTGAGGCACCTCTGCTGTGTAGTCAGACTGAGAAAGCTGGGGTAGTTCAGCCTGGAGAACAGAAGGTTCTGGCAACACCTTGGAGCACCTTCCAGTACCAAGGAGGGGCTACTGGAAAGCTGGAGAGGTAGTTTTTACAACATCGTGTACTGGCAGAAAAGGGGAGGAATGGCTTCAAACTGAAAGAGGGTAGGTTTAGATTAGCTATTAGAAGAAATTCTATACTGTGAGAGTGGTGAGGCACTGGCACAGGTTGTCCAGAGAAGCTGTGGCTGCTGCATCCCTGAAGCGTTCAAGGTCAGGTTGGGTAGGGCTTTGAGCAACCTGATCTAGTGAAAGGTGTCACTGCCCGTGGCAAGTGAGCTGGAACTGGATGACTTTTAAGGTCCTTCCAACAGAAACTATTCTGTGATTCTAAGAATTGGTGACAACATGCTTCCTTTTTTTTTTTTTTCTTTTCCCCAAAATCGCTCTTCTCTAACAGGAATTCACAGCCGTAAAGAGGGATGTGGTGAAGAGTAGGTTTTAATGTGTGAAGTAAGCCTGTTAAAATTACCAAAAGACATGGAAAGTCTAGAAGACAACTCTAAAATTTTTCTGACTAATTAGGATTAAAGTAAAAATTATAAATTAGAGAAAATGAGACTCAAGTGGGGGAAAAGTGGTGAGGACTGCTGGACTACATGTCCAGAATACTGCCTTCTGCAGCACTAAATTCAGGAGAAAAAGAGATGACAGATTGAATAAAAGTTTCTGCAAAAACGCTGTGAACTTTACACATTACTTATGGATTGCTTTTTTTTTTACATTATCTGAGCAAACGTATTTAATGAGACTGCACAGATGCGACAGTTTTTCAAAGGCTGGGGATCAGAACAAAAGTAAGGAAATTTTTATGTTTAAAGCTTTTTTTAAATATTTGTTTAATTTTGGAAGTATTCTTTTATAATAGCCATTATACAGCAAAAAGAATTCTCAAAGTCTGAAGTGATGCATATAGTCATAGAGCAAGTGACAGGCAAAAGCTGTAGTGTTTGATTCAGGAATTAAAAATGTAGCAATAAAACCTGTATTTCTTTAATGCATGGAGATGACTTTAAAATGTGTTTTCTGCATGTCCTTTTGTATGTTCAGATAAATCCACTCTGGACTATTTTTGAGGTACATGTCAGCAAGCAATTAAATACTGGTTTGACGGTTTCAATCAGCTTCTATGCAGCTTGCAGCACATTTTTGCAGTACTGTCAAAACACGCATACCCACAGGACATGAAAATTATGTGAATTTAATTTAAATCTAAATCACTGATTCTAATGTGAGACTAATTGAAATAAACCCTTTATTATCAGTTGAATTAAGTCACTAAGAGATACCAACTAGTACCTGTGATTGTGGAATTTCATAGCTAAGAAATATAATGTTGATGTGTTTGTGAAGGTGTGTTCAGCATTGTACACATCAAGCAATAGATTTGTTCTTGTTTACTATAGGTAGTTAAAGGTTACATTTGAGGCCGTGTAACACCTAAGGAAGCAGTGTATATATGAGGACAAAAGTAATAAACTTCTGAAACCACTTCAAGGTACCAGAGCATTGCTCCTATAAGAAGTAATGTTTTTGTGTATTTTACTTGTGAATTCTTTAACTCTTTGTATATCATTTAGCATTATTAAATTAATAAATATTATTTTTAAATACTCAAACACTTTTAGAGACATAGAGCAGTGGAAAAAGTTGTATGACAGAAGTACTGAAAGATGTGTTGTCTCCATGAGCTCACTTGAAGAATTCAGGTTTAAGTGTAGGAGGAGGGATGTGTGTTCCTTGTTGGGTTAGTTTCATTGATTATCCTAGAAGTACCTAAGCATGATATATACCTAAGCGAAGTACCTAAGCCACCTGCGATGGTTCTGCTGAACCCGTGGCACTGGTGAGGTGCCCAAGTGTTTGAAGTCATCTGAGCAATTGAGAACAAAGACTGGGTTTTACGTGATTGTACAATATTAACTCTAGCTGTTTTGGAAAGACAGTGGGATCACTTCTTGGTACTTCAACTTGCCTAGATAATTTAGGTTTGAAGGTTTACAGCAAGAAAGCTGTGTCCAACTCAAAATGGAAACAGAACTTGTTCTTAATTTTGTTGTTATGATAGTTTATCTTTCATAAGACAAACTAGTCTTTAGGAACCCGTAGGGCGTCTGACCAAGAAACAAGAAATCCTGTGCTAGACATTAAATAAACACTTTCTGAAAAGATGATGTTTACCTAAGAAAGCAGAGAGTAGGTTGTCTTCTCTTACGCTGTTAGGAGCTGGTTTTCAATATGATTTGCTTACATTTTGACACCTGTATTGCCAACACCTTCTTGGCTTGGATAGAGAATGAAAAGGGAGACAACTCTGTTTGTCATAAATCTCTGTATGAGTAGAATGGAGCAAACTTCATGCAAGGACTTAGTAAAATCAAGTGAAAGAGAGTAGAGTAGCTGTTCCCTGCCTCAAGTATGGACAAGTTCTGATACATGGAGAGGATAAGCAGAGAAAAAAAAGCACTATCTCAGGATATGGCACTATCTCAGTCCTTCTAGAATTTCCCAAAAAGAACAGTCTAATTTGCAGATTTAGGGGTGAATTGTGCAGGACTAAAACACTCCTCAGTGTTCCTCATTTTTCCAAGAGATTAAACAACAATCCAGAATCCCATGGGGTTTGTGGAGCAGCTGCTGCAAAAAATTTTGATGTCTGAGGCATTAGTCTCATCCGTAAGGCAATGTAAGAATAACTGAGTGTCAAGCACCACTTGTTATTCGGAGTACTAACTAGTACTCTTCCTCAGTACAACAGTTTGATTTGTTTGTGAAGGTGTGTAATGCTTTAAGAGTAAAAGGATTGTCTTATAGGCCGCAAACGCTGGTTTGTAGAGTGTGGTTCTGAAAATGGATCAGATGCCTCATTTGTTGGAGGAGTTGAGTCAGGATAATTGGAATTCATAGAAATCTGGATACCCTGTCTTCTTTTCTGCTAAATGTGGTTTAGATAAGATGTCTGCAGAAATGATCAGCTAGAGGTTCAGAGATTCTTCTGAAATAATCTCCACGTGCAAAATCAGTACAATTTTGGCTTTCTCAAGCACTCTGACTTGCATTTCTCTGACATCCCTCTTCTATCCTTTGGTGCTGAAATATCCATGGTACTGAAACATAAGTAACCTGATTTGGGGTTCAGAGAAGATTAATATACAGATACAGAAAACCCCAAAACATTTCATACAGCTGCCACTCAAATACACGTGCTGGTGTTTTATTGGGTTAAAGTTTTTTGCCTGAAGTCTCTTCTAATTTTGCTGGTGCTGAATTGCCAAAGCTATAGCCTTGTTTCTAGGTGGGAAAAAATCCTGCATGTTGACCTACCTAGCAGTACAAGGAAACAAAATTAATTTTAGCACTATTTTAGGCCCGCGCAGCTTTAGCAAGAAACATATACACTCCCAACAGATTGGACTCTTGTTTCTGCATTTTAAACTTTTAGTCCCAGTACACATTCCAGACTGGGAGGTCTCCATGTGATGGGCACTAAGAATTGTTCCTGGGTTAAAGTAGCTTAAATGTGCAAGCTGTCTGATAATGCCAGTGGCCATCAGGAAAGCATTTAATATTTATTAATTTCAGCCCTCATGTTGAAAATTCTATGGGAGCATTCTGATGCACAGCATAAAAGAGTCACCATAAAGTGCTACTGGCATATCACATTTTTTTCTTCTATAGACACAAACCCAATTTCATCAGTCCAAAATTAACTACAGAGATTAGATATTTTCTTCTCAAGATAGGCTTAAAAACACCCTGATATCCTACTTTCATGCTGACATCAGGCAAGTTAATGTCTATATCTAGGCTTTGGTAAGTAGGCAGTCTTATTAATGATTTTATATGTAGTACTACTATAACCAGATACACATTTATAGCCTGAAAACAGGTTACAAAACAATCATTCTTAGCTACTCCTTATTTCATAGCCACTTAATTAAAGCTTGCAAGATGAGCAAAGAATAGTTCTTTTAACTATTGACTAGTTGTGTTCTTAGCCTTTCTGCAGACTGTGGGTTCTGTGCAGAAATTTCTGTATTAAGATTCTAGAGTTAGTAATTATTCCCTGTGCACTGTTTTCTCAATATGATTGAGTGTAGAACTTGTCTGTCCATTAGCACAAACTGTCTCTGTATCACATTGTATAAAGATAACTACTTACAGAAGTTAATCTATAAGGTAAATGTCTGTGGTCTTCAGCTCAACTGTAGAAGTCCTTTCCTATTTAAATATGTGTCTTAATATTGTTGATAAATTTCCCATTTTAGATTGAAAACTAAAGCATTGGTTATCACTTCCTAAAACATTTGGTTTAGGTGATTATTGATGGACCACTTGAGATGCCCAATATTAAGGTACAGAAAACTGTCAGCATCCTGATTATATCTTAAACAAAAGCTAACATCAACCTTGGTTTTCAGAAGATGGATTTTTGTTTTCGGATAGTAAAAGCATTGCTTTGAATTTACTTCTGCCAGATTTTTTGTATGGTTACTGCAAACAATCCACCCCACCCCAAATTCTGATTAATTGTTTTGTTTCTTTATAGAAGTTAACCCTCCCTTAACATTACCCTGTGTTATATTCTCAATATTCATGATCACTCAATGCCTTACTGGCTGTTCAAGACCTCTGATATGACCTTTATCACATGCTGATGTGAGGCAGCCACCATTCACTTTGCAGCCCATGGATCCCCAGGATTATGTGTTACAACATGCTTTGACAGCTGCTCCACAGGCATGAATCTGAGATATACAAATAGGTATTAGCAGTGTGTACTGCCCTCACCATAAAGCGATGGAGGTATACGACAACCAGTAGTTCCTTTCAACCTTCTATTTCTCAGCTTAGCTGGAGCTTTTTACAAGCATATATTTTTGCTGGCTCTTCTTTTACATTCAGTTTTAAACATTTTACCTATTTATCTTGTTATTTATTTGCATGTTGATATTATTTGCCTATTATTTCTATACCAATTATTGTTTCTTCTACTTATTTATATTTCCATGTTTTATTGTGTCTCATTATTCCTTGGCTTCAGTGATTGCCTTTTCTGTGAGGCATGTACACCCACAGTGAATGATTACCTAAATGAGAATCCCAAAAGCATTCAGGGCTATTTTGTTAAGGTAGGCTTATGCCTCAAACATATAGTGTTTTACTTTTTACTACAAGTCCCATGTTCCAATTAAATTAAAAACAGAGCAACCAAACAAAGCCAGAAACCAACTGGTTATGCACCTTCAAAGATCTGTTGACTAAATTTCTGGGCTCCTTTTTTTGGGTCTAGTGGGTCAGGACATCTTGAATCCAGTTCTCTCTTCTGTCCAACTGAAATCACTGCCAGAAGGACCCACACTACACTCTGAAGATCTTACTTACTGTAATCTTTGAGAGTTTTGGTTCTGTTTTCGCATTCCCCATCTTCTTCCAAGAAGAAGCTTCTGTGATTAAGATAGGAACATGCATAAATTGGGGCCATTCCTGCTCCTGTCCCTCTGGGATCCCTGCACAGTCAGGAGGGTGCACAGCCAGGGAATGCAGCACTCCAGAGAACATCTTCCAGCTTAATTTCCTAGGGAACACCATTCCATGTATGTGTTCAAATATATGGAATTTAATCCTGAAACATTGTAAAATACCTTATCGTGTGAGCTTGCATTTGTTAGTGTGTTTCAGGTTGGACACAGCTGTGAGAATCAATTTGCATTTAAACTGAGATCCCATGCTGGACTGCTGCAAATTGCTGGGTTTAGTGGACAAGCCAACTCCTTGGCTGCAAGAGGAGCTGTGTGTATGTGAGAAGAGCTGAGTGGCTGCCCATTTAAATACAGTTGAAACAAATTACTTGTAATGATATCAGATAAACCTTAAACATACTGCCATTACAAATCTTCAGAGTTATGCCAAAGAAAGAATTTCTGGTTAATGGGGAACCCACCATTTCCAGCAGCAGTCAGCTGGCTGATAGTTTGGCGCAGTGATGCTCTAAAAAGCAGAGCTGTACTACAGCAAAGCATAGCTTGTTGACTGAACTTTTTATTTTGGGTGGTGACACCATAGCTCTGATATTTGCATACTTGTGAGTATGGAGCACTTGAAAAATAGGTGATAAAGACCTTTGTGCTTAGCCAGCAGCTGACTAACAGGATCTTAATCCTTGTACACCTTAACCGCTTGTACCCCTCTGTGTAAAAATCAAAGATAATCAGATCCTCAGAAGCTTAATTTTTTTATTACCAGTTACCCTACATTATTGTGTGGAGTTCAGAAGCTGAATTTGTAGTTCATGTGGGCAGTTTATATTTCCTTGCTGGCAGTGGCTGAAGCTGTGGCACTTGTATTGGTCGGAAGGACTGACTTTCCCTACGCCTTCCAAACTAAATTAGAAGTTTGCCGAATTTTCAGGAGAAAAATCGTGCGGTCAGCGAAGCGAGTTTTGCATTTAACTCTGATAATCCCGACCTTCCGCTGTCGGGGCTTTCCCTGCTCGTCGCGTGAGTAGGGACGGTAGGGAGCAGAAAGACGGATGTCGGGAGGGGGAGCTCCGGGCCCGCTGCTCTCCCCCTCCCGGCCCTCCGCTCCCGGCAGCCTCCCGGCCGCTGACGGCGCCTGCGGCCCGGCGGCCCCCGCCGAAGGACGGCCCGGAGCCCCGCAGGCGGAGCCGTCAGCGCGCCAGGGGAAGGTGCTGCTGGTGGGTTTTGCAGCGGCGGGCTGAATGTGAGTGAGGGTCGCTTCAGATCCTGCCTTGCTTTGTTGCTGCTGTGGTCGAGCGGTGTGAGAAACCCGGTGTAGGAGCCGCACGAGGTTGTAGGACACAGCTGTTGCTGGAGAAAAACATCCTCAGCCTTACATACCTAGGCGGTGCGGAGGGAGGTGACACGTGTTTAAGGGCTGTCGGCAGCACCTGCGGTCTCCGAAGGAGCTGAGGCGTTGCAGGGTGCAAGGATGCCATCCAACTCCCGCCCCGCTCCGGGAGGGTGCTCCTGGGCTGAGCCTTGTGCAGGAAGCCTGAGCGCAGCCCTGGCCTGCGGGACTGAGCGTGGCAATGCCTCTTGTGGACCGAAGACCTTTTAAAACTGGCCTAAAGGTTCACAGTAATCTAAGTGAGCAAATCAGGTATAGATATATGAAGGAGGGGAGAGAATAGCAGTTCATTACTTTAGCAAAGAAGGATAAAATAGATTTAATTAGGAGTATTTTAGACTCAGAACAGGAAGTGCCAATACTGAAACTTCATGCATAACGAGAACTTTGACCCTTGGTTATCTGTACTGTGATTATTTTTACTTTTTTTTTCCCAACTATATCAGCATGCTGTTGTGCAGATATGATAGTTCGTGTTGCTTACAGTCTTGAAATCTAATATAGTCTGTGATTTTTATTTTTATCTGCAAAAATCTACACAAATTATTGCAAAGATTTTTAGCTTGAGAGCAGACACTAAGTTCCATTTGCTGCAGCCTAAGAAAGGTTAAAGAAAAATGGATGCAGGTAACTAGAAACTTACCAAGACCCACATTTTCAAAAAGTCACTTTGATTTCTCCCTCAAGTATGTGTTTTTATGTACTGTGTTTTGTTTTGCCATATTTTGGTTATGTTTCACATGTGGCAATGTGGTTTAAAAAATAATGCAAACTATGATTACATTGGTAATGGGTAGTATTTCAGAAATATATAATTCATTGAGGGTTTTTTAAAAATTTGATTAATAACATGACAGTAGTTTAAACAAAATATGCCTGTGGGAAACTGCTCACTCTTGAATTGGCTGCTGTCAACTTTTTTATGCTCTGTTTTATGTGTATTCCATAGAGCTTTTTTAATAAAGAACAAGGCAGCTGCTGATGTTTGCTTTTGGAAATCTTAATATAGCTCTAGATGTCTAAGCTCAATTTAAACTATATATATTTTTTTTAAATTAAATTTCATTTAAAACTTTCATGATACTGAATTATTCTTTAAATATATCTGATTTCTCTTAGTGTGCAATTCTTGGAAAGAGAGGGATTACCTGCAAGCTTTAAGGGCTAAATAGTATCAGGTTTAATGTCAGCATTACCGCTTTACCTCTGCTATGCTGTGGTATGAATTACAGCTGGATTACTTGCTGTGTGCATGGATTACATTCTCCCTCTATTTGTTCAAAGGAACTTAAAAGGAGAAAAATATGAAGTTCTATATCTGTTACATTTTTCTAAATGGTTATAAATCTAAGTGACAGTAGAAAACTTCATAAGACTTCTCAGGGGAAAAAAGAAAACCTACTTGTTTACTTGAAACCAGTGTTACCTGATAGAGGTGTCTGTCTAAGTCTGTGAAATACTTTGGCTGTTAAATGAGTTCTGATTTCTGTAAAGCGAGAAATATCCTGAGGTATCTAACCAGTGTTGCTTTGTATTTAATTAAAACACAAAACCAGCATAGAATGATTTGTTTGAAACTCACTATGTACTAGATTTTGACAGGTAATTATAAAGAGGAAGACAGAAGTGCTATAAAAGTAGTCCATGTAACTCTGGTGCTTAATAATTTTACAGTTAACCAGGAAGGTGTGGGAGAGCATGTAATAATTGTAACTCCTAAATTGGCATAAACATACTAACAAGAGAGAGGTTCCTGATACAGGATGAATCAAGATTGCTTGTGAAAGAGGGCTCAGCAGGCCTTTTTCAGTATATTGTCTCTATGAGGCTACATCTGGAGACAGCAATACACACTGTACTTGCAGGGCAAGAGCAGCCTATTCTAGGAAGCAAATGATAAAAGAGTCAAGGTTGTGTTATACAATGTGCCCAGTCTCCATCAGTACACTGTAATTCAGCCATGGATTAATACCAGATTGAAGCCAAAGGTGTGCTAGGAATGTTTTGAAAGGGAAGAAGAGCAGAAAAGAAATTGCATCTCTTTTTGGTTCATGATACGACTGCAGCTGTAACATGCAATGCCCGATGCCAGCTGCCACACTTTGCTCTGGGGCCTTCAGGCCGTAAAAGTTCACTGTCCTTTTGTAAGTGCCACCTCTGATGTTCTCTGAAAGTGTTTCATAGTCTGTTGCTAATCAAGTTCTTGGCTAGAACTGATATCTTGGGGTGGGAGGAGCAGTAAGGGAGCAGAAGGTTTATGTAAGTGTAGTTCGCATGTATGTGCTTGACAGATATGCAGCCGATTAGCTGGAAGTTCAGGCTGAAATCTGCTGTGGCAGTAGCCCATGATACTTTGATATCTTTCTGATACTTTGAGCAAGGCAGTGAGGTTTTTCAGTGAGTGAGTGAATTAGTGCAGTGTTTTTGTTTTTATTTGTCTTCCCTAGTTTGATGAGGCTAAGAGGCAGAGGGGAGTGTTGACCTAATCTTGTTACAGTAAACAAGAGGTAAAGACTTCTAAACCGTCTGTTAATGTGATTGTTGAATGTTTAACAGTCTTTTGTTCCCAGTTGTTTACAGTAATTGAGTCTTTTCCCTTCCAGTGCTTGTGCTGCTGTCCTCAATAGTGTGTATTCCAAGGTAAATACCATACACAAGACTTGCAAATACTGTACAGCAGAAAATCTCTGGTTTTGTTTGCTGAATGTTATACCTTCCAAAATATGTTAGTCCTAATACTGAGAATAGACCTCATGTCCTTAGGTAAAACAGCAAAGACAGCAGACCTTTTGTAACTGCTATGACCTTTTAGGCAGCAGGCATTTAGGGATCTGAAATACAAGGAGAAATAAGAACAAATAAAACTGCTAGAATTCTCTTATAAGTAGTATCTGTCATAATGAATGTGCTTTTGAACTGCTTTTTTCCTTGAATTGCTTTTTTTCCCGACCTTAAGCAACTTGGAAAGTCAAGGAATTTGGGGCTAGGGGGAAGGAAAGGAAGAAGGGTAATAAGGTTGAAGATTTAGGACCTGCAGATTTCCTCAAGTGTTACAATGATCTTCTGATGGGATTGATAACCCTCTTCCCCTATCTCATCCTGTACTCAGTGATCCTGTTTCTAGCTATCATTTGAAACTACTTGAGCAGTTCAGTGTAAAAAAGTCTTTTTCTCTCAGTATTTAGATACAGTAGTCAAATCCCATGGATGATAGCTCAGGCATGGTTGGTTTTGGTTCACTTGTTAGCCATTGCTGGTTAAATCTGCTGTACTGTCTAGCTAACAATTGGCAGACTCAGCAAAAAGCTTTAGAAAAGACTTGCTCTGTGATCCATTTGCCAAATACGGAGTTTAGTTCCTCCTCTGTAATCAAGCTGGAGTCAGTTGATTATAGCTGAGATTTATCGTGCCAGTATCCTGCTTGTTGTCCTTTCCCTGTCTCTTTAGTCAAGTGACTCCAATTGCTGGAAAAAAAGAAATTGAATCTCAAATTCTTCCAATTTAAAAGTATCTCTTGTTATCTCTAAACAGTAGGATTTCTTTCAACTATAGAACATGAACTTGATGAGAAGGGACAACCTCCAGAAGGTCGTAGTCTCTTCTGGAGTTTGCTGTCTTGTGACAGATGGAGAAAGGTTTCAATCCTTGAGCAAGAACACAGATAGTCTGATTCAGAGGAAGCAATTGGTAGGTAAGAAATGTCACGTTGGATTTTTCCATTTCCTTCCTTTTTTTTTTAATCTACCTTTGTATTTCACTGTCAATTACAGTTTTGGCATTGTGGCCAGTGAAACAGCTTCAAGCTGGGTTGATGTTGCTGTGGCTGTGTTTTTCTTGAAGTTAGAAAAGTACTTGTTTTCATTTTTTCCTAGTTTAAAATATCTGGTTTAAATTACTTAATTTTAAATTGTAATCTCAAGTGATCTCACGGCTCAGTCCCTCTGCACAGAGGCCACCCCAGCTGTATTTGAGGTGCCTGCTGTTTGCCTTGCTGGCTGGTGCCTGGCTCCTGCCTGGTCACAAGTATCTGGTGCTTGTCTGCACCCAGCTCCTGGCGGAGGCCGCAGCCCTGACACAGAAAGCAGGAATGCACACAGCCAGCTCGGGCTTGATGTTGTGCCTGAGTTAGCAAAATTTCTTGGGACCCAGGGCATGGGGGTAACACTGCCAGGTGGTGGCTTTGTCTGAAGTCTTTTCCATTTTCCCCAGTGCTCTTGCCTTTGGAAATGCTATACAGAAACAGTTGAAGTGACTCAATTTAGATTCAGTCTTGTGCTAAAAAAAAGATGCTATGTAATTTTTGAACCTAAAATGTCCCTACAAGTGTAGGGACATTTGCACTGAGCTGCACCTCTGCTAATGAGCCCAGCTGGAGCTGATTTGTTTCTGCATCTCTGGTACAGATAATCTGACCATGGATAATTGAGTGTTGACTCTATAAATAACCCACTTTGAAATCCTTGTCTTAAAATTGTTTTATCTTCTTCCTGTTAGCTTCCAAGCTTACTCTCTGTAGTCATTTCTTGGCTGACCAAGGGTTACTCTCATCTCTTGGCAAACATATGTCCTATTCATATCATCCCACCTGAAGTGAAATGTTACACCAAGCATGGGTGAAACCAGGTTCTAGCACTATAAAAAGCCAGCTAAATCCTAGTAGGAAATAATCATCCTAATGTTTTACATATGCTTCAATTGACTCTTGTGGTTTAAACCAAAAATGACTGACACACATGAAACTTTTGATACCTTGGAAAGATACTTACTATGTGCTTCTTCTCAGAGACATCCTGTTATGTATATAATAGTTAATTGTCTTCAGGTAAAACTGGTTCATTTGTATGGACTTGCTTCAAGTTGGACTTCTAATCATCTTTAGGTTTGTTTGCTTACTTGTTCCTTGGTTTGTCTGTGTTAAAACTCACAAGAATTGTTCTGAGTTGAGCTATGCCTTGCTTTAGTGAGATTGTTTTTCTATTAGCTTATAGAAGTAATTATAGAAAGTAATTGGAATGTCTCATGGGAAAAATATCCTGTGTCTTCAGCTGGTGAGGACCTACTTTTTTTTTTTAACCTAAAGTTTTTCTAAAATATGCTATGTGTGTGCTTCTGAGAAGATTCATGGAAAGTTGGAACCACCCACACTGGATGACAGACTGTTCAGGGCATTGGAAGTGGGAGAAGGGAAAGCAGAATTGCACAGCTGTGCTGTCACAGCAGTTCATGCATGTTGGTAGATAGTAGTACTGGAAACCTGTTTCTTTTCCCTGTGTCATTCCTGCCACATTATTCTATAACAGAGGCAGCATCAATGGATGAATATATTTGGAATGCTTGAAATTAAGATCTGCACTCTAATGGCTTGGAAAATGCCTTTCTTCACACAGCATGTGAAACACTGACCATGCTTCAACAAACATTGGAAGACTCAACTTGGAAAAAAGTGAGCAAATACCTATCAGAGAAAAAAAATCTTATATATATGTAGGTATAGCAGATATTTAATATTGTAGACATAAAAAACTCTTATTACAAGCAATGATGGGAAATTTGTTAAATTATGAATGGAGAAATAGTTTATCCAAAAGCAGTGACTTGTAATATGATGAGTTCATTGCAGTGATGAATGGTCAAGAGATGCATGAAGAGACAGAATATGAAGTAGTTGTCACTTGGACTCTCAGAGGTTGATATGCATTTATTTCATTCATGTACAGTTAGGTCTGAGTTTCTTTAGTTTGCACAGTTAGAAGTCATAAATGATGCAAGTTATAGTGGAAACCAACTAGAATTAAGAATCTCTATGCAAATACAGAACTAAAGAGTTTTTTAAGGGGAGAGAAACACATTAAAAATGCCCTACAAACCCACTTTTGTATCTGGGTATGTTTTCCAGTGTTGTCTCTTGAGTTCTTTTCTGTAGAAGGTTAAGAGTTTAGATTCTTTTTTGTAAGAGCTATTGTATGTAATGAGTGAAACATGAGCAAGTGACTTCTTCTGGAAGTGTTTTGCACACTCACTTTGGAGGCTGTGTACTATGGGGGTCATCACTTGTGGTTACTCATGCTGCATTCTAAATAATAGGTTTTCTTACCTCTGGCAAATAACATGCTTTAAAGATGAGTAAACTGATTTATCTAAAATGTCTGGAATGAGGAAATAGTCTGAACTGACAGTTATGCTGCTTTTGTAGTAGGTTTTGATAAAGCAAATTGAAACTTAAATGTAGGCTCATTCAATTTTCAAAACAAAACAGTGTCCCTAGCTGGGCAGATCTGTATGGTTGCCTGGATTTTGAAATGATGTCAGAATATTCGAAGGGAATTAATTTGATGTCTTGAAATAACCATGAGGAGTGGCAAGTAAAAAAAAAAAAAAACATAGATTTTAGCTTGGATTTCCTAAAATATTATTATTATTGTAATAATGCTACTAGTAATAAAAATAATAGCAATAAACCTTATCGTATCTATTTTCTATAGATATGTGATCGTATCTCTTTTCTATTTTTTCTGAGAATTTTTAGCTCTTTGGTAATTTGGTTCAAAAATTCAAAGTTTCAGCAGTCTTGTGAAAATCAGCAACTGTGAGGAGACAGCTTAAATAATGTGGCCCAAAGAACAGCATTCCATGTGGCAGGAGCACATTTGCAGCTTGTCCTGACAGCTGGCACATGTCTACCTGTAGAACAAACAGAGCTTATCCCTTCTCTTTGGGGAGAGGGACAAAGGATCATGGATACAGGATGAAATGACGAGGCTGCTGGGGGACAAAGAAGCTTGGGGTAACAGAGATGGAACAATTTACCATTCAAACCTGTGTATTTTTAGGAAAAAATGTGCTTAAAAACCAGCTTGTTAAGAAATACATTGGTTCACCAGGTGCTGAGTTTGGATCCCAAGTAACAGAAAAATCTGGAAGGTTTAAACAACAGATTCTATACAAGTCCTGCAAAGATGTTATTCTGGGCTTATTTCGGTGAAGTTAGTGTTTCTCTTTTTATTTGTATGGAATAAAATGAGATAGTGATATGTGATCTTGATATTGAATAAAATCTGGTGTGGTGTTTTTCACAGAGTCAGATGAAGAACATCTAGAAATTATAGCCTGTTTTCTCAGAGTCATAGTACAGCATTGTTTTTTTCCAAACCACATCAGAAGTCCCATCTCACTCTGCAATGGCTTATCTTTTCTTAACAGTAAAAAGAAATTATATTATATATTTTTGGTTTAAATAAAATATTAACAAAACATTAAACATTTCTTGTTTAAGATAGATGAGGGGAAACATTTAATTAGTTCTTAAAGCAATAACGTACATAAATTGTTTAGTTATAATTGTGCAAATATAATTAAAGATTGAAATAGATACAGTGGAATATTCTACCTCGTAAGTGTAAATAAATAAAAACATGTGTCATTAGATGACCTTGAATGTGAAAGCACTGCCTGAGGAAACAGGTCTGTTACATGGTACAAAGCATGAGAGGATGACAATACTACAAAAATTTTCCTCTATTTTGCAATAATCTGGAATGTAATTACTTAAGTCGGGTGTTTGAATAAATCAATGGGTGATTTGTTTATAAATTTGTACTTTTAGCCAAATAAAAGATTTCTCTTCACATATATATTCACCCGCAAAATTCTCATTAGTTGGCAGTATTTACCTTTGAGAGTACTGTGGCTTGATTGCTAGAAATATTTTAGCATTTCACCTGATGTCTGTCCTAAGTTTAGGGCTGATCATATATTTCCATCCTCTGAGCACAAAAATGGTGGGAATGTAGGAAGATACCAGTGGAAAAGGATGGTGTGGGCTGTCCTTGAAGTGTAAGCACTGGACACAAGGTTTGAGGTGGTATTAACTCAGACGCTCATTTCATGTTGGATTTACCTGAGCATCTCCTCCATCAAAACGTGAAATTTCTTTGCATAAGCTTTCCTTGCTTTTCTTTGGTAAGCTGTCACTCAAGAAAGTGTGTAGCCAAGATTCACTTGCTCTGTTACTTCTTTTTTGCCTGGGGTTTTTTGGCATTGCTGAGCTGAGAAATAGAGAGTTGAAAATTGTCATTTTTTCTGGAGTAGCAATGTGTCAGGTGGCAAATGCTGGTTACACGTGTGGAATTGTGTCATTACAGGAGTGATGAATTCCTACTTAAGTCTTCAATTCTTTTTTAAATCAAGTTAATACCCTAAATCATTAATATCCCCTTTTATAGCTGTAGAAACAGGCCTTGACACTACAGTTAAATCTAGGTCTTCCTGCTCAATGATGTGAAGACTGACATTGTCACCAGGGCAGGGATATTCATACTTCTATTGTTTCCCTGTCTGTCTGATACCTCAGTGATACCTTAGAGCATCAGATTTATATCTCAAAATCCTTATAAAAGAAGCAGGCAAGTACCCAGAAGCTTCAGTTTACATTTAGGATAATTAATTGCACTATTTGAAGCATTTTTTGGAGTTCCATTTGACCCTTCTTTCTTTTCATGCTTTTTAGTCAAGAGGAATAATAGTGTTCTGGGAAGTGCTGTATGTGATTCTTTATGGAATTTTGCCATTTTTAAGATATTTGGCCACGTAAATGTAAAATAATGATAGTCTAGAGATTATTTCTCATGTATTTTATACTTATCCTGTCAAATGCCAGGTTATACCATAAATAAATAATTTCCAGGAAAACATCTGGTACATCCTACTGTGTTATGCACAAACACTCTGCTTATTTCCTGGATCAAGGAAGTGAAAATTCAGTGTCTTCTTCTAAGTATACACTTGTGGGTTTTGCTGCTTTTAATTTTGCACTTTGGTTTATTTCTGCAGTTACTTGCGTTGTATCAACAATAAGAGAAAAGAAAAAAAGAAAAGGAAAAAAAAAAAAAAAACCTGCAGCCCTTTTCAGCTCGTGTTGTTCTTGGCACGGGTTCAGTTCTAGTGTCCAACTGGTAGGACCGAAACTTGGTGCTTAACAAGTGCCTGTAGTCAAAACAGTTGGTGTGTGCGAGCACAGATCTGGTATTTGCTGCGGCAGGTCATCTGCCGGATTTTTCCCCGTGTGCAGAATACCTAATCACGTTGCTGTGTTTCTCTGACGGCATCTGTGGCAATGTGAATCGCTTCACGTTCCAAAAGTACATGTTTACAGTCGTCGTAGAATCAGATTAAGTTGGCAGCCTGCTCCTCTCTGTAAGTGGCTCAGTTTACATTTCTTCTTCTAGCAGGATGTTTTGCATAATTTTGCTGATCCTACTCACTTGTAGACTTTGTGAAATGGAGAATCGTTTTAGTGGGTTTCTGTTAGAAAGCGAAGCTTGTGTTTATTGTAAATAAACACCAGCGGAACGGTGGTTATTTTAGCACTTGATAATTTCCCAATTATGTCATTTGACCTGGAATGAAGCTTGTGATTGTTGAGCAGTGTTTTATGCAGCGGACCAGTCCGGGGGTTGGAGCTGGCAGTTTATTTCCTTTGTCAGTTTACAAGAAGTATCAAAATGAAACCGACTGTGCTGTTTCCTTTCCAGTGCGCAGTGCAAGAAGGGTGGAACAGTTTGCGGATATTATTTCCAAACTTTTTCAGCTGGACTTGGAATAGTGTTTTGTCAAAAAAGCTGGTAAAGTTATCCTTCAATCTTGCAACATTATGCTGTGGTTTGCTAACATCAAATACAATTTTATTTTTGTTTAACTTCACGTACTGGGTTTTGTTAGTGTTTTTTTCAGACTGTGGCTGCAAAATGAAAGTGCTTACAAGGTGTTTATGAATTCTTGTTATGAACCAGCTGCCAGTTCCTGCAGGATGACACATTTCTGCAAGAGTCTAGGTTGTTCATTTTTTGGTTGCTGGCTGTCGCTTTTCGGGCATGTGTGGGGTTTTTTCTGTTTTGGTTTTATTAGGATTAATGCCAAGAACATTTGCAAACTTTGAACTGGGATCAGTACAAGGTGGTAGGTTTCATTTACCGTTGTAATTGTAAGTATACATTGCTCAACTTTGCACAGTGAAAGGCTGTGCAACAAAACACCTCAGGATATAATGTAAATAGAAAAACTGTAATTTGTGCATAGGCGGTGTATGAGTTACCATGAGTAACATCTTCATCAACAAGACTATAAGATACTAAATTTCATTACCATCTGCTTAAATATTGTAAATGGGGAGTAACAGTATTCATACTTTGTTAAGGGCAGTTGGATCAATTACTTTATTCCAAGTAAAAGGACTATGGACTCAAGTGTTGTGATGAATTCAAGTTTAAGAAGGAGTTTTATTATTCTGTACATGTTTATTAGCAGTAAATAACTTTCTTAGCTTTCTGAGTTTTAGCAATTAAATTTTGCTTGTTTTTACCAAGTATAATACCAAGTGATAATCCATAACACTGGGTCTCTGATTTACTCATGAGTCAACCTAAAATTGATTTTTGCTTTAGACCTCTTGTACACAGGAAGTCAGATCATGCTAAACAAGAGTAATGTTTCAAAATGACTCGTGCTGACAAAGTTTTAGTGTCTGTCTTCTGAGAACACGAGGGTTTTTTTTTTCTTGTTTTGTTTCAAGTACCTGAAAAAAAAATCAATGAAAGATGAAAGACACATCTTTCTCTATGCTTAAACTGTGTCATTACATTATTCCTCCATGATTGTCTGTCATATTGATGGAGAAGGCACTCACTGGGCAAAAGCTTTTCATTTGATTTGATCAATTTAGAGTAGCACATGTTGGGTGAGAATGTGGATGCAGGTGGGGTATACTAAGAAATGGGTGTTTGTTTCTAGTCCAGATTCGAGACATCTGCAGTTTCAGAATCACATAAAGATCTTTTTTGGTAGGAAACTGCAATGTTTGACATATTTTACCAGCATCATATTTGCTGTAGTGGCATTGTAAGGTTTGCTGTGAGCTAAGTGAGTGCTTGATCTTGTGTATAAGAGTCGAGGCAAAAATTTGAAAAGAGATGTTGTACTCAGAATGTGGTTTTGCCTCATTTTCCCACATGTGCTTGTGGCTCTGAAGCTCCTGTTGCCCCTCTATTGCTTTGCTTTTTTTGCTTATGATTAGAAGGAGATGTGGCGTTTCCTGCAAAACAGCTGCTAGTATTCCCTGGTGGCCCATCAGAGAGGATCCAGTGGAATTACAGATTTAAAGGCAGACCTAGAGGACTTTGGCAGCTGCAGCAGAGATTTGGGGAAAGACAGGGCGTTGCATTGTGCAGGAGGCAGGAAGGAGGATTAAAAATGGAGTATAAAGGCATAGAAGAGAAGCTATGTAGATTCAGGGACTGTTAGGTCTCCAACAACATAAGGACTTCACATCTACAAACAATTCAGATTTGGCTGAGAAAGTTGGAGTATATCCATGTTTCCATAGGACATGGAGAATCTCCTGGAATAGTTTAAGATCATTTGCAATGCTACTGATGCAGAATTTGCAATGCACCTTAGAACTACATGGAGTGCCAAGCTTTCAGACATTTGCCACTAAATAGTAACTGTAACAGATATTTATCTGAAATTGTTTCTGTAGAAAGTGAGGTAATTCAGTGAGAGTGTTAAACTTTCCTCTGAGATTAATGCCATTAATACCTTAACTGACAGCAGAAGTCACATGTTGCTTGTCACTTGCTTGCAGTGGCTGTGCTGAGACAGCTGAGAGGTTGCAGAAGGATTAATGTGGTAAAGAGGATTGTAACTTTGATTGTGCTCCCGTGCTCTTGGGCAGCACCTGGTATTTAGAAACAAAACAGAGTATGTGTTGTTATTTATGGGTAACATAAGCATCCATTTGGAAATATTTAAATGAATCAGAAAAATTATCTTTTAAACTGGAGCACATATTTGTAGCATTGCTGAAAAGTGTGCAGAATTTAGGTTAGTATCTTATCAGGGATAATAACTGGTTTTCTAGTTGCCTTGCTGCATTTTATCATTCTGGGGCAAAAACTTTCGTTCTTCTTTAGTTTCATCGATGTCCACTGGCTGTGTCACTGTTGTATGTGAACAGGGACAACCATGTCCACAGCTGCGTGAACACATGTTCACCTGCTCTACTAGATCTAGTCTGTCTACATATGAGCAGCAAATGAGCATAGAAAGTGTTACACAGATAGCTGATTGTCTTCTGAATATGTTAGTATGTGAATATTTCATTTTATCACAACTATTTGATGTGCAAATATCTTCTATTCACACATTAATTTATTGCATAGGCTGTATAAGAGTAGATTTGTATATTATGTGTCATTCCTTGTATATAAGTAAAATAGGAACAGACAAATTAGTGAAGTTTTTAGAACAGATTAGACCACAAAAGTCAATTTGATAGAGGAGGCCACAATCACCCTGGTTTAAGCAGTTGATTCTGACAGCTGATGGCCTTCTTTTTTTGTCATATATTCCCATTATTTCTCTGAAACATATTACCAGTGTCTAAGGGTGATTGACTACCACATACATTGTTAGGAATGAAGAATTGATGGGCAACTTGATAGTTCTTGAGAAGGAATATACCAATGTTTAGTTACAAATTATGTCCTGACCATCAAGATTTCTCTGAGAATTCACATTTTTGTCAAATACAGCCTCTTGCAACCATGCTTGCCCAGCAAGAACAGGGGATTTTCTGCCCCTTTGGAGGGAATTACTATTCCAGCTCTCCACTGTGCCATACCTGCAAGGTGTTGCTGCCGTCTTCTTCTGCTGACGTTGCAGTGACATTAACTTTTGTGAGGAAATGCGCTGATTTTACCTGCCCAATCAGTGTCTCAGAACTTCTGGTTGTGTGGCACTGGCTGTTTACGTTCTTTCTCCTGCATGACTTTACAGAGGTCACAGTTTCCATTTCCATTCTAAGAAATTTGAAGAAAAGCTGGGTAACGCTGATGATACTCAAATGTGTATTGGAGTCTGTCTGAAAGGTGGAAGGCTTTCTGTAGTCATGCTTTGGGGGAAGAGGGGAGTTTGAGGAGGTAAAAAGAAATGCTAATTATGGCAGTTGGTTCTGATAACAAGAATGACCACCAAACTGACACTCTGCTAAAATAAGTATTATTTTCCTTCCCTAGGTTGTAAACAAACATCTGCTGCTAAAAGTAGTGGGATGCACTTTATTATATTGTCTAATTACAGAAGTGACTCTTCCACCATATTCTATGTTAGAGTAAAAACTCCAAGGTTAATGTACTGGTTTGCCCTTGGGAACTAATAAATTGAGAAAGTTGTCTTGGGAAAAGTACCAAACATTTAGCTTGACTAACCAGTACAAAAAAACTGTTATAAAATAGCTTGCTATGGCATGTGATACTTAATGACTTTAAAATATAAATTTAGATAATCAGTATCTTGAATGTTCATCTTTCCAGAAGATGAATTTTAATAAGGGTAATGTATTTTATTTCCAAACATATCCATAGGACTGATATTGATGACACAGTTTACTAGAAAGCAGTCAGGCTTAAGAAAACCAGTAGCTGTGGTGAAAATTGGAGTAATTAATCCTAGGTTTATATAGTATGTGTGTTGAAAACATGCTTTCTCACAAGTTTTATTTTATATACAGTTTGATTTTGTTGGTAAAATAACAATTCCTTTTCATCAGTCCTCAAGTAATTAATGGGAAAGTTGCAAATTTTGATTAGCCTACTTAAAATCGATTAAATAGGTGCTGAGAAGGTTGGTAAATCTTGAAACTATAACTATTATTTAATAAAAGAAATAGTCCGTGAGTGGAACTGTGTGTTTCAGAATCAGATGTGTAGCTTGCACAGGTGTTACCACAAATGTGAGGTGAAATGAATGTAAATCCTCTGCATCCTGCAAAGGACTTTTAAAGGCAGAAGCTGCACGCTGAAGTGCATGTGGGGTGAAAAGTGGCAAATGATAGAGGAATTTTTGGGAGTGAGGATAGATAATTTTGTATTTGAAAAAAAATTAAGACTGTTTTGTTCTTCAGGTGCAGGAGAATCTGGAGGGAATTCCAGCATTGGTAGTTAAAGCTGTGAATGTGAAGATATGGAAATGCTTGATGTTAAATTAAAAACATCTTTATTTAGTCATTTGATATCTAATAGAAACATTTTTTAATATTTTTAAGCATTTTTCTTTGTTCTTGAGGTATTTGCCTATTGCAAGTTAATCATGGATGAGTCCTTCTGCTACTGGCAAGCTTTTACTTGTGATGATGCCAGACAAATTGTCATGTTTTGATTCTCTGTGGGAAAATTCTTCTTAGTTGTCTTTGAAACATCAAACTAGCAAGTGCAAGGTTGATGATGCAAATACAAAACCTTCCCATGTATTAGCAGGTCACTGGTGCTTCCTTAACCTGCTCTTGGTTGAATTGGTGATGCTGGTCAAGGAGTAGCACCCACTTATATTCTTCAAGTGCTGAAGGCTTTAGACAAGGAAAAATTGCTGCATGTTGAACAAGAAACTCCAGCTTGTCCAAAGTACTCGGTTACATAGTACAAAGTACTATGATTACATTCCACTTGCTACAATTGATTACTGTGTTGGTTGTGGGGGTACCTGCCTGATCCCTACTGTGATCAGGCTCTTGTTGTTCAGGCACCAGCAGACTGGAGTCAGTGCCAGTGAGCCAGGCCCTGCTGACAGGGAAATTCCTCTTCTCCCAGCCCGTCAGTGCCACCCACTGCTGCCTTTGGCTTGGGGGCACCGGGGCAGGCTCACTGCAGGGTCAGCGGGCTGGGGAAAGGGTGCTTCACAAATGGGGCCATCTTATAGCAAAGATCAGCTCCTGTCTCTTGTAGTCTCTTGTCTTTTGTAGTTGTGCTGAAGTTCACAGCATAGGCCTCTTGCTTGCTGCACACTAATGCAGCTGTCTGGCCAAGAACAGGCTATTCTACCCTGGAAAAAGATATGATTTGTAAAGAATGGCCAGAACATTCTTTTTACTTAACAATAGGAGGGATAGGATATTTGTATTTAAAAAAATACTAAACAACCCAAGCAAACAATTTCACTGAAGCCTGTCCGTCTTGTGTGGGGTCAGCCAGGCCTTGCTTTTTTGCAGTAAGAGGCCTCTGCTGTGAATGTGAGCAGTGCTGAACTCCAGATGCCACATTTCTTATTGAGACATAAACTTCCAGAGTTTTTTGCACATGCCATTTGCTCTGTGTGGAAAAAAACCCCAAGTTTTACCTTGAATCATACTTGGAGATAACCAAGTGAACCAGGCAGAGCCTTCCTCTCTGGAAGGGCCAAGAGCAGTAGACCTTTTGCTACTTTTCAGTCTTCCTGTTGTTTTCCTTACAGTTTCTCATTAAAATTGAAACAAGATACTGATAAATTAAACTGCCCAATAACAAGGTCAGATGAATTCATCATAAACCATTATAGGAGCAATTGCATATCTGTCACAGAGCATTTTACTGAGTCATCTTAGCTGTTAGATACTCTTCTTTCTTCTTGGCATCAAAGAGCTGGGACAGCAAGTACACCTCACACAAATTTTCTAGTAGATTATTGCCATTTATTTTACTATTTTTTACATTTTTTTCAGAGAACTTCATGCAGCTGATTTTGTCTCATTATCATTTGGCTTGATTACATTCACAAGACTAATGAACTGGTGGTCTTTGGAGTGATGAAAATCATTGTAACTAGCATAGAGAAGAACAATTTCCTCTCTCCTGACTTGTATTTTTAATTTTAGCCTATGACATGTTATCAAATTCATTCCTTTTCTGTTGCAGAACGAAGACACAGTTCAATGTGTAAACCTTCCCCTTCTCCAGCTTCTCCAGCCTGTAATTCCAGGACATCCCTAGTACAGATGAAACCGAAATCCTGTATCAGCGGCCATAACCCTGTCAGCAGCAACTCAAAGCCATTCAAAACGCCCAAAGACAATCTACTTACCTCCAGTAGCAAACAGCACACAGTCTTTCCTTCAAAAGTATCACGGGATAAACCATGGTAAGTGCCAAAATAATAGTTACCAAAGATGTTGGTGTTCAAAGTATCTCTATATGCATATCACAATCATCAAAAAAAGCTGTATTCTCATTTACCTAAGTTGACAGTTTAAGCCTCTATATTTCTATAGGAGGAAACTGGGATATTTTTAAATGAAGAAAAATATTATATATAGGAAGAGCAAAAAGGACTGGATTACTTTTTCAGTGTTCCATCAGATGTGTTTTTCTAAGATGCATATAGCAAGTGAGTTGTTGACCCAGTTTGCTATCTTTAGGGTCCATCTTCCATTACACTATCAGCCCTTCGAACTGATGCTTTTAAACAGTTTAACAGGATAATTTTTGCAGAGTTCTTATATTGGCTTAACTGATTTTCATGAAAACTTGCTGGTTATAGTCGGTTATCTTCAATAGCAGCTGCTGTTGGAATTCATTTTGTATTTTGATAATGTTTGATTCCCTAGAAGATGACAAGAAAATTCCGGCTGCAAAAATCACTATTTTGGGGGTGTCTTACATCATGTACTGTGATATATGTACACATACAGGCTGTGAGACTGCTGTGCCCATCCTCCCGTGACTGTGATGATAGCAGCAGAGTTACAAAAATATACGTGACAGCAGAACTGGGTCACTATTTTATCCCTTAAGAAACTGTTTTGTCTTCATTATCTACAAGAAAGATGCTTTGTGATTAGGCCATTAGGTTGGTGACTTGAGATCTGGGTTCAGTTCCTGGTTCTGTTGTGCCTTGGCCTCTTCAGCTTCAGTTCTCTATCTGTAAATTTGGAATAGTGAGACTGCCTTTTTCTTAGGATTTGTCTACTTATTTTATAAAGAACCTTCCCTTTTATATGTAATACCTAGCATAAGAAGGTCCTGATTTTAGGTAGGGTTTCTGGACATAACTGCCCTAAAACTGTAACTCATTAAGTGGAAAGCATTCACTCCTGAGAGCTCAAATTATGTTAAAGGCATAGCTCATGCTTTCTGCCTGAAACGTGTACAAGTTGGCATGATTTCAAAGACAGCAGCTTCTGCCTAACTGAAGAATTTACCTTGCTCTGGAAAAATACATTATTCCTAGAAACCTGAACCCACCATCTTTTCAAGCATGGTGAGCATTGTAGGCAATTATAGTGCAAAATTCTTAAATTAGGAATCTGATTGGTTAGACTATACACTCACACGTTAACTAGAATAGCAGAATAGCCTCTGTCTCATCTGTGTGTAAGTACCTCATTTACTACTTGAAACCAAATATTATTGACTGAAGAGTGACTTTTTCTTCTGAATGTTGGAGAGGAATTTTATACAAGAGAGGATTCTTTTGTAAGTCTAATTAAAAGAAAATCAGAAAGGAGTTCAGAGTATTAACACTATTGATTATAAGCCTATTTCTTATCCTGTTATAGACAGCAACTTATATATCCACATTTCAGCAGATTCACTGAATCTATAAACAATATCTTCCGTTCTGGCAACAGATGTCATTCTGGCAGTCAGTGGAAGCTGGAAGGGAACAAAATAACTGAGCATTTCTAGCAATCCCTTTTCCCTTTATTGGATTCATACTAAATATTTACTGATGATTAACAAGGTAGATGTAACCATTTAAAAATGTTGTACTGCTCTGTTGATTGTTTGGCAAATAATATGACAGTATTTGTACTCAAGAACTTTGTAATTCTTGCAGCTGTGCTGGGAGATCATACTGTAGTTTTGTTTTGGGGAAAAATGAGGCATCTAGTAGTTAAAGATACTGTAATTACCACATAGCAAATCACAAACCATCTGAAGTGAAGATCAATGAAATTCTCTTGCAAAATATAGTGTTAAGTGCCTTAGATTACATGACTTGTTAAAAAATAAAATTTGTCTGCTAATCATTACAGGTTATAGAGAGCTGACAGCTGTTACAGAAGAAAGCGTTTGTTCCTATTCCATTAGAGGATTATAATATTTATTTAGAATACTAGGAAATATTCAGCAGGTCTGACTTAAGGTGAAATTATTCATAAAATCTATTATTTTTTTAGATTCCGTCTTCCATTCTGCTGCTGCACAAGCCATAGAATTTCTTGTCTTAGCTTTTAGAAAGAAATACTCAATTGTCACAGAAACATTTGTCTCAAAAATGCAAATGGGATTCATAGTATGTCCAAGTGTGTTGTGGTTTATCATCCTCAGAAGCTTCCAGGTCTTCAGTGGTTTTATCTGTTATGTTGTAATCTCATACCAAGCATTTATTTGCCATAATAAGTTCTTCATTTATTTGCCATAAGTTCTTCCAGACAGTTGTCAAGGAAGCTTATTTCAGGAATTATATCACTTAAATGATTGCTTTTCAGACCTGGAACAACCTTTTTTGGGTTTGCCTGATTCTTTTGTACAGCATCTCCATTAAATTTTAATTGTTACAATTAGAATTTTGGGAATGACCTCTGCAACAGCATATCCCAGTAGATCTATCTGTTGCTGTGCCTGCCTTCATGTAGATCCAACTTCTGTTATTAAATTTGTTGTGGTTTTGGTTAAGACATCACCTTACCCATTGAACAAGTAGCTCTTTCTCTTGTTCATGTCCTGTGTTGTTCTAAGATGTGCTCCAGAGGTTCAGGTTGCTCTGTGGCTAATGCTTTAAAAATCATGATTGGAGTGAAATGATCAGATAAAAGAGACCTGGAACTGTTTCATTTTTTAGCTGCTGTTTTAATACTTCCTTTCTTGTAGTTGGAATATAAAGTATTATTGTGAATACATCATCCAGAAATATCTGTCAGCTCGGATTTTTTCCCCTGTATCTCTACCATCATCGCTATTAATACAGCAGTGCTTAGAGATGGAGCAGAGCTGGAGCATCACTGCACTGTGCACAAGATAAATGCAAACCATCATTTTCTGCAGTTTGCAGTCAGGGTGGTAAGAGGTATAGCAGAAAGGTAGAAACTGGGGAGAAAAAGGCGAAGAATTGGTAGAAATAGCAATAGTAATGAACAAGTGATCATAATTAGCAAGCATAGCTCAGATGCTTGTCCTTTATGAAAGGCATTCCTGCAGCCAGGAGCTCTCTTCCTCATTGTTGACCTGCCCAAAGGATGCTGCTTCACTTGCTGTGTCCCAGCACAGCTTCTGGGTGCTGCCATGGAGAATGTAGCTGCTGTGATGCTAGAGGGTGTTCATTTCAACATATCCATGATCCTAAGGCAGCATAAAATTGGGGTAAAGTGTTGAAGTAAGCTAGTACTGAGAAACCAGCTGAAGCAGATCTCTTTGGCCCCCCTCCACAAAGTTTAGTCTGCCAGAAGTTCTGAAAATTAAAAAAATGAGATGGAAATTATGTGGTTTTCATCAACACAGAAAACTGACTCCTTCTGTAAACATAAAAAGGTATACCTGTGGGCAGTCCTTTAAAATTTATAATGTCACTTTTCAAAGTATTTTTTAATCATCTCTTGGCCTTTATTTCTTTGTATTAGGAAATACAATTGTTCATACTGAGACTGAGAATGTAAAGATAGTCATGATTTAAGGATATTCCTGTTGCAGCATGGGAGCAAAACTCAGGGTTAATTTGGACCATATAATCTAACATTAAATCACAAACATTTTGTACATTGTAGAGGCAATCCCAGCAATGTAGAATGCATCAATGTTTTATGTTTTTAATTGTTTGTGAATTTCTTTTCCCACAAATTTGAAGAGTTGAATGAGTGGCTGAGCTTTTAGAATTAATATAATTACAAATGACCAAAACATAAACCCAGCAAAATTATATAATAGGAAGGAGAAATAATTTTTAAAAGCCAAGAGAAAGGAAAATGGAAGTAAAAGGCGCTACAGGTATGAAAAGTGTTGTGACATACTGCAATTCTTTTTCCTGCTTGCTGGAAGGGACCTACAGTGATCATCTAATCCAACTGCCTGACAAAGCATGAGAAAACAGAAGGACATGTTACCTTATTTGAAAAAGAGAATTAGCTTCTAAAGCCTGTTGTGACCATGCACTTTGTGCAGTCCTCATTTCTGAGCCTTTCCTTGGTTCCCTTCTAATTCATCAGCATTGGTATTGTACTGCTGGTCAGCCATATTCCATATGGAAGCCATATTCCAATATCAGTAACATGTGAAAACTATTTCTTACTTGCCATATCCCATTTTTTATATAAGCACAACAATACAACGAAACCTCATATTGCTTATCCACTGTGACCACTAAATATTTTTGTCACTATTTTCCAGTGTGTTGTTTCCTTGTATTTCACTGCAGACTGAATTATTATTATTATTATTATTATTATTATTATTATTATTATTATTAT
>CM031879.1:11707086-11752987 GCA_018697195.1 Certhia americana | reverse complement strand
TTATTATTATTATTATTATTATTATTATTATTATTATTATTATTATTGTTGTTGTTATTTCATGTGTAACTTTATATTAATTTGTATTAAAATGTCACTTTGAGTTAATGAACTTTAGCAATCACTCCATACTTTTTATAACTTAGTCTTCATTTTTCAGATCCCCTCAATCCTGATTCTATCAGCAAATGTTATCACCAGTAATCTTATCTTTATTTCTCAAGTCAAGTTCTGAAGTTTTTGGTCATGTCAGACTTGGTAATGATGGCTAAAAATGCCCCTAGCAAAACACCCCAAATGAATCATAAATCTCAGAAAAACTAGATTTTAATTTCATATTGTTTAACATTTGCTTTTTAATTGTTCTTATTTGTGTTTTATAATGCCTTTCAAAAACTGTAACATTTTCATAGTTATCTTTGTCAGCTTAACTGGTAACCTCATCAAAAAGTGAAACCATATTTCTTTGCCAGAATCTGACCCTCAGCAGAACCATGTCAACTTATTGTTTATCAGTTTATTTACCAATATTTCTTCCAAGACACTTTGGTTTGGGTTTTCAGCATGGATTTTTAAGTGCCTAAGATTTCATTACAGTACATTGTAGTAATGTTTAAGTCATTAAGGATTTTAATACTTTTAAAGGGACAGCTGTTACGATTTCTATGCTTAAAATCTCTTTTCTCCTTGTTTCCAGAACTTGTATGTCATTCAGTCACATCTGAGCAAATTAGTTATTTTTGTTTGTGTAAAAATATTAATATTATTAGCAAACTTCTTTGTTATCATGATGAGTTTAGTACAGCATACACATATCTGGTATGTGCTTGTGGTTTTGAGTCCGTATTTGTAAGGGTATGTTTTGCTTAGTACCAAATACTGATTTTGCTTATGAATAGTAGGGGGTTGATCTTAAAAAAAAATACAAAGGTTCATTTTCATAGTTCTCTACGTTGCCAGGCTTTACAGATGCCTGGCTTTGTAAATGCTTGATTGAACAAAAGTAGTCAATACTGATACCAAGTATTTAATTTTAGTCTGGTCTTAAGATACTGTGTCATTTGCATTGAAATTTTTGTATCTGGATAGGGATTAAGTAACTGTAAATCTTCCGTGCAGAAAATACCACGTGAATATTTTTCTTTGATCTTGCAGCGTTCCTGTTCCAGTAGTCAGTCTAGAGAAAATTCCTAACCTAGTGAAGGCAGATGGTGCCAATGTTAAAATGAATTCTGCAACCACTACCACCATCACTTCCTCCTCAGCTTCTTCATCCACCATACCTGCTCCAACTTTGGTTAAATCTGGTTTGACATCCAAGTCAGTGCCACCATCACCAGAAAAGATTCTGAATGGTAAAGGAATTGTAGCTCCATCAATAGACAAGAAACACCAAAATGGCACTAAAAGCAGTAACAAGCCTTACAAAAGACTTTCAGGTAAGCGATGTTGTAGTTCACCTTTTGTGGCAGTCTGATTTTCTTTGTTAATGCTGCTATAACTCATAGTGCAGCTAATAAAATGCTGGATTTGGTTTGATTTTTTTGCTGTAAGATGCCGCGTTGTATGTATGGAAATGAAAGCTTTCACACTCTTAGTATGTGTAAAGTATTTTCAGAGTACACATTCTGTTTAACTTGAAATTACTGGTCAACAGGCCAAATACAAATTTTTAAGGAAGTAAATTCATTAATACAGAAAGGCAGAAGATTTCTTCAAGCCATTATGAGATTTGAGTCTGTTTACAACAAAGGAAAATGTGCCTTGGTTGGGTGACTTTAGTTCAGACATGATCAAGTTGAACAGATTTAAGACATTGGTTTATCCTTCAAGTCATGATTTTTTAAACACTTTTTTTTTGTTTGCTTGTCTTAGATATGAGAAAATTCTCAAGGAGATACAGAAAATGCTGAGGAAGTGTTAAAAGTCATAATTTCCCTTCACCCCTCTCCCCCTGCAATTCACATAGGAGTGGCAATGTTTCTAGCATGAGGATCCTGATCTTTCTCAGAAAGACAGGACAGTGGAGTTGAGACAGTGACATTAAATGGGAAATGCCATGGATGGCTTTAGGCAGGGTAGTTTTGAGGATGTAGGTCCCTGTCCAAACCTGTGACCAAAGCAAAGAATACCACATTGTGGGAGGGCAGAAGTTCTGTTAGAAAGGTTGCCATCCACTGGGAAGAAAAATTACTTTCCATGGACTTGCCTAGAGGTGACCCATGCCAGCTGTTGGGTAGCAAGGGGAGAATTTACCCCCGAAAGCAGAAAACAGATTTTTGCTCTAAATGAAAGGAAACAAAGTGTTTTGAGGGTTTTTATTTTATGGGTTTTTTTAAAGCAAAAGAAACTGACTCAAGTTTACAGCTGAAGAAGCTGTGCAGGGTCTATTCATCAGCTGGCAGCACTTTGTGACTCGGGCAGGAACTTCTTGTGTGTACTGAAAGGCTAATTTTGCTAATGGCGGCATGATCCGCATTAGATCGTCACTTTGGCACAAAGTTAGTTCACATGATTTCTGAATGTGCACTTGTTATGAACCAGTATAAGTTGTACAAGACAAATGCTTTTATTTCCAGTTAATGAGCGCATCCTATTTTTTGCCTGAATATCGGGTTTATTTTTTTCATTTTCTCAAATTTGGCAGTTAGCCTATGGTACTGCTGCCTTGGCTGGGTTTCAGGCCAGTGTGAGGTGTTTGCTAGGGCTTGTGTGGGGCATGGAACAATGCCATTGCCTGAAAGGATTCAGTACACTGATTGCTTTCTTAACTAGTTAAAGGTGGCATATAAGAAAACAGAACCGTTGTTCATTTATAGCTTTTCACAACATGAAAAAATGTTGCAAGAGAGCAGCTTATGATTAGGCTTTAACCCTTACATTTCACTTTTTAAGATCCAACATATTATTCTAATAAAAACTCTCTATATTTTACAGTTATTTTAGAATATTGCTTTATTTTAACCTATTATTTCCTGTAATAGTTTAGATGCTGAATTTAGTTAATCAATTCAAAATTCCTCCTTGAGCAATTGAAACTATTAGTGGTTTTCCTCATGTCACCACTTATCACTGCAAGGCTGCAGGTGATACTTGTACTTTTTTGTGCAAGAGCTTGCAGAAATATGGTCATAAATGAGAATCAGTTCTGTAGGGCCTTCCTACAGCTTGCTGGCTTTTTCTGTGGAGGTGGCTCTGGCACTGTTCTTTCTCTAAGCTGACTTGGAATGTCTTCCAGGCTAGGGAACATGGTGGAAATTTCTGCACAGGACTGATTTAGCACCTGAATAGGCATGTGTTTACTTTTAAATGGTTCACAAATAGACACAACTGAGACTTCTTTTTTACAGCTCCTTTGTCATAATCAGATTTGTGATCTGTTCAATCTTACTTCCATTGCCTTGAGTATTGATGCAGCAATGCAACAATTTAGGGATTATGCAAATCATAGAAGTCCTGAGAGCACTGGAGATGAATTGCCTGTAGATTGTGTGTCACTATGATGTATTCCTCTCCATTATTATACAGGACTGTGCAAAGGCTGAGGAAAAGATCTTGGAAGGTCAATGAGATGATTATTTGAGATATCCCATAATTTCATTCATTTCACATGAAAGGGATGAAACTGCAGCTAAGGGATTTAGGTTTCCTGCAGTCTGCTGCCCTAGAGCTGTACAGATGTTAATTTTTGAAGCTCTCTAATAAGTTTGACCAGTTTGCATCTGTTTCTTTCCCTTTTTAGCAACCTCTACTGTCTCTCACAATTTCCCTGACTATGATTGAAGTTTGGTTTTTTTCTTTGCTGTGAGGTAGTGGTTGTTTGTGTGATGAATGAACCTACCCCTCTTTTCAGGAGCAGTGTCCTTGTCGAGAGAGAGGAAACAGCTTGTGGAACCACAAAAGACAAGTGTGTAGCTGCCCAGCATAAGTGGATCAGTGTTTCCTAGTAGCAACTTGAAAAAAAATTTTTTTCCCCCTAAATCTTCCATAGTTCTTGTTCTCTTTGGGATGACGTTGAAGTATGCAGATGCCCAGCTTAGAAAAACTGTTCTCTTGAAAACAGAGGTTTATGACAATTGAGGTTTGGCCCATGCTCTTCTCTTGGTGAAGTTGTAACAAATGTTCTTCACTTTGTCCACTGAACATGAAGTAATGCAATCCATTCCAGAAAAAAACAGCTTTCTCAAGCTGTGCCTGTGCACAGGGGTCTTGGGGCTTGCCACATTTCCTAACACAGGAGTCAGAAGCTGCATTTTGTTATTGATAAGAAGATGTAGTTAAGTTTCATGTAGTGTGTTGGACAAACCAGGTATGTCTGTAGCTGGCAATTAAATGTTTATGATTTCTCTGGAGCAGCCATAAATGCTTCAGCCAGGAGAAATGGTTTCCTGTTTGTTTAGTATTTTCTGTTTCTCAGGGAAACCATATTGTTTTGTTGTTCAGTCAATAACTGAACAGAGGCTTCCACTCTTTCCTCTTATAACTCCTTATGTTGATTTTATCTGTATATGTTTTCCTAATAACTGGCTTTGCTATAATCAGTTCTACAAGTCTTGGTTGGGCCACTTACTGTCAAGTACCAAAAAATCTTTTGATTTTTTAAGTGTTTCTCTGTTGGTCCAAAACATTCTTTGATTGGTGACTTTCAGAACATATTCTATAGCCTTATAACTGCCTTCAGAACTTTCCATTTGAAAGCATATTTATTAGTTCATTTTGTCTCTTTAGTTTGTTTTTTCAGTTTGCATTGGAGGTTTTAGGTGGGTCATTCAGGAAACAGTAACAGGAACATATACTCAAACTCCAGGAGTAACTAACTCCTTTAGTTCCTGAGCATGTGTTTTCATCTATTAAGTTGAAAAAAATAGCTATTATATTGAGTCATACACAGCTACTTTTGTATTTGTTCTGTTGTAAATGTCAAAGAAACTACAATTACCTATAACATATTTCAATCCCTTTGTGGATTTCACCAGAAAAACCTTGTGCCAGCTGGTTTTTCCAAGCTCACTTTTTTGTATTGTTCTGCTAATAGGTTAATAATATAATCATTTAATGTTTGCATAAACACTTTTATGTCTAGATAGCAGAATACATAAAACTGCTAGAAATGGTGATATCTGGAGTCTAGTTGCTGTCTAACATAAGCTACTTGTCCTTACTTTTCTTATTCCAGCTGTTCTACTTGATGTGATGCTGTCATAACATTGTAACACAGCTGTGAATCACTTTCTTCCTCTTTAGCTCCCATTTGTTTGTTTATAAAGAATTTTTAAATCCTCTGATTAAATGTTGCATTTGAGTACAGGATGTTTATTGTATCTGAATGTAACACCACTGTATAGTTAAAACAGGATTTGGCAAATAGTTTATATTCCCCTACCAAACAAAAGCAAACCAGTCTGCCAATTACACCCTAATTTGTCAAGGTGTATGAAGGTAATGGTAGAGGGTTTTGATGGCATAAACTAAAAAGTGTATATACATAGTTTTGATACAGCTCTTAGTGCAAACCCTAAAATTATATTAACATAACCTAAAGGAGGTGATGCTGTGGTATAGAAATACTAAAATATTAATGAAATTAAATATGCAGATACAGCATATTAAATATGAATGCCCTTTTAATGTTAATCATGAGGAGAACTCATGTAAATGCCTCTTTTCATAAGCTCTGCAAACTTTAAATTCCATCCCTCCCTTCACATGGGAAAATAAAAACTAACATGCATGCTAGTTTTATAAAGATTTAAGGGACAGATTTAGATAAATTTTATTTTTAAAATGCCACCAGTAATCAACCATGGGTTGTTTTCTAGAGTTTCTAAATATGTCAAAGAAATGTTGTTTAAGGGGCTTGTGATACCATTTGTGTCTTAGGCCAACTCTGGAGCCAGAGCTGCAAATGCTGTATTTCACAGCCTTGAAGGCAGCAGAGTTAGAGAGGGAACTGAAGTCACAGGGATTTGGCTTGGTCCTTTCTTTGGGTCACTCCACTGTAAGCAGACTTATTTCCATCAAGTCTTTGGCTGAAATCCTGCTCTCAATGGTTTTAAACATGCAAGGACAGAAACATGCACAACTATATGAGTGATGCACGTGGCACTGTTTGTTATGGGACGCTGGGGTTGGGATCAATGGTTCAGGTTGAGCCTGATTAAATTAAATTCTAACAGGCAAAAATTATAAGCTACTCTGGTTAAAACTTCTGTAATAATATTTTTTTTTCTCATTTCCCATTCTCCCATTAAACAGAAAGAGAATTTGACCCAAATAAGCACTGTGGAGTACTGGATCCTGAAACAAAGAAACCTTGCACAAGATCACTCACCTGCAAGGTATTTTTCTTAGAAGATAAAATATCAGATGCTTTGTTATAGTTTAAATCCTACCACAGTAGTTTGAGAGGTCATACCTGCTCCTGTCTTACAGACAATGGGTATGGTATTCAGGCGCTGTCTTCAGGTAATTCTTTTGTGTAATTCTGTTTATTTGAATCAGAGCATCTGCATTATTCTACTGATATTTCTAAACAGATTTTTTTCTTGTCATTTTATTATGCAAAAAGCATTAACGTTTCATGTGGAAGCCCAAGTGTTATTTTAAATGTTTCTTTTTTGGTTCATGTGTGCAATGTTGAAGTATAGTCAGTTTTTAGTGAAAAAAAATTACCATATTTTTGTATAATAAATTACTTGGAGGCTGCCCTTGTGATAGTAATAACTCCTGTGTCAAAAAGTAGCTCCAGTGTGAGACATTTCTAATGAAAATTTGTATGTGTATGTGCTGCCTGTCAGTAGAGATGATCAGCTAAATTTGCTTTAAAATGTATTCATGTTATTCAATCCAATGAAATCAGTTTTTCATTGTGAGTTAAAAGCTACAATGATTTTCTTAATATCTTAAAATTGATGAAATTCTATTTTCCATCTTGGAAAAGGTAAGTCAATAGTCTCTATTACATAAAACTGTTGCAAAAAGTAATTTTAGCCTAGATGTTGGCATTTCTTAATACTGACTTTATAAATTATCAAAGATAATGTGGAATAGCAGCTTTATTTCCATAACTGTGGCTAAAGTTGTTTGAAGTAGATTTTATCTTTAAGAGTAGTGGTGTATCAGAAGTATAGAGGACTCATAAATAATGTCATGCACACACAAATGCTTTTTAACCACCCTATTTTTAGACTCATTCACTTAATCATCGACGAGCAGTTCCAGGCCGTAAAAAACAGTTTGACATCCTTCTAGCTGAACACAAAGCTCGATCCAGGGAAAAAGAAGTTGCAAAAGACAAAGAACATCCACCATCTGCAAGGGAAAGCTATCAGAGCCAGCCCACACCAGCACAAGACTCTCTGTCAGGATCCTCAGTGAACTCTGGGCAAGAATCTAAAGTAACATCTCCTGCAAAATCTAGACCACCAAATTCTGTACTTCCAAGGTAAGCAGTTCTCCGGTGCAGAATGATATGATCTGAAGGTGCTGTAAGAAATTTCTTAGACTTTCATACAGCTTGTTTTATAAGCATTTAATGCTTCTTTAGGCTATTGCACAATAAAACATATTTATAAGAATTTCTGCTAGCTTATGTTAACTGAACTCTGTCCATGGTAGCCTGTGATCTAATTGGGAATGAGGAAAGGAATAGTGTTCACCTTTGGCTCAGAATCTGAAACTAACTGCAGTTTTTCCTTAAATGGTCAGTAATAATTAGGAAAGATTATATTCAAGTAATTCGGTCACAATTGAGAATAAAAGCCTCTTTACATCAATCAGTGTAGGTATTAGTGGTAAAATTCTGCACATTTATATAGAATTTTTCTCCAGAAATATTTTGCCAATTACATCAATGGAATTGCTGTAAAAAAAGGTGTAATTTACTGTTGATTTTAAACTATTGATAAGAAACCATCCATAGCGTGTTTTCCCTTGTTTTGAAGATTTTTCTTAGAAAGAGCAAGAAAGGTCTTCAGAAGGACAATGAAAACTTCTGAAGACATCCTTTTGCAAAAAACAGTGTGAGGTATTTGATCTAGTGAATTCTAATTATCCTCTGGAAAACTTCCCATATGTTTTGTTTATTTGTAGGATTTTTTGGTACTAATTTTGGCTAAATTAGTAGGCTTTGTTCATATTTATATTTTTTCATTATTCATTTGTTTGCAGAAACCTTGGTCAGGATTGGGTGCTCATTTTGGGATTTCCTACTACGATAGCCCCTATTTCGGAGATATTTCTTGTATTCACTATCTCAGGTCTTACAGAGACAGCTGTCTCCAATGTTTACTGTATGACCAACAAACCTGAATGAAGTTTCATTCCTGTGGTGGCAGAGGTGGGCCTCGCAGGGTTTGAGTGACCAGACAATGAAAGAATGCCCACAGATGAATTGGTGCTTTTCTGCCTAATTCTTGTAAAAGCAGTGACCTTACCCAGAGAGGGGCACAGACAGACCGGTAGGAATGGGGTTTAGTAGGTGCTACAGTCAAAGCAGCAAAACTGGAATGCAATTCCATGAGAGTCAGCTGCGGAAATTGCAGAGGAGGAGGATTTTAGCAGTCAGACGTGTTTGTGCAGCCTGCGTTTCTGTTTCTGCTGCAGTGTGTCTGTCGGGTTGCCCTGCCTGGTTTCAGAGCAGCCCTGGAAGCCTTGTGGCTGCCCTGTGGGGCCCGGCAGCCTGTGGCTCTGCTGCTGCCGGTGGCACAGCCCGCCGGGGCCACCGCCGGGGCTCAGCCAAGCCCTCCGGGGGCTGCCGAGCACCCGCACGGCCCAGCCCGGCAGCAGCAGCTGCAGCCTCAGTCCTGTGCTGCTGCCATCAGTGAGCAGTCCCTGAGCAGGGCAGGAGAGGGCTCCTGTCCGCTGGCTTGGGACTGCGCTGTCCTGAGAGCACGAATTCATGAGACTGAAGATCATCTACAGATTTTGCCCAGTGTGGACATCTCCTCCCGCCACAGAACTCTCCATACATACTTGGTTGTGCACACTGTAATTGAGAACCTTTTCCACCCTCACTTCTAATCTAATCTGTTTTCAAACTACTTTTGAAAGGCAAGGCACCATCATACCCTGTGCAAAGACATTCATACTTTGTTTTATTGCATTTTAAACAAAAGGTAAAGAATTTTAGACAAAGCTAAAGAAAACCTACGTGCTCTGAGGAGTTCTCCCAGTTACTTCATTCACTAATCTACATGTAGAGGGGGTCAGCTAAACACTCTTATATTTAGTACACTAATTTTAGTAGGGTTTTTGTAACTGGACTCGGGATTAATCAAGTAGCAGAGTAATTGTTCAGTGTAAGAACATTTTATATATGTGATTTTTATTTGTGCTTTAAATATACTTCGTCTCTCTCAAGATCTGAAATCCAGCCTCATGACAAATTTAAAATTTCAGATAATAGAAGGATGCTTCTGTTAACATTAACTTGAGGACAACCCCACAATGTATTTCTGACAAGACCAAATGTCAGCTATTCAGTGTCTTTTACTGCCCTTGTGTACAATGATCATTTCTAGCATCATTTGCTTTGATGCTTGATGCCAGCAGGTAGGTTTGTAGAACCTTTGAATGCTGATGATTTAAATGTCCATTCTCCTTCTAGACCTTCCTCTGCAAATAGCATAAACAGCAACAGTTCTTCAAACCACAGTGGGTATGTACCAGAACTGCCACTGCCTTCCATGGGAGGAGATATCACAAGCAGATTGTCCAGTGATGAAGGAGAAGCGGATGGAGCTGAAGAATCTGAGAAATTAGACTGTCATTTTTCTGGACACCATCCCAGACCTCTTGGGGTATGTGTCAGTCTCTGGCATGCCTTGCCATTGTTTTTGCATAATTAGGGAGGGGAGAATAAATAACAAATTTAATAAGGTAAGAATGAAGACCTTACATTCTGAAAACTGTTCTAAAGAGAAAAAATACATTTAACAGAAAAGGGTAAGGATGGGATAAGGTAGGAGACCACTGGTCAGTATACATGATACGTTGACGTAGGATAAGATGGGCAGTAGAAAATCAGAAGTTCTATTTTTAGATTGTCCTCTCAGTAGACCTCAAATTTGGTGTAGATCTGCTAAACTGAGGAAAATTGCATTGCTTTAAATTTGACATGAGCAGATACTCTCTTGGTTATTGCAGTTCTTACAAAAGCGTACCTTGCAGTTGGTGGCAGAAGGCTACTACAGTGCTTCATTCATTTCTGTAGTCTGGTTTAAAGCAGTAATTAAATGTCATTTATGTGAGTGTATGTGGACTTAGAAACTATTGCTTCATTCATCTCAAAATGAAAGGCTCTGGTGGTGGCTCAAGTATGTGTTTGAGCAGCTGGTTTTGTCTTTCTCCTGTGTTAGTGAGAAATTTCATTATGAGTAGTAAAAGCTGCTTTGTGGTATTATCTCTGCAGTGTGAATTTGTTTGCACTGTTCAAACCAAGAAGCAGTGGAAGAACTCTTGAAGTTCTTAGGAGTTGATTCTCATAAAAATTGAGCCAAGGAATACACTGATGTGTTTTCCATACGATATGCAGAATAAAACAAGCATCGTGGTAACTAGTAGCATTGTTTGTATTCCCTAGAGCAAAGGAGAACTTGTTACTGTCAGACACCAGGAAAAAGTATGACCCAAACATCTAATGACTGTCAGAGGAAATCTTGTATTTGGTTCTTACAGAGAAAATGAGAATTACGGTAGTCCACATAATACTATGATATGCAGAAACTTCCTGTTTCCTTGGTACCATTGTATGCTACTTTGCTTTTACTGGCTGCTTCTCTATGAATTAAAAACCAAAATATTCAATGCATAGATGCCCATACAATTCAAAAAATAATCTAAGTGCAGCCAGTTCTTGTACATGCCTCAACAGTGAGGCATGGCTGTCAATAGCCATTTTGGTTTGGGATCCTAGTTCTGTTTCAAGGCAAACCCACTGACTTACCTGTTCTCTGAAATCTTATCATCTCTCAACTGAAGCAGTTACTGGTAGTGAAACCAGTTCTTAGTCTGTATCAGTGTGAAGTCAGAAAAGATGGTGTAAATCTCCTCCAGTTCATGCTAAATTGCTGAATTCGATATTAAGGTAGATTGTTTTCCTTACGAATTCCCTCTCTTTGTGAGGTGGTAATAATTGATCGGGGGGGGAAAGTCAGCAGCTACTTAAATTGCATCTTGGTGGTACTTGATGTTAGTGGTAGCTCACTGGGAGGTGAGGCTACTTAATCAACTTAGGTGGTGATTCTAATTAACCTGTTTAACCTTGTCATGAAACAGACTTAAAATGAGCATTTGCAGTCACCACTGTCCATTAAGCTGACAGGTATTTTGAATGGCTGCTCTTCTACCACATCAGTGCTTCTGCTGTCAGCCAGAATTGGTGTGACTGAGTCTCTTTTATGATGGAGAGTTGTCTTGGTTTTGAGGATGATTTGTAACAGGTTTCTCTCCTACAAACAGGCATTGGAGCAGTTCTCTGTATCATGTAGATCAGTAAGACTGAGCTGAAGCAAGAGCAGATTCCTGATTGTAACATTTCAGTGTAGTAGGACTTTTCAGGAAGTTCTCAAGAGGAAGTGGTGCAAATACTCCTGAGCTCTGCAGAATGCTCAAAATACTACTCCAGTTGATTTTCATGCACTGTAAAGAGTGTATCCCATGTTCTGTTGTAGCACAGAAGCCATGGATGATAATTTACTTTTTTACTGAAATGTCAGGGGTTTTGTTTATTAAGTAGTTGCTAAAGATGTTCCCATTGCATTTTTTTTCCTCTTCAGTTATATTTTTATTGCTGTCATGCAATTATGAGATTTAAGATACGCAGAACAGTGTAACTTGTTTTTCTGAGGCAGTAAGAATTTTTTTCTTTAAAAGTACCTCAGCAGTTACATTCTTTCTCTGGCACTAATTTGCTAATGAAGTATGAAATATACTTTACACTAAGCTGAAATATTATGCATGTATTTAATAATTCTTAAAAAAAACTATTTATGTTGAGATAATGAAAACCACATTTTAAAAGAAGTTTTATATTAAATTTATATTTATATTAAATTACAATGATGTTCCTTGATCTATCAATAAGTTCTTCATAATTCAGAAATGCATTTTTATAATCAACATTGAAATACCTTTTCTTTCAGTTCTGCTCATATGGCAGTCGCTTAATGGGAAGAGGGTACTATGTCTTTGACAGAAGATGGGACCATTTTCGATTCGCACTGAACTCCATGGTAGAAAAACACTTGAACTCACAGATGTGGAAGTAAGTGAGATTTTTACTTTTGGTGGGTAATTTACATTTTTAGTTCTGTAAAATTTAAAACACTCCATGGACAGCGTTTGTAAAATTATCTCTGTATTAAGGTATAGCAGTAACATGTGTACACATTTTCTCTTCTCTGTTAAGGAATATACAGCCCAACAGAACAATCTCATAGTCTGATGTAAATTTCTGCCAGATTTAGGACTCTTTCTAGTCCCTAAAAATCCAGATTTTTGCTTGGAGTTTTTTGCCTTTATCATGCTCCTGTATCACCCATTCAGGCTTTGCTGTGCAAGATTCATGAGTTGTGAGATAAGGAAGTTAGTGCACATATGTCTGTGTATAAGATGGAATATGATAGGTTTTTAGTTCATAGTGCCCTTACTGCTTTGGGGATCTTAAAATTCTGATTTACTCACTGTTGGAGCACCTCACTATCACGTAAGAAGGTTCCAAGCACTGTAGCCTTTGACTACACAGATCAGTTGAAATAGACTGCACTTCTAAAGTAGATTAATTGTTTTTTTTAAAAAGAGTAATTAAAAGTTCATGGCATCTGAAGATAGATCTGATTTTTTGGGGGGTATTCTCCTACAGAATATGCATTCTTTTTCACATCTAATGATGCTAAAGTGCAGTGTTTCATATCATTGTTTATTATCAGCACTGTGTTATATTCATTGGATGCCAGCCATTAGATAAATAAGGTTTGATTTTTATTTAAATACATATTTTTAAGCATTAAAGCTTGGCTTGTCTGATGGACCTGGTAACTTAATGATAACAGTGCCATTGTGCTAGGAGATACAGTTTGGAAATGGTTGGTTCTGCCATAACAGGGCCAGTTTCATGTCTGTTCAGAGACTGATCATGCTCGATCTGCTTTGTAAACTTGTAAACTATTGTCTGTCATCTTCCACAAATAAAAATATTTAGTTTCCTTTAAAAAGAAGATTAAATTTTGTTACGTATTGGCTTTGTTTGTCAGGAGAAAGGATGCATTAACTTGATACCAGAAGTAAACAGGCCTTATCCTGCTCCTACTAAATCTGATTTGAAAAGTTTTCCCAAATTTTAGCCATTTATGTAATCTCTAGTACTTTAATGAGCTCCAGTCATACTCACTTGTCTGTATAGCACAGGAAGCTGATGGTGCCTAACCCCTGTTCTACTCCTCTACTGTCCTCAACCCTCCTCTGGACTGACCTTTCCCGGTGCTCCCCAAGCAGAGCTGGGTGTGAAATTGCTGTTCTATAGCTCTGCAGCTGTGGCCAGAGGTACAGGGATGCAGGGCCATGTCCTCAGAACTGTAACATCAACAAAGTACATTTATCCCAAGTTCTCAAAGTATTTTGCAAAGGTATTGTTGGCCCTTCTTTAAGAGAAACCTGAGGGACAGCTCTGATAAGCAGTTTTATTTGCATTGCAAGTGGCAGGCAGTAGGATTTCCTCATTTCTGGTGGCATGGACTGTATGTAATCCCTTAGGTAACTGTGCGATCAACAGTGTTCTGTCCAAAAGTCTCCATAGGAGGAATCCCTGGAGATAACACTTGTAATTAGTATTGGATTTAGGATAAAACAGCACACCCAGGGCTTCTGTTTTATTGTACTTTGCGAGGGCAAGAGTAAGTCTTTAAAATTGGAAAAGGTGTCAGTAAGTGAGGATAACAAGGGCAGAGTTATGGGGCTGTACAACTTCTTAGAAAAGAGAAATAGGATTAAACTGTGAATTAAATTTGTCTAAATAAGGGGAAAAGTTCGCATAATAGTTTTCCAGCAGACATTATGAAGGTTCTAGTTCTTTGATAACACCATATTAGATAAAATAATAGATGATGGCTAAAGGAATTTGAATACATCCTACTAATTTCACAGGTTATTATATTATACTTTCTTCTCATAAGAGTATTCAGCTGTTTATAAAGCTTATCAAGCTCTGCTTAATATTTTTTCAATTTTTCCATATCAGTGAAAATTAATAATTTACCTGTTTAATCCCATCTAACCAGCTCTCAAAGAGCTGTTGGGAATTGCACTGCATTTGGAAAGGGACAATCTTTCCTCTTTATGCTCAATGATTAAGTGCTTCACAACCCCCTAGACTGGCTCATTTACCTATTTACCTTAATGAAATCTAACCTATGAGTTTAGGTTGATATTGAAACTCTTCCACAACTTGAACTTTGAGGCAACACATATGCAATTAATGAAACATAGTGACTAGGATATGTATAGGTGCCACTGTCAGGCATTTTATTTGCATTTTTGAATTGTTTGGTAAAATAATAGAAGGAAAAAGGAAATGAAATTTGTAATAATGTGTTAAAATTGTAATACTGTGCACTTAATTGCTGTATGTGATTAATAGAATAGAATAGGAATCAAAATTATAATGAGCTAGGTTTGCCTTTTTGAATAAGTTAATGGAAATTATTTTCTATCTGCATTGTTTGGATGGATTTTTTTATGTATCTCTCTTCTTTGTTTTTCCTCTCCTTTTCTTTTCTACTTAGAAAAATTCCTCCTGCAGCAGACAGTCCCATGCCTTCTCCAGCAGCACATGTCTCCACTCCTTTTCCAGCATCACTCTTACAACCCTTCAGCAACCCCAGTGCAGTGTATATTCCTTCAACACCTATCAGTTCAAGAATCACTTCTTCTTACATAATGACATCAGCCATGTTATCAAATGCAGCCTTTGTGACAACGGCAGAGACAAATTCCATTATGTCACACACCACAGCTTTTCCTCACGTGGCTGCAAGCCTAAGTATCATGGACTCAACTTTTAAGGCACCATCAGCTGTGTCACCAGTGCCAGCAGTCATCCCTTCCCCATCCCACAAGCCATCCAAAACAAAAACCAGCAAATCCTCAAAAGTGAAAGACCTGTCATCTCGGAGTGATGAGTCTTCAAGTAACAAAAAGAAAAAGCCGCAGTCTTCGTCGTCGTCATCATCCTCATTATCTTTGCAGACATCTTCCTCATCTTCATTTTCAGGGTCCCACAAAAAGAACTGTGTCCTGAACCCCAGTTCAACGTTGAACTCCTATCAGGCAACATCCTCCTATAACAGTGTGTCTGTGCACAATACCAATAATGGAACAAGCCCACTCAGTGCCAAATCGGAGCCCTCAGGACGGACTTCATTGTCAAGTAGTTCAACAGACTCAGTGAAACACATGAGCATGGTAGTGAGCAGTATTGACTCTTCTAGTCTGTCTGTATCGTCTCTCGTGCACCACTCAGGGGATCACTCCCTGGGAGCACACAATGCAGTGTCTTCTCTACCCCTTTCTTTTGACAAATCAGAAGGAAAAAAACGTAAAAACTCTAGTTCTAGTAGCAAAGCCTGTAAAATCACTAAAATGCCTGGTATGAATAGTGTTCATAGAAAGAGCACTGCCAACCTTATTTCTGCGGTGCCAGATCCTACAAGCAGCTCCATCTCTCGGCAGGTAAGGGACTCTTCCTGTTATTTTTTTGCAGATCATGTCTGACTTCCTTGAAATATTTCATGCGCTCTGAAAAGAAAATTCCACATTTGCTTCAGATGGGTTTTCATCACACAACTTACTTTCTAGGTTAATACAGAAATATATTTGTATTTGATTTGTATCAGTCATAGAAAGATGTTTTGAGAGTTAAAAAATTATATATATACTTAAAATATTTTTATGAGATTTTTTATTCAATTATTCAAATAGCTATTTGTATCTCTAAAAGTAAAATTGAATGTCCAGAATGGATAAATAATTTTTAGAAAAAAATTTTTTTTCTTAATTCTCATCTCTGTGAAATAAATTGTGATATAAAAACAGGAAGGTGAGAGTCAGAATTTCTGTTTATTTCTTTTCCCAAACTTTTTTCTGGTTTATTTTCTAATGTTATGCAGGCCTCTTCCTATCTCTTCTGTAAAACACATCTACCTTTCTCGTGGGGAGAGTCTGAGGTGCTTGACCTCAGATGTTGTTTCCTGTTTAAAACTGGAAAAATTAAAAAATTAAGGTTATTATATCTTGACCAGATAACCTTTAGTGGTCATTTGGTTACCTTTTTCAGTGTACATGTGTTCACAGAATATTGAAGTCCGTGCAGCAGATAAGATTACACACCCTTGATTCATTAATAGCGACAGAGCTTGGACTCCTCTTTCAGTGGTGCTATATAAGGACAAAAGTGTGTGGGACGTATGGTCTGGTGGGAAAACTGCCCATACAACCTTTATAATGATCTAATGTTTCATTCTGCTGCTGTGTCCAGTGCTGTGCAGTGCACACAAAACAACGCTTGGCCCTGGAATCTGGAAGACAAATCCATAGAAAATAGGATACCTCAGAGAATCCAGAGAAGGTAGCTTAGGAATTTTTTTTTTTTTTTTTTTTTGTGAAACTCTCATTTCCTAAAGATATTGCACATAAAACCAAGTGGAATTTGAAAAAGAAGATGGTAGGGGCAAAGCAATCCATAAGTAATATGGCAGAAATGGGAGAGGAAAAAAGGAATAAATGAATCCTAAAGCTGGTATAGGAGGCAGAATGAAGGTCTCAAAGAACGGTCTAGCAGGTATATTTTCTCTTTCCTACTTCCAGCAGAGGTGCAACAGAGATGACTTGTTTGGCCTTTTAAAATGAGGACTGGCATTGTCTTTCTGCTGTAAGCCTCTTAAATGTTTCCTGCAATCAGAACTGATCTTCAAGTAACTGAAGTCAGCAGAGGTTGCTGTAAATTCTTCCTTCTGTCACACAATCTGAATTTTGAAACGTGTGTGCCAAAAAAGATTAAATTGTCCTGAGGTTTAAGGTGTCAAATAAAAAGAAAAAGTAAGTACAGATTGGTACTTTGGTACAAACATGGGCAATAGGAAATGGATTGTATCATCTTCACAGAACATAGACTGTATCTCTAGGTAGTGCAGTGTGAGGAAATCTTGTGCAAGAGGTTCTGAGTTCAACTTATGAGCTCCCTTGGGATCAAATCTGTTCCTGTGTGTCATGCCTGTTTCAGTTTGTGATATATTTCATTGTGTTGCAGAGTAATAGAAGTAAATAAACCACAAGAAATCAATCAGAGGTCTTTGCTGAATATTTGTAAAAATGTAATTCTGACTAATATTTGTTTCTTAAGTAAGAGGTTAAATATTTGTAATGAGTGGTACAATATACAGATATTTAAACATGTTTTATGTATATATTTATTTTACATATATGCATGACCAGATGCATACATACATATATATATGTATACATGCATATATGTGTATGTATATATGTAAAATCACATAAATTAATCACACTTTCCTCTTATACTGCTGGGTTTTGGAGCTGTAGCAGTAGTCAAAAATAGGAGGTAAAATGGAGTTAATTGTATTTCAGAAGTCTAGTTGGCAGCTAATTATCTTTGTGACAAGGATTCTGTATGCAATACAGCATAAATGGAATTTGTACCCATTTAAGCATATGGGTCAAATAATGTTATATACTCTACATGTGTTTAGTGAAGCTCTGGAGAATGCAAGACTTAAATTCCCTTTTAAGCTGTGCTGTTTGACTTGCTGTATTCTAGAAATGCAACTACAGTAAAAATCCCACCCAAAAAAATGGCATGGCTAAAAGTCTTGCTCCTGTTGATTCATGTAATAGGGTAAATTGAAGAGACTAAGAACACAGTAACAGGTGGTAGGCTCAGGTATAGTTTTCTTATTTAATTCAACTCTAGACCACATAGATAACTGGAAGTGTTAACCAGGGTTTTAAAGTACAATTTCTTTTTAAAAGGCAGTGGGGAAAAAAGCAGGATTTGAGTTTTGGCCTCCCACTTACACTTTTGAAATGGTGTTTCCCATCATTGAAGACCCAAGACATCTGGGAACCTTTCTTTCTTTTCAGGGTGCTGTACCTGTTCAGCCAGTGTGACTATTCCTCCATTTCAAAGGAGGACATGCATTTATTATGAAGGGGTTTATGAATGTTCTAACGGTGTATGTAGAGAAGAAAGATTTGCAGATGTGTCCTGATGTTCTGAATGACCAGGAAAGATACAAGGTTGTGTATCTTTAGTCAAAATTTGTAGTTGAAGAATGTTATCCTCTAGAGACAGCAGTGACAGGCAAAACATGCTAAAGGGAGCAAGACAGGCAAAGGCCCATCCTTTAATCTTCAGAGAACACTGTTTCAAACAATCTCTGTGTGAGAAAGGGCCGGTGTGGAGAGGAAGAGAGAGGCTACCTTTCACTCTGTATGTGAAATAGCAGAATAACAAATGATGCTGCTGAAGGCAAGGGGAAAGCTGCTCCTGTGAAGGCCCTGCCCCAAGTCAGTAAGAAACTGGCTACTGCATTTCTCACTGTTTAGGAGACAGGTCCTTGCTACTTCTCCATCAAAGGATTAAAATGATGTTACTTGAAGTCAGTGACTTTGTAAACAACTATTCACACTGCAGTCGTCTGCCATTTGCAGACAGGTGTCCATGGTTAATTTTTATCAGTCTTGTAACCCCTTAGGAACTACTCCTCTGACTCAACAGCTGTGTCCCTTCTTGTATCACAACAGCAATATCTATAACTGTGTTTACAGGTCTTTGTAGAAAAACCTGATAGGCTGCTCTTGCAGAGTGCTGTAACCTCACAAACACTGAAACAAGCAGATGGAATATTGCAGTATTACAACTAAGTACTTATAATATATACTACAATTTACACTCATTCCCAAAGAAATTGTGATGCAGAAAATGGATACAAAGGCAAATTTGAACCTCTGGAGTTTGGCTCTTGTGATTAGTATTTGCTTTATTGAGTAATGATATATTGAAAAAAAAAAAGGAAAAACTTAGGGCATGCTCTGGTGCTTGGTCACTTGGTTGAAGCTCCCCAGGAGCGGGGAAGGTCTCCCGGGGAGGATCCCATGACCTGGAGCACTCTGTGCTCTCTGAAGAGCTGCTCTAAGTGACTCTAGTAACTAGTCCAGAGAGGTGGAGGGGTTACAGTTTATATTCCCTCAGCAACTGTTTTTGTATGTTATTTTCTGACCTGTAACAGTATTTTTGAGCCTTTTAAGACTATTTCAAGAGTACAGGCTCTGAAAGATAATGATGGTTCTATCTGAAGCATATCTTTTGCCATAGCTGAATATGTGTGGTCGAAATGCAATGCTATTAGTACCACGTTACACAGGGAAGGGAAGGCCATCACCAGCATCTGAATTCAACTGACAAACATGCCTCTCAATACTGCTCAATTAATGTTTTTCAGATTGGAAAAAATAGCAGTGTAGCTTTGTCACAATCCAGTCCTTCGAGTACATCAAACCCAGTACACAACAGACAAGTAAGTTGCTTTTAAAGAAGTGTACTTAAGTAGTCTGTAAGCAGTTTTGAAACATTTTATACTATAAAACCTTAAAATACAATTTCTCTATGAATACAGTTCTTTATAGAAGTTGCCTTTTGGTGAACTAATACTAGATTTCTCCTGTCCTCTCAAGTAATTCTTTTCCAGCTTTTTTCCCCTTCAAGAATTATGAATTGCAAATTTTTGGCTTGTTTTTCACCACCTGTATTACAGCTCAGGTTGGTTCATGTGCTGCTCACTGGCTGTTGCTTTGGTGACAGCTCAGCAGCAGCAGCAAGTCTCTGTTGGTTTTTCTATCCAACTTCTCCTGCTGAGCAAGATGGCACAGCAGAGTCCCCAGACTAGCACAGGAGGGACAGCATTTAAAAACAGGCCAGAAGTGAAGCAGCAAAGGGAGAGCAGAAACAGGACAGAGAAAATAAGGCACTTGACTGTTCAGAGAAACTAATCTGAAATTATAACTAACCCATGTGTAATGTGAGTTCTTCTTAAACAGGCTGTGAGAGTTAGATAATGATAATAAGTGCTGTAACTCAGCTTTTTGATCCAGCCAGCCCTCATGTGTCTGGAGGACTGCAACACTGGTTTATTTTAATAATGGCCCCTACTATTTGACTCTCCAAGTTGAGTATTTTATCAAGAATTTAATATCAAGTTCTTTAGTGTGAGAGGTTTCTTACCTCAGCAAGGTATAGTCACAAGTAATCCAGAGCATTTTTCTGTACAGCCAGTGTCTTAGAATTTGATTATGTATTCTGGCTAGTTTATGCATTAATAGTTATTCCAAAGGGTTGTGCTACTTAGTTTCTGTTGTGTATACACAGGAAAAGAATAGTAATGATAATCCACCACTGCCCATTCAAAATACTCTGAATCACTCATATCTTGAGATGAACTGCCAAACAGTAAATTCTACTTTTTTTCCTCACTGCTGAATGCAAAGCAATATATGTATGGAATAGCTGCTCTGAAGGGAAAAAAGCGGAAAATTTCTTCATACTATAGGGAGTGGCATTTTCCTATGTGACGCTGTCATCCAACTGCCAGTGACAAACTGTTCCGAAGTGCAAAACTGTTTTTGTTTTAACATCTTGCTCCTGTGTCAGTATAATATACACACTACCCAAGGAGCAGAACTTGTTGGGATCTGTTGCCTAGATCCCGTGGGGAAAACCTAAGAGTACAAAACATTAATTTTGTGTCAGCTCTGTGTAAACTGAGATTATTGCAGAGCTTTTCAGCTGCCTGTTTTCATAACTTTATCAAAAATAGAAGTGTTTGCTTGTTTTAAGCCCCACAAACTCTTTATTTTAAAAAGAACATGTTTCTGTCATAGTTTGGCAGTTGAATGTGGAGCTCAAAGTACAAATACAAAAAAATCAAGTTGATACTAAGTTTTATTAAACTTTTTTTTTTTTTTTTTTTAAACTTACACAGGGTTTTAGTATTTGGAACCATGAATAATGATGCCGTATTTAATAAATGCTTGTCACTGTCAAATCTGAGCTGCTTTGTTGGCAGCTTTTATCTCCAATCTAGCGATTGAATAATCTCTAAATAAAATTTCTGTCTTAAACTATGCTGTAATATTTCATTATAAAGGTGTTAACAATTAGGCAAGAATAAGTGGATCTACAAATACATGCTGTGTCAGTAAAGGTATTATGAGCTCTTGTTTTGAATGTTAGTGTTGCTATAACCATGATAATCAGGGAGTCCAAGTGAAGCAAGGTCTGTAGGCAGAGACAATCTCTGCTATATGCCAGAGTTTATAGTTGGAAAAATCTGGCAAGTTTTCATGAATACATCACAACAACAGACTTTCAACAATGCAGTTGGAAGCAGAGTTGCAGCTGCTGAGCTAAATGTGCATATGGAGCAGTTCCTCTGGACTGCCTCCGCTGTGTTCCTTGGCCAGGCAACCTGGCGGAGCTGTCTGCTGGTGCAGAGGGAGAGCCAAAGGGAGGAGAAGATCATTGTTCTTAAGAGAAGGGAGAGCGGTCTAGAACTCATCACAGGGTTGTGTGGCTGGGTGAGAACGTGGCATTTGGAAAATTGTGTTGGGCTGTAAACTCAGTCTTGTTTGCACCTGTGACCGCCCGGGCACAGTCCCACAGCTTCCCTCTGGCCTTCCCAAAGCAGCCAGTCGGAGTGTGAGGACACGTGGCAGTGCTGTGAAAGTCACCTGCCACCCGTAACTGAGTCTCTCATTATTGAGTTGAGAGCTGAAGGTGGCCTGTAGTTGTTTGGATGTCACAGGAGTAGCTCCGTGTGTTGAAGTTCACTCGGGTACTGCCGTGGTGGATCATGAGAATTGTGGGCCCGTCAGTTCTCTCCCATTGCATTGAACTCCATCAGGCTAAACTCAAATGGATTCTTCTCAATTAATTTTTAATATGAATATTGCTGCCCCCCTTTGAGACCTGAACTCAGGATTGTATACATAAAAGCGTGCCTGTTTTTCCAACTATTGTTATTTTAGTAAAAGAAATACTACTTTTCTCTAGTAGTAACTACTACTTGGTCTTTAACAAAAATTAATAGAATGATAGTTTTATGGTCAAATTATTTGTACCTATATGTATTAAAAGTTTGTTTTCTCCAGAGTTTATTCTTGTTCTAGGTTTTTAACTAATCAAGTCTTTTTGTCTTCATAGTGCTTTTAGGTGCCTGGAAGTGTTAACACTTCAAGACCTCAGTATGCGGTGGTTTTTAAATACTGAGTAACTAGATCATTTTATTAAGGGAAGGTGACAACGTGTATGCTGTGTGAGGATTCCTTGTGCATGAAAACATGCTGTGTAGAGGAAAAGATTCTTCAGATTGTCGTCTAATTGCTGCTCTTTATTTGTAATGATAACCAAGTTAATGAACATGAGATTCACCAAAGCTTACTAAAATGAGACCGTCCCAAAAGGAAATATGCCGTTTATTCCAAGCAGTTCCTTTTCTTAAAGGTCTAATGTAGTCAGTAAACAGGGAGGAAATTTAGTTCAGGGACTTGAAATAAATTCCTGCTTTGAGTACTGTCAGCCACAGACATTATTGAAGTGTTTTATACCAAAAGACATTGTGTGATTTTGAACCTGGCTCTGGTTTCTCTTTTAGAAGACATCAAACCGGACTGGTAGAATAAGGACTCTTCCATAACAAGGAAAAGGAACCAGCCTATAATCTCTAGCTCTCAGCAGCCCTACTCCACAGGGTTTTTCTTTTCTATGTCCTGCAGATGGATTTAATCTTTTATGAATTTGTGGTTTTAAAGAGAATTAAATTTACAGAAAACTGTAATAGTGATTTGTTTAGTTATTCCACTTGTATTTGCCACTGATCTGTGCGTTCTGCTTGGTTATGTTTCATGCCTTTTAAAGCTGTTAGCGTTGCAATGCTCCCCTTGTTTCCTGACCAGAACACAATGGACATTCCAAAAAAAAAAAAAAAAAAAATCCAGATCATGATTTGAATTTATTTAAACAATTTCCAAATTTTTTCATTAAATAAAAATTACAGTAATTCTGTATTTAAGCTTGTCCTATGGATAAAAATTGAGTGCATTTCTTAGTAATTTGCAAACAGCTGGGGCACTGCAACTTTAGGGACTAATCCTGATTGGTGCTCTGTACCTACAGCATTTAATAATTTCAGTGGGAATTCTGAGTGTTCAGCCTCTTCTAGGATCAGGCTCTTAAGGAATCTATATTTCAATCAATGCACAGCAGAATTTTGCACCAAACTGTAATTACTGTTATCAGGGGCCCAATGTGTAAAATCCCCATATCTTGGGGGATTTCCAGACCCTTAAGAACACAGCACTTGATAACTTCAGTGAGCAGTTTGGGTTTGCGAGGACAGGAGTTGAGTGGATTGGCTTGCATTAATAGAATTGCACTGACAGTGTTTCTTATAGGATTACTGAATAATTTTTTAATAAAATATAGATTTTATAATCAGGAAGCCAATACTAGGTACTGGAACAATAGTACAGAGGAGTTAATTTTATTTCTACAGTGTTAAAAGTGCACTTATATGCTGGTTTATTTACATCTTGGGGAAAGGCGAGAGACTGCAAATAGGGAGATTATTACTACTTTCTTTTTTAAAAAAAGAAGGGTTAAGGCAAATTTTAAGACTAAAAATGTTTAAGCAATTATAAACAAGGCTAGACCCTTTGAAAAAAGTTTAGAAATATTCTTAAAATAAATTTTTATAGTGTTAATTTTGTAATAATTTATGTTTTGCTATACTTCAGAGCTAACTGACCGGTATAGTTTCAGAAACAGTATGAAACTTAGGAAAGTTTAAGCAATGTTTATATTTTTAAAATGTTCTTTGAATTATGTTTTTATTGTACATTTCTTCAGACTGAAAAATGTGTACATATCTTTGTTATTTTTGCACAATTTTTGTCTTGTTCAGTTTTAGAAGCAGTACTATGTTGATTTTTTTTAATTTATTTTGAGTTATAAAACTGCAGGATTTTAAAAATCTCAGTAACAAAGTCATCCTCTGTAATCAATGAACTGCTATTTCTAGTTGTTGAGGGAAAACAGTGGTTGTGAGATTCAGTGGTTGCTTCTGAGAAATAATGCTAATCAGTGACTGAAGGAGCAATTTTGTAGTTTTAGGAAGCTTTAGCTGTTTCCATGCATCTTTTAATTGGAAAGCTGAATTAGGGAGCCTGTCCTTTGAATGCTGCTTAAATTTTATTTTCAACTGGCTTACACCTGACAGCATTTCAAGAAAGTTAAGCACGAAATGAAATCCCGTGGTGTTCTTTCATCATCAAAGAATCGTTATTTAATTAAACGTATCGGAAATTTTAGCCTGCAAAATGAAATGGAAGTAAACTTTTGGGAAAAAGCGGATACAAACTGGACCAGCCTATAATGCATTCTTAGTGTAGCATTCACTCGTAGTTCTTTTTCTTCCCCATTTGCCTGAAAACCTTGTGATTTGTTTCCAGCAATAGAGGCTCAGAAGCTTTGGTTGTTACACATACGCAATGCATAGGCCCGTCAGCCATAAAAAGCGACTTGGATAACTTGTATGCCTTCTTTTGTATCGATGTAACAATTGTAAATAGTGCTGATCGACCTTTGTAGAGAATAGTTTATACAGCATATTCTATTATTGCTGATTCTCAGTGAACTATTGTTTTAAAAAAAAAGAAGAAAAAAAGAAATTTTTCTATTTACACCTTATATTTTGTTATGCTGTTGACCCATGGCACTTTAACAAAACTCTGTGGGTTTTGCATAGCTGGTCAGTCATGGGATATATTAAATAACTGTTGTTGCACAGAAATGAATTTGCACCTGCTATATTGTGCTTTCCTACTACAGATTTTAGAACCTTTTCCAGAAGACTTTTGAAGAAAGCATGTCCAATCATTCTAAGAAAAAAAAAATGCCATACTTGTACAGCCAATTTCTTTTCTACAATCCATATTTTGTAACACTAAGTATTTTCATTCTTTGTCCTGCACCTTTATGTATTAGCAGTATCAGATAGAATTCATTCCATGCTTGTGATAATTGTAAGCAGAATAAATGTCTAAAGTAGGTGTAAATAGTAAATTCTATGGCTTACAGTTTAAAAAAGGAAAACCAGAACAAACATGTATCTGATTGATACTGCCATGGTTCAACACCGGGCCTGGAGATATTCTCTAGTGAGCGATTGTATTTTTTGTTTTTTGCTTTATTATTATTTTTTTTTGTAACATGGCTTTGTAAATAAAATAATTTATATGTTTGTAAGAAACGGATGGGGTTTGTCATTATTTCTCTCTCCAAAGCAAAAATGGTGTGTATTGCAACACTGTCCTTTCTCTCCTCAGAGGCTGAAGTAGCCTTTGCAGATGCCCTGCACTGAGAGTTGCACAATAGTTCAAAAGATCTGCCCAGCTTTCTGTACAGGGCTGAATTGCCCTGGGATTATTTTTGGTATCCATGTCTACAATATTTCTGTATTTACATGTCAAGACACGTGCAGTGATCAGCTACTGAGGATTTTTGCACTGATGAACCATTTTTAAATTCCTTTGCTTAGCTGAATGCGTTTTCTCATTCCTTATCAGGGTAAGAATTAACTTTGTTACAGCTGCTAGATTTAGGAATTCTCACTTCAATGGGCAGTACAAATTTATAGCCAGTCTTTTTATTGTCGTTAATACTAAAACCACAGCTCTTATCTAGGCGTTAAGATTCTTGTTCTGTGCAAAGCCTGTTCCAATTACAGATCAAATGAGACTTAAATTGTTCATTGGCTCGACAGTTCTGCAGAGAGGATTGCAGTTTTTTCTCTCACAGCCACCCTCTTCTGCAAGTCTGGGGAAGATGTGCGTTTTCATGCTCTTTTTATGAAGTATCTGGAAACTGTCTTGGAGACACTGTAGGGAAGATGCTCACAATTACAGTACCTTTTTTAAAAACGAGCAATTTGGACTGCAAACTCCATTTTTGTGTGCACACACTCAGAACTGGCAGAGGAGATAGGAAGCTGGGCTGCCTTGCAGGAAAAGGGAACTGAAGGAGGGAAATTTTACCTTCTAGGTAAACACCTTTTTGTGTGGTGTCTTGTACTTTCTGATACCTGTCACAAAAGCTAAACCTGAATTTCCTCTTTACTGTCTAATTAATGTCTTGATCTGAGATACTTTGAGATACTTTTATTTTGAAAGCTTTTTTTGTTATTTATTTATCTTTCTCCACTACAGAAAAAAATAATATCATGAAGTAGCAGTGGATGCTGAAGTTTCATCTGATAAAAGTGGTCCCCATGTATGGCTAAAGACTAACACCGTGTTCATAAGATGCTTTGCTATTTCTAGCAGCCACTAGAAATTAAAACTACAGCCAAGAAAACAGAATATGGCTGGTATATTAATTGTTTGCCATCATTGCCTATGGCCAGCAAAGATTGAAGACAACTGTCTTTACTTCCCAAAAATGAATCAGTAGATTTTATTTCTTGTGGGCTTGTTGAAATGATCTATAAGCTGTGCTCATATTTGGAGTTGGGTTTCCCCTCCTCTTTTTTGGTTATGCACAAGTATTTTGCTTGTAGCACTCCTCTCCTGCTCGTATTCTCTAATATGCTCTAAACACCACCAATTTTAGAGGGAAGCAGATCATACTGTAACTTCCTTATTCATTGCACTCTCATTTTTATGCTTCTGTTTTTACCATGGAACTATTTATTTTAGAAGAAAGTCATTGCTGTGTGCAACCAGGATCTGTTTTATTCTTCCAAATCTGTCAGGATTCACAATTGGAAAAAATGCCAAATACCAATTCCAGAAATATTTGAAAGAGAGTCATACAACACGTTCAGACTTCAGAACACAAGTATGTTTATTTCATGCAAATTTTTCTGTGCTGTTTTGCTCCTTGAATACTTCCTGAAAGCAACTATTCAAAGCAAATGCAGATGTCTTTTAAAAGATACTTTCTTAAGTAGAAGAAAGCTAAAGCTGATCATTCAGCAGCAGGTCCCAGTCTGCCCTTTGACTGGAGGATCCATGGCAGATGGTACTGAGCTCTTCTCATTTTGTAATGCACCACGAATGACACAGGCTGGATTCTTTTGTGTGGGGGCTTTGTTGTTTATGGCTGACCCAAAAATATTTAGCTCTAGTCTTGTGATCTGTTGTCCCTACAGAAAGGAGAAGAGAAGCTGTAGGAGAAGTTTGCCAGCAATAATAATCAGGATCCAGGAGAACTTGACTTGGGGATAAGGGCACCAGTAAGGATTTGGCACAGGGCACTACCTTTGCTGATTTCCCAAATGTGACATGAAGCTCTGAAATTCAATCTGGATTTGATGAACTTGGAGCAGTTGCTAACTTGGTTGATGTGACACCACAAGGGTAGTTTCTGAGAAAAGCTGTCTCTCATGGACAAAGTCCATTTACAGAATCCACAGGTGAGAAGGCCTATTGGTGTAAGTACAAAGAATGGCCTGATGAACACAAGAGCAGCCCTGGGAGTCCTGTGTCTGTGTCAACTCCTTTCCATCCTGGCCCTACTGAGGCAGCAGATGAAATGGTGATGGAGGAGACATCACTGCAGAAGAGAAACCATCATCCTTTCCCAGTGGGAAATTTCCTCAGTGCTGATTCAGAGAGCTGTGGCACAGGTGAGTGAAATAGGTCACTACTGGGAAATGACTACACAGGCTCAACCTCTTTGCCTTTCCCACCACAGGTGCAGAATATATACATACATACATACATATATATATATATATATATATAAAAAATCTTGCCTCAGTTCTAAGCTCAATGGCCTACACAAGAAGCCTTCCCCTCTGCTGAGCTCCACCCTTAAACTGCAATTATTTGCCTTCCTTTTTCTTTAGTTTTTTCTTATTTTGACCCATAATCAGTTGGGGGGGGGGGTGGTTGTGGTGTGATTTCTTGGGCATATGGGGGTTTTGTTGTTTTTACCATCTTGCCTTGAGCTACTCCTTCCATGTTACTTTTCTTTAGGATTTGTGCTTGTAACACCAATAAGGACTCTTCCTGGTAACTCTGCTTTTACTAAGTACTGACTGAAGTGACTACAGTTAGAGTAGATGTGTGGATTTGCAATCAAGTACAGGAAAAGACAGGGGTTACTCTTCAGAAACATGAACCTTTGGAGATGCACAGTCCTTACTTCTGCTTCCTAACTGCATGTCCACCTTTTTGTTGCTCAGAATGTCTGTTTGAACTATGGGGTGCCAGAGACACTGAGGTAAGGGCAATGGAGATGGACCTCTGCTCTCTCCCACCCTGTGTAGTGTGAACTCATTCTACAGATACTGCTGGAATAAGTATTTGTGCTTTGAAGAGCTATGGGCTCAGAGCCATACTTAAACAGGAAAATATTCCCAAAGAATGCAGGCTTCTGCTCAAGTAACTTCTTTTTTCCCCGTTTGCCTTCAGCAGGAGTCCAACCATAGTTCCAGGACATCGGTTTTGTGTCTTTTCGGCCAACTGAGAAGTGGACAGTTCTGTGACATTAGTCTTCTGATATCAAGCTAGGCATTTTGTGACTTATTCTTTCTCCTTGCCTCAGAAACAAGAAGTATTCCTGATTTATTTTTCCCAGTACATGATTTCTGATGGCAGGTTTAGCCTTTATTTTGCAGCTGACTGGAAGAAAGGAAAAAAAAAGAAAAAGCCAACTTTCACAGCTCAGACTGATGACTATGGGGCTCTTGTTCTTGTGGAGAGGACTGGGATGGCACAAGTGGTGATCCAGCTACTTCTGTACATCAAGGACAATTTTTTGACAGAAGGGTTCAACAAGCCAAGTGGGGCTATGCTAGACATGCTGCTCACACATAAGGAAGGGCTGCTGGGAGCACTGACACTGGTGGCAGCCTTGGCAGCAGCAACTACAAGTCTAGCAAAGCTTAAGATTCTGAAGGAAGTGAGGAAGATAAATAATTGAATTGCAATCCTGGAATTTAGGAGATCAGACTTTGTCTCCTGCAGACACTTTGTTGGCAATCCCACAGAAGACTGACCTAAAGGGCCCAGGAGAGCTAGCTGAGGCACAGGAACAGTCCATTGTGATCTGCATGAAGCTGAGCAGACATGGGAGAGGGCCAGCATAGTCTGTGCTTTGGGCACAGTTTGGGCACAGTTTGGGCAGTGAGGTGCTATTCCCAGGACATCTGAGTGAAGGACTGCTTATCCTGCATCTCTAGGAGCCTATGGGAAAAGCTGGTCTTGATTCAAGGATACAGGCTGATGCCATTCCTGTGTAGCTAAGCACTGGAACACACAGCAAATGATAGTGTTGGATACTCCAATCTGGAGACAGTAAAAACTTGACAAGGCTGTGAACAGCCTGAGTTGGTCTTGGAAATTAGCCCAGTTTGAGGAGGAAAGGGAGTTGAACACATGATCTCCAGAGGACAATTTCAGCTTAGTTTTTCTGCTGCTCTGTTCAGTTAAAAAACCCCAAAAAGTGGTTCTGGCTGTTGGGATAAGTCAGACTCAGAAGCTCAGTATTTCTGTAGTTAAGCCCTTTCCTCTGTAAATTTATCGTATAAAACCCCCAATGAAGAACTCACCTGTATCTTGGAAGTCCTTGGGGATACACACAGAGGGAAGATGCAGTGGAGCTCTTCCTTAGCAGCTAGAGCAATGGCAGGACCAATCCCTACAGCTCACCCTCTGCTCCCTAGCAGAGTGCTTCCCAATGTCTGTGCTGAGGAGCAGTGGAGGCAGACAGAGCCTTAAAGGAGCTGCTCTCAGCAGCTGTGTGCACAGGAAGCCTGTGGCACATCTAGGGATCTTTCCCAGCTCACATTGCTCCTGTCCTTTCCCACAGCCCTAGACTTCACTCTTCTGACTCTCCTATTTGAAAGAACATGTCCATCAGCCTATTTTCCCCTGCAAGACAAATGGTTGTTCTGGAACCAGCTGCATATCTGACCTGCAGTCCCTGTTTCTCTTCTTTACTATTCTTAAAGGGTCATTGTAGTCTATTTAGCCCTATTAAATTAGATAAAATGCTTAAAATACTAGTGATATTCTGCAGAAGGCTCAGCTTCTGTCACAACAGGTATTAAGCCTTTTAAACAAATCTAATTTATATCACTGGGACACTTTAAACAGATGAAAATAATTTGGTCCTTTAGTTCTTTATTAAAACTCATTTCTCTATAATGGAATCCGAATGCTTTCAGATGTTTGTCAAATCCTGTTCTTCTCAGATACCAGAAGTTCAATTTCCTTTACAATAACCCATGTGAGCTCCTTACAAATTATTCTGAACTATCATATTTTTGGGATCCATATATATAGCTGGTACTATTATATGAACTGAGGATAATAATTTATTATGTAAATAATAAATACATGATTCACTATCAGAATATTTTTAAGTAAATAAGTTGTGCTTCCTTAATAGTGAAATAGAATTTTTAAAAATACATTTTTAGTTGTAAATCAAATTGAGATTTGCTCAGTTGGGTGATTTATTTTTTGAACCATTCCTCAGGGAGACACACTTAAATCTGTAATTCCTGTGCTTATTTTTAAAATTTTAACCTTAACGTGTATTTCATATTGGTTATCTTCATTGACAACTCAAGAAGAAACATCCTTTGCCAAATGCTGACCCAAACACTGACCTACCTACCAGTATTTCACTTGCTCCTTCTTTTCCTGTCAGTCTTCCTATCCTTAGGTCCTCATTTTTAAGGATGTATTTTCCACATCTTTATTTCTCCTCTGCTGACTAGCTCTTTCCTGTTTGTACTTCTCCACATTTCAATCTATACTTTCTCCTATGGCTCTTTTTTAAGAAAATTTTTTTGCTAATGCTTTGTGAGCTCTGCAGTAAGGCATAGAAAGACAGGATGCAGGAATGGATTGAGTAACTATGGAAAGCTTTACTTAGGAAAAGGAGGTTTCCATCACTGCCTGGCAACTGTTAGAAATCTACAGTTCCTCTAGCCCTAATTGAGACTCAAAGCAGGTAGCATAGTCAGTTTAAAATAACAGAGAATACAGACAGCACATGGCTGTACAATCTCTGCAGCTTTGGATGCTGCCTTTCTACCACTTTATCTAAGAAAAAATAAGTGAATTCTATTAACGTCTTGAGATATTTTAGATTTGGCAAATAGTTAAATATATTTAGCACTAGACTTTTCACAGAGTTACTATTCTTTACTATATGCTCATTTATCATTGTCTGATTTTGTTTGATGGCACATAGTTATATCTTTGTAGATTTTTTTTTTTTTATATGGGACACTTGATTATGGTTCTCCTATTAACAGTGCACAGTCAAAAACTTCTTTGATGTCTATTCTCTGTTTACACATTGCAGGCTATGCATCAAGACTCAGTAATGATTTTTAAATGTAAACTCTCTTACTCTCAGTTGTTGGACACTGGTTTTGCACCTCATACAGGTGTGGAACACTGGGAACATCCTGGCAGACCCTCACACTGTGGGGATGAACCAGGGCTGTGCCTGAGGATGGGAGGTGAAGAAGGTGGTACCGCCGGTGGAAGGAGACGTGTCTGGAAGTGAGAACACAGAATCACAAATCCTTAGGGTTGGGAGGGACCCCTGGAGATCATCCCGTCCAACGCCCCTGCCATGGCAGGGACACCTGCAGCAGGTGACACAGGGACGGCTCCAGGCGGGTTTGGAATGTCTCCGGAGAGGGAGACTGCGTCCGCCCTGGGCAGCTGTTCCAGTGCTCTGCCACCCTCAATGTAAAGAAGTTCTTCCTCGTGTTGAGGTGGAACTCCTTGTGGGTTTTGTTATGGCCAATGCTACCCATCCCGTCGCTGGCACCACTGGAAAGAGTCTGGCACATCCTCTTGGGAGCGGCCTTTGAGATATTTATATGCATTGAGAGGGGATATCATTACTCTTCTCCAGACTAACAGGCCCTCAACACCTGCATATGTGTTAAAAAGTACCTCGTGTAATTTGCTTTCCCCACGAGCCAATGCAGAGCCGGGACCCAGCGAGGAGCGAGGTGTGTCTGTTGCGGTGCTAAGGTGACGACTTCCAGCCAAGTCAGTAGTTCCTTCGCGCTGCCCGCTCGGAGCCGCTGCGGGCCGCTCTGCTCGCCCTGCCCCGCCCCGTGCCCTCACGGCCCCCGCCGCTGCCGCCTCACGCCGCCCCGGCACCGCGGGATGGCGGCGGGCGAGGAGCAGAGCCGCGAGTACCTGCGGCGGCACCGGCTGCCCGAGCTGCTGCACCGCCTCGGAGCGCTGCTGCTCTTCCACCGCCCCGGTGCGCACGGGCCCGGCCCCGCCGACAGCGGGACGGCAGCGGGGACAGCGGGGCGGGGCGGCCGCCGCTCCCCGGCTGAGGGCACGGTGCCCGCGGGCACTCTGACCTCGTTGCAGAAAGGCCACGCGAGTTCCTGATCCAGGTGCTGGAGAGGGTAAAAGCTGGGAGACGAGCCGAGGGCGAGTACCCGTTCCTGCTGGACGAGGCCAACGTGGACGCCATGTTCAGCCTGCTGGATGTGCTGGGCCAGGGCTACATCCGGCCAGCGCAGTACAGGGAAGGTGCGTCCGCCTGCACCCGCCTCACTGCACACTGACCCCTTGCACACAGTTATTGAAACAGCTTCAAAGGTACCCGTCTGTATACTCTAGAATTATCTGCGCAGCTGCCCACAAAGTTGAAAAAGTTACATGTGGCTAAGTTTCCTTACCTAAGCTACATGTTGTTATGCTACACACGTTTTATCTTCCGTTAGATCTAGGCACCTTTAAATATAAATTTGTCTTTCCAAAGACTCGCATAAGAAATTCTTTTTTGTTAACTTTAGCTCTTAAAACTTTGGGACTGAGCACTGAGGATTTGGAGCTAGAAGACAATGTGAACATCACATTGGATGTATTCAAGGAAGGAATGTAAGTTTAATTGAAATTGTGGTTGGTTTGTTGTTTGGGTTTTTGGTTTTTTTTTATTTGGGGGGGAAGTACATATGCATAGGACATATTTTACTAAGATTTCTTTTTTATTTACAAAGCTACATAATTAAAGGACTTTCTAGTTTAACTTTGACTGTGTCACTTTGCATTGCAAGATTAAAAAAATTCTGTTACTGCCCGACCTTGCCTTGCTGTAAGGTGAACCAAACTCCATGGATCCTTTCAGGATCCTTTCATGGTACCTGCCTCTCAGGTCAGAGGGAAGGTCAGCAGGCAGCCCAGGGGTTAAAATACTGATCTAGAAATGTGAAACGGTGAGGCCCTGTTGTTTGTCAGGGGTGGTACCACAGCTGGATATGAAATAGGTTCAGAGTTCAGATAATTCCTCATAGTCAAGGTATAGTTTTAGGAGCAATTTTTTCTTAACAGTTGCAATCACTGAAAAGTAATGAACTAATTATCCTCATTATCTAACTAGAGGTTTTCTTTTCCTGTCTTAGGAAGAAAAAGATGCTGGAGAGCTGGTCTGTGTATTAGTCTGAGCAGTGGACTGCTATATATATTAAAAACAGGCATCTTCCCCAATTTTTCTTCTGGTTTGTCAGCTGTGAAGAGTCGATTTTAAGCAATACTCTATTTTTCTTATCTTCCCTACCCTTCAGAGGAGCAATCAGCTGAAAAGGACAAATGACAAGAACATGTTCATGTCTAGCAAGCACTGGAGGGAGTATCGTTAAAAATTGCTGTTCGTAATATAATTAGATGGTTAAAAAAAGAAGTAGAAATCTGAAATAGTATTTTGGAGTTTTCTTCTTCAGGTTATAGTTTACAATAAAGGATTGTTACCTGTTGGCTCGTTACCACTGAATAAAATTAAATTGGTTTTTGGGCTTCTGCTGTGTTTTGGGTTTAGGGTATTTTTAAGGAAAAAACAACTTCAACAAGTTATGACAAATGTCCCCAGGTAAAGGTAGTTAGCATTTCCAAGTGGTATTTTCAAATTTAGCACACACTATGCAATTTATAAGGAGAAACTTTTTTTTAGAAAAAATTAGGACATAGTCTTGTACAGAAAAAAAAAAAATCTTAATTTGTATGAAGGAAACAGTGACATATTCCTTCCTTCTGCATTGATTACCTGCATTTTAATACAGAACCTCCATTACCTGGAATTTGGAGATTTAAAACATCTATGTTTAACTGAAGACTGGCCGGTTCATAGGGAACATTAGCCCACATTGTACAAAAATGCATTTAAACTGTAAATACTCTGTGTTCCTTAGAATGATAATGCAAAGTCAGACTATTCATTAGTCTACTACTCATTAATGAATAATTATTCTTTATTTGGAAGTTTTAGCTTCCAAATGCAGTGGCAAGGTGGCCATGTAAAATAAGATCTGCACAGTTTAACACCAAGCCAGTAGCATTTTGAATTTTTTTTTAACTGTATGGAATAAGGCATAAGATTAGATTAAAGCAATCTCTCAGCATACAGAAATGAAAGAAATAAGTACATTACAAGGTATTTGCTTTGGTTTTGCTTGGAGTAAGTAATCTAGACCAAGTATTAACCATTTCTGAAGAAGTCTTTATTTTCCTGTGTTTGGCCAACTAGCTCTCAAGTTTAGAAGAATCTCAACATCCCTTTGAGCCAGTTTATAAACTCCAAGTTCATTTAGTGCTGCTGTTGCAGATGGTTGGCTTGGCTTTAATGGTTCATTTTCTGAAGCTGACTGTAGGACATCCTTCAGAAGCAAGGCAGAGCCAATATTCAGGTTCAGGATAATGCAGGCTTCTTTTATGCTAGAGGAAAAGTTACATGGATTAATGTCAGCAGCACAAATTTAAATGTAACAAAAAACCTTCCATACTCCATGTTGGTTTAAAAATATTGAGATTTCAGCCCCAGTTAGATGAGGATTTTGATGCTGGGCTCTTTACAAACTGTGGGCTAGTGAAAAAGACTAACCAGAAAGCAGGTAGCAGCTTCTTATCCCTGACAGCAACTAGACTGCTACACAAACTAGACTGCTATGAGGAGGAACATAGTTTTAAATAGTCCTTCTAACAATAAAGTTTGTTGTGTTGTAACTGTATCTTTGATTAGTTTATTTGGCCTTTATAAATAAACTTTGACTAGTTTATTTAATATTAATTTATTTAAATATAATTATTAAGTTTCAGAGGTTTGTGCTACTTAATGTTCTTTCCATAATTTTATCTACACATCTTGACTGCACAAAATTCTCCAAGACACATGCCAGTCTGTTGCTGTTTGAGTACATGCTGCAGAATCAGCTTTCCTAGTTGAAAGTTGAAAACATCAACACATGAATGATCCACACATTTAAAGAGTGGATCAAAACTAACAGTGAAAAAAATCTTGGGTTTAAGTAGAACACTTGTGTTTCTCTGGACATTCACTTTTGAAATACCAATAGAGCAGAAGTTTGCCTACTTACTGCTTGAAGTAGTTTTCTGGCCTCTTGCAGTAGTGTGAAAATAGGGGGAACAAATTCCGACTCATGTCAAACTGGAGTTGTGCTGCTCCTCCTTCATTGAAATGATTTGCCATAATGATCTACAAACACAAAGAGGTGCATCTGCTGTTTAAGCCAGTCACTGATACCTACATGGCATAGTACAGGTCACACTGATACCCACTTCCTGATAGATGTACAGATCCACTTTCTCTGCAAGCATTTGCCAGAAAATTTTAAACAGTGAGTGGCAGAGCTGCTGCTCCAGTTGTAGCAAACGGTCTCGCAGTGTCTGCAACATGGGGCAGGCAGTGCTTGACAGAGACATCACTGCTTGCTCTGCTTGAGAGGGTAAAGACAACCACCTGAAAGAAACCATTGCACTGCAGTCATTAGAATGAAATTATTCATATTACAACAACTGAAGTTAAAATTACCCTTAAAAAAAAAAACTTACCCATTTATAATGTTTCAGAGACAATTCTTTCCCATTTCTAATCTAAAAGTTATCAATCTAATGCTGTGTTTGAATTTCATTTAATATAAAACTCACTTTAGTTATAAATCTCTGAACGTGCCATTCTAGGGAACCCCATCTAATCTGAAGATCATTGAGTTCTATTCCTTTTATGAAGTACTTCAGAAATTCTACTCGAGAAAATATTCAAGAAGCCCTAGGAGTCTGTGAAGACAGAACAGTCATGACAGGCCATTTTGCATAAAATCTTCAATACTTCTATAAAGAAAATGATTCCTGCTCAAAATAGAAAACCAGAATGATCCAGAATATTTCCTAGTATTTTTAACTAATGCATCCACTATTTGTGGAACTACTTTAGCAAACACAGCGTGACAATGGTCCCAAGGTAAGAATAAAGAGAATTTTCCAGAACTTATTACTCTGCAGCTTTCCTACTCCAGAAAAAAAAAAAAAAACCTGCCTATTATCTATTCTTGCCTTTACTTATTTTAATATTTTAACAGGAAATAATAATGTACTTTGTGAAGATATTAAATAATCAGAATCACCTTTCTTTTTTGTACAGCTTTGCAGCATCTTTGACCTCTCTGAAGACATGATCCACTTGTCGTGTCAGCATGTCATGCTTCAGGCGCTCCAGGAGGTTGATCATGTCATCAAAGACAGAGCTCTCCATGGATGCCAGCTGTCCCAGCTGGAGCTGGCTCACCGTGTCACTTTCTGCACGAACCTCTAGCTCGGCCTGCTGCAGCTGCAAGAAGAACTAGGCAAACAAAACCAGAGAAGAACACCTCAGAAAATAATCTTACCCCTTGAAGTTTTCACTGGTACTTTTGTTAGGCACAGTTCTAGAAAACACTCTCCTCTGGCACGTTTATAAAATTAAAAAATTAAGATTTTAAGAACACTTTCTTATCTCTCCCTGTGGACATGATTTAGTGAAAAACAAAACTTGGTGTTTTAATCCTTGTAATAAAACTGATACAGGTTTCAGTTACAACAGCAGATAGGTAAAAGGAAGAAATACTAAAATATTGAAAAGGTATTTTAAGATTGAAGCAGCATGCTTTTAAAAAACCCTGCCTTGGCCTCTTTAAGATTTGCAAAAGTAAACTTTAATTGTCATTTTTTTAGCAATGATTGTCATAAATTTACTGTGCTGACAACAGCAAAAAGATGAATTGAGTTTATCGAGATCACCGTGGCATTGTGATAACAGCTGGTTGGTTTTGCTTTTAAGCAGATCAAGACACTGCAGTAGATGCAGTTACACAACATGAAGGCTGCTGTCCTTCAAGCAAGTCAAAATTATCCCCTGCTAGAGCCACAGCTTCCTGTGAAGACAGTAAGAATTTGGAGGCTGCCCACAGCACACACGATGCCTTATTCTGCACACTCTGTGTGTAACAGGTTTATTGACCTTTAGCACCAACAGTCGAAGAAAAGCTGAAATTCTGCACTAGGCTGTGCTGCCACCAGGCTGTTGTACAGCAGTCACTAATTCCCAGTTATCAGTGAGTGGCCTTTCCACACCACACCTGAACTGTGTTGCAACACAGATACCCACAAGGGATCTGGCTAAGCTCTCCTGCCGTGGGAGGAGTTCAAGCACCAGGCAAAGGCTGCTGCTCTGGTTCAGACATCTCCAAAATCAATTCACATTTTTAAAATAATATTTTATTATAAAAAATAATTATTTTTTATAATAAAAAGCATGTAAAAGACACTACGCTTCTTCGGTCTCTTCAGATTATTCTATTCACAGGCTCTCTCTGCATTTCCCTCCCTCTAAAGTTTATAATTGGCAGCTTAGACCTCAAACAATAACCTGTTTCCATTTATACATCTTTTACGAAATCTGAATTTATATCTTTATTCTATTCTACCTTTTCAGTAATTAATTCACCTAACACTAAATACACCTAAAATGTGATGAAAATAAAATGTTTGTTATGAAACAAACATCCAAAGTCCATTTTAAATTTTTTTTTTTTCCCTAAAGAAGAATAACTACTTACTACATTGTCAGCCCAGTCTGCCAACACTGTTGCTATATAGTTAACAGCATTAAGGATTGCACAGTATCGGAATCCTAAGGAAGCTCTTGTCTCTTCCTTCATTACTTGAGTTAATCGTATCCTGAAATCATCAACTAACTCCTTCTGGAGGCCCAGGAACTGGAGTTTTCTGGAAGCAGTGGGAAGATTCTTATACCTGTCTGGAATGACATTAATAAAATGTTTTTAGGCTTTCCAATACTAAATAAAAGCTTTTCAAAAAGAAACATTACAGGCATCTTTCTGTACCACCTCACACTTATGAGAACATCATATAGCCAGTATTTAAAACAGCTGATATTTCAATGTTTTCAGGGAAACTGCCCATGCAAAAGCAAAACGTGCAACAACTTCCTTCCCCCTCCTGATTCCACGAGCAGTTTGTATTCTAACACTTGAAGTGAGGTGTAGTATTACCACACCTTCCAGTGCAGCCCCTAAAGCATCCTCACACACAGAAACACAAAGCCATTGAAATGCAATTATCTCCTGATATCTCCTGAAAACATACTTGCTCTTATGTACTGTTGCAAAAAAAGAGAAGTTATTTAATAGCTTGTGAATTGTCACAGATTCAAAAGGACTATTTGGATTTATTACTGCATTGCAACAAATTATATTCTGCCAACTATGAGAGAATATGGCAAATATCAAATAGTAATTTTTAATTATTATTTTGCAAACATGTCACGAGGTCAAGATTATTCATGCATGAGTTAGTTCCAAACTACAAAATTAACTGGAAGCTTTTATTAAACTGCAAACATTACAACTTTGCAAGACTCTTTGGTGACTACTGCTGACAATCAATATTTAGTAAACTATTTAGTAAAGAAATCTGTTAGTTGAAGGTTTTTTACTCTTCATTACAAACAAGAACAATGCCCATATATATAATTACCTGTTATAACTAACAAGAGAGTCATAAAAGTTTCAGCACAGTCTGGAACTTTCATTTCATCTACATCAGTGATATCTTTGTACTGTGATATCCACGCAGCCTCCGATGAAAGCATAGAGTCCATTTTCTGAAGAGCAACTGAGATACAAAAAACTTGTAAGTTAAGTTTTTAATGAAAAAAAATCTAACAAAAGCCCTTCTAAAATATATTAACATAAAAGCCTTAAGTAAATTAAATTTTGCATTTTCAGGTTATAAAAACTACTGACAGCTCATTTCATAGAAAAGCATCTTCAATGTATCAGCATTTGCAACACTGTTAACAGAGTTAAATGTCAGAATTGATTGGGTTTTGGGGTTTTGGTTATTTTTTAATAGATGGCTTGCTCCTTTGCAATATATTTCTTCTTCATTTTTCAAAAACTAATACTTGACCCTTATTTCAATTTAAAGTCCATCTCGGTCTGCACACACATAAAATTTGCTTAAAAATAAGCCCACTTGATTGCATACAGCTTAGGGGCAAGAGTCCCACAAAATACAGAAGCACTGCTGAAGCCTAATCGATTTTTATTCAGAATAATTACAGAGCATAAAAACACATATGTTTTTGGTAGTAGCCCTGTTCAAGTGACTTATTCTATTTAAGACGGGTTGCTGTGTAAGCATGCAATATAAAAACAAACAAATTTCACTGGAAGTCTTACATTTTTTTTCCACTGTTAGCCACCTTTGGAAGCAGGATTCTTCTGACAGAATATGCATGCAGCTGGGAAAGCTGCTGAGATAACCATGAACGCTGTATAACTCTCTCTCAAATAGAAGTACCTCATCCACAAGGTGACAGAAGAGTGTATCATCATACAACAGGCAGGGAATATCAGCAGCCAACTTCTCCAAAATCAGCATTACTAGAGCACGAGAGAATTCAAGCTTTGGAAAGGAAAGAAGTGAATGTCAGAGACAGGAAGTGCTGTCATGTGCAAATACCACAAGAAACTGCTGCTAGACTAAGTCTCACCACATACACGTTTCAGAGGAAATGGGCCTACACAAGTATCTATCAGAAGCTGACTTAGATATTAATATTCACATTTACAAATCATTTCATTACCTACCCCAGCATTCACTGAAGATCCTGCTTTGTCCAGTATTGGCTGGATTTTGTCATCAAGGAACTTTGAATGATTTCCAATCCACATAAGTACTTGTGTTAAATACCACTCAGGCTTATTTAAAAAAGAAAAGAAATTATTAAATTCATCCAAACATTTATTCAAGTGCTACTAATATTTTAGGACAAATTTCTAAAAATACAATTCTCTTTTCCTGCCTTTTCTTGATCTCAGATCACACAAGTCTTTCACTCTGTTTTACTTAACTTTCATTTATATAAAAGCATTGTCATAAAAATATTTCTGGATTTTCATTGTCTTAAATGTACCAAATATTGTGTTTCTCAAGCAAAAGTCCCATTTTTATTTCTCCTTCTTCTACTGCTTTCTCACTCATGACAGCCTTGTTTCTGCTTCACATCCTTTTTCCTGTTCTCCTGGGTGGCCTTTATTTCTTTGTACAACAAAAAGGATGCACTCCTGAGAAAAGCTCTGCTGTTATTGTTATTGTACCTAACCTCAGCCCCATCTTCCCCCTAGAATTGGGGAATCTATCACCTTCTCATTTCACATTTTAATGCCTTTAAGCTTTTTCAGTTTCCACACCTAAAAATATGGGCTGCAGGTTTTGATGAACACTTCTTTCAGTGTTAGTGCAACTGGAAGCACTTCCCTGTTTTCCTCACTCCCAACAGCTAAAGAACCTTCTGCTGAGGTGCACTCACATTTTGTGTGTCTGTTTCTCACCTCTTTTCATTTTCACTTGTCTCATTAATTTTATCATGCTTGGGTTGTTGGGTTTTTTTGACACTCCTTCCCCAGCTGGGCAAGGTCATTGTGAACTCTGAGCCTCTCCTCTGAAATACTGTTAATCCTGTCCAGATTACTGTCTTTTAAATCCTTTACATTGGTATTTTCTTTATTGCATTATCCAAGTAATTACTAAACAAAAACAAAAACAAACAAAAAAACCCCAAAACCAAACCAAAAAACAAAACTCAATCCAAAAAATCCAACCCAAAAAAACCCCAAACTAAATTTCAGCAAGGCCCTGTTGAAATAACTTTCTGACCTGACACTAGATGCCCTGTACTCTTTTCTTAAAAAGTTCTTTTTAGAATAGTTGTTCACCTATTGTTGTTTGCAAATTCAATGTCTTGAACATAATTTTTCCATTTGATTTTAAAATAATTTTTTTCATATCTAGAACACCTCTTTCCCACTAACATACACAACAGTATTTTAAAAAGCTCTGTAGCAGCATCTGTCAAGATTGCAAATGTATTTAGATTTACCCAAGATGGTGACTTGTGTAACAGGAATGTTAAAAAACAGCTCTCAAACTCTGCTCCAGATGTGTTACAGTGGTATTAATGCAATGCAACCCCTTCCAATGGTAATTTTGAGATAAAAATCCTCAGTCTTTGAAAGCAATTCACACAAAAAGTCAGTTTCCAACTGGTAAACTCAGCATGTCTTGTTTTATGTCAATTAAAAAATTCAACCCATTAAAAAAAGAATTATTTAACAGTACCTTTAGACTAATCACATTTCATGTCCTAACTGCAGAATCCAACATTTTCTGTTACAAGAAGGTAGCAAAACACAATAACAAAAATCAAAGTCACAGCCTTTGAGCTCAAGAAATACAGAACAGTGCAAAACAATTTGCAACAAGACAGAGGAAATTAATCAAAACTTCTGAACAGATGGAAGTCAGTCTGAGATTGTAATAATGCTTTATGAAGGATCTGGGCAAGGGAAAAATATTGCCTTGCCCAGAGAAAATGCCTGTTTCTCTGAAAGGTCTCCAAGTGCTATCTCAATGTCTGTCCACACTTAGCTAGGCACAAGAACTGCACAGTTTTGAAGAAACCTAATTTTGGAAAATGTGAAATCTATAAAATTTAAACACAGCAATCTAGAGGTTGCTTACAAAGCAATTTAGAAATGTCAAACCACTTTCTCCCATACCTTGTTAAGAACATTGGTTTGTTTATTTCCAGTGAAATGATACTTGAATCTTTTCTGAAGAGGATTCAGCATGATCTGTATCGGAAGGGCAATTGGTGGTGAAGGGGGTAAAGGGTACTTTTCTGGCAATTGTCTAGGTTTGGTTAACAGCTCATCTCTAAGTTTGACAGTCAAGGATGGATCTAAGTGTTGAATTACCCCAGCATCAACATTGCAATAGAATGGGCTCACAAAAAGGAACACTGCTTAGTTCTACACCATTGACTGAAGGCGGTATTATGAAAACAACACAATTCCTCAAATATAAAAGATACTCAAAATATTCCACTTTATGCAATATCAAATATAACTCAAGCCTTTAGGGATTATTTATTCAATGACACACGTCCCTTAAGTCTGTTTGATTTAGGAAATTTTTAAGAACCCAGCAAACCACCATTGTCAGAAACAGAGTGGCTGTCCAAGAGACGCACTATTCGTATTTGTTAAAGGAGGATAAAGACTCCTGGGATTAATAAATGCAACACATGATTTTCCATTTTCATGTAATGGATTTAAGTGAGTCACTCTGCCAAACCAAAATTGTTACCAACTCAGGATTGTGTACAGTGGCCTTGCATCTTCCCACAACATGATTTAATTAAAAAAAAAAAAAAAAAGAAAGAAAAAAGGCACAGTCACACACGCACACATACACACACAGGCTTAGTTGAGCTTTAGTTTTAACTGGGTTTTTTTGTGAATTATTTAATTAATAAAAATCCGGGACAGAATGAGAAGCAGTGCTCTCTGAGCAACCTGAAAGGCAGACTATGATTGCTGCACAACAGAAATCCTCCTGCAGTCTCCCCTTTTTGTAAAGTCTCCTTCCAGTACATGTATGTTTAGTTTTCCCTCTTCTCCTTTTGGGGTGGGACATATTAACATGATTAAAGCTTATTTCACCGAAGGCTATAAAAGGAAAAGCATTAACTGTGTATATAATAAAACATACAATACCATTTTTTCATTAACATGCATGGGTTATGGTACCAAACAGTGTAAGGCCAAATCCTCATGCAACCTGAACTGTTAGCTACCATGAGAGCAGTGGATCTGATGACTTGGAGCTAAAATATTGCTACTGACAAAAAGAACAACTTTGGCACTTTGCACTTTCTAAATGACAAAGAAACCAAAAAAACACAAACAAACAAAAAAAACCCACAACATTCTAATGTCAATACAAAATAACATAAATTATCTTCTGTCTTTAGGGAGAATAAAATTTTAAATAATTCTCCTTGAGAATGTGCATTTCTAACAGTTTTGATTCTTGCTAAAGTACACTGCAAGAATTTAAAAGGATACGAGGTTTGCAGTTTCAGAAGCTGACAGAACAGCATCTCCAAGTTGTTGTACACCTCAGGAGCATTGGCTGGTGCAGCAAGACCAAATGCCTGGGACTGAGGTGGCCCCACAAAGGGCCAGCGGAGCTGCGTCAACACCTCCTCAAAGTCACTGCAACACAAAATAAGCACTTGGACATGAACTTACAGTACAATATAAAGATGAGGGAGTCACAGTATCTCTCTTACCTTGTCAATTTGTCCTTAAGGATTTTATGCCAGAATTTAACAGTGGATCTTACAAAAGCAAGAAGATGAGAACAAGATGACTCCTGAAGTTTAATATCCAGTTCTGCCATGAATGCTAGAGTACTGGCTGCCTCTGGAACATTGTTGGTCATCAGATATTGCTGAATGCTGTCACTATGAAACACAACAAAGTCAAGGCCAAATATTCATTAATGATAACAGAAAATAATCATTTGTATATTGAAAAGTAAACACAAAACTTTCTTGAATTCAAAATATTTTAGTAATGGGATAAACCAGGTCACAGAACATATATACAGTACTCAGAAACTACCTCAGCTCTTCAATGCGAGAAATCCACCTGAGGTAGGCCAGGTGTCGCTCGATCTCTTCCACCTGACTGATCAGTACATCGAGATCCTCCATCCACGGCTGAGCTTGCAGCAAGTGGCTGCTGATGGACTCAGACAGAACAGTTTCTTCCTCTAGAAGCTGATTCAGAGACTTTTTGGAATCTTCTGCATTCTTTAAGGCATTCTGAATTCTTTTAGGGACTTCTGATGAAACTGTAAGTACCTGCATTGACAGAGAAGTATTAAGGCAGACATAAAACCACTGCACTGTGTAGAGCAGTACCATTTGAGATACTGATACTTTCCATTGAGTTTTATGTTCTTAGTCAGTCATACAGCATGCTCTGAAGAAGAAAAAAAACAAAACCAGAAAGATGCTTACCTGTTCTTCTAAGTGCTTTTTGTTTTCAGATAGCTTTTCAATCAGGCTGTCTAGCTTCCTCAGGGAATCATAGTCATTTCCAAGTTCTCTTTCCACAAATTCAGAAACATAGTATGGAATATCACAGTGCTCTAGATCTCGAGTGACTTCTTTCTTTCTAATAGCAATGCTTGCCATGTTTTCTTTCTCTGCAATGCTGAGTATATGATTTCTAATTAGCCCACACTAGAGACAGCACAAACAAATATTATCTATTGAAGAGCAAAACTCCATGAAAAGCTGTGCAGTTCAATTTAAACTGAGACTGAAATACCATATTCATGAATTATACTGCTTTAAGTTAGACATTTTGCTGGCTTAAATCTAATCTGAGGTCTGATAAAGCCTTGCTTACATATCCAACTGGTAATTTATTATATATTAACTACTGAAAAGAAATACATTTGTTAACTTCTTCCTTCCCCAAAAGCATGAATTATATTAAAAACAGTGTAATAAGCATATAGTTCCTACATATATAATATAGAAAACTTAATGAAAACTAAAAAAAAAAAAAAAAAAAAAAAAAAAAAAAAAAAAAAAAAAAAAAAAGTCAAATGCAAAGGAAGACAATGTTCCCTTTCCCTTTTCACAAGTTTAGGATCTTTCAGAGATAATAACTCATGACTATCATGACTAATGTGTTACTAGCAAAGTATCCATGCAGGCCTTACAATAATTTGGAAAGTAAATGCATCACTGAAATATTTACCAAAAAACCCCACACAGTATTAACATGAAAGACACTTGCTGATGCACACATTTGGCAGCATCCAGAAAAACCTGACACTGAGAGGATGTTCACAGTGAAACAAAAAAGGCAACAATGACGACTGTTTGGCTAGTTCAATCCTCAACTTCGTAGTATCACTTTCAAAACAGTATTTAAATATAAAAACTTATACACTTGCACTTCATCTGCTACAAGCTTTAATTAAGTAAAAACACCTATTAAACTGACAACAGGAGCGAGAAAGCGGTGCAGCTGATGAGCCAGAGCTGCAGAGGCAATAAGAGAACACCAGGAAGAACAAACTGGGTGACCAAGGGTGCTGCAGAGGATGAAGGGAATAGAGAACAGAGCAGCAAAACTCCTGTTTGCAGCAAAGTAATACGGCAGGGAAAAACTAAACAAGGGGTGCTCTTTTCGTACTTGGTGGAAAGGATCGGGTTAGAGGAGAGAGGAACAGGACTCTGAGCGCAGCCCTCCCAGCAGCTGCCAGCTCAGCACCCACCTGTGCCAGAGGGCCGGACCCGTCCAAGGGCCGGCCGGCTGAAGGCTCCGCGGGCTCCGGGAGCTGCGGCAGAAGCGCCGCCAACCACGGCCCGGGCAGTGCGGCCAGCCAGCCCCTCAGCCCGGCGGCCGCTCGGCGAGCCTTCCTCCCCCGCCACGGCCGCCGGCCGCCGAGCCGCCGCTTCCCCTCACAGGATGGGGCCGCAGGGACGGGAGGGCCGCGGGTGACGCCGCCCGGAGCCCTCAGTGCGCTGCTCTCCGTGGGTCCCCGCCGC
>CM031879.1:11665172-11707076 GCA_018697195.1 Certhia americana | reverse complement strand
CCGTGGGTCCCCGCCGCCCGGAGCCCTCAGTGCGCTGCTCTCCGTGGATCCCCGCCGCCGCAGCACCACCCCCGCCGCGTCAGCGCCTGACGGAGCGCGGGGCGCAGGCGCGGAGCCGCTCCAGTGGGCCCCGCTCCCGGCCCGCCGGGGGAGAGAGCCCCGCGTCCCGCCGCCTCGGGGGCTGTCCCCGCCGGGTGACAGAGCCCCGCGTCCCGCCGGCTCGGGGGCTGTCCCCGCCGGCCGACAGAGCCCCGCGTCCCGCCGGCTCGGGGGCTGTCCCCGCCGGGGGAGAGAGCCCCGCGTCCCGCCGGCTCGGGGGCTGTCCCCGCCGGCTCGGGGGCTGTCCCCGCCGGCTCGGGGGCTGTCCCTCCCCGTGCTCCGAGAGTCACGGCCTTGCACCTCACAACCTCCCTGCCTACTCCGCTCGCAGCCACCGAGGCCGGCGACATGACCAGCAACACAGGCCGGGTCTCTTTAGAATATCTCCACAGTATTTTTTTTCCCCGCCAACAATGGGCAAGGGACAGGCGCAAGGAAGCACGTAGTAATACACGTTCAGAGTCTGAGGTTAATTTATTTTTAGTACCTGTTCTTTGGTACAGGTACTAGCTGGAAAATACAAGTATTTTCTCGATGAAAAGTAGAACTATTTAGAAGAGCTGTATAGCTTTACAGCACAAAAAAGCCTTGCTAACAGAATCTGCTACCGCATCAGTGCAAATGCTACCAGCAAAACTCAGCAATACCTATGTTCATCAGGATTTTTATTTCGTTGCAATTCATCTTCCTCCATGTAATTCATTTTATTTGAAAATACTTCAAGGTGGCCTGATCTCATGAAAACATTCAGTGCTTGCCCAAAGAAAGCAAGCTAAACATTCTTCCAGGTCTGATGCCATTATAAGCTCAATTCTAAAGTCGCACCCATGTTACACCTCAAGCAACTTATTCATTCAGTAAAAAGCACCACTAAAATCTGTATTATATTACAGTCACCATCTTGCAAAGAACTACTGAAGTTAAATGCTAGCACTAAAAAAACTTAAAAAAATACAAATCTTTTACTGTGACTCTAGAGATTTTTACAGATCATGTAAATAAGAAAACACTTTGTTAAAATTAAGTAATTTTGCAGTTCATTCAGCGCAACCAGGTCGTATTCAGTTGTGTCTGGTTTTTTATGCTTGTGTCCATTTTCAAAACTTCTCGAATTGCCATGGTAGCGTAAGTGGATGGGGGAAGGGAGAACTCCATCTTTAGTGCCCTGAATTTGCCATCTATCAGAAGGTATAAGAGACAAAAAACAAGAACAAGTGGTTAAGGGCATATATAATGCTTGCTCTGGATTCCATCTAAACTGAACTAACAGCTTCCACAATCAACTTCCCCAGCCCATAAAACAAAACAACCACCACCATCATACTCCTGTTTATAATCCACAGTGAAAAATTTAATGAAACAAACTCTTAACATTTTATCTCAGCACAAAATGGTGATTCAGAGTTTTTCTTCTTTTAAAAGCAAACATTTGCTGTTTCAGATTGAATTCCTAGACTGTCTTCACTTTTCTGGAAAGCAGTGTCAAAACACCTTGTGACCAGAGTTAAGTATTTGAGTCATCATGTGTTCAGCATCAATAATATAAGCTCAGAATATAGACAATTTTTTACTTAATTCCACCTTTGTTAGTTGCAGGCATTTACTGCTAAGCATTTACTTGATTTTACTGATGCATGTAGGAAAATGTAACAGTCAATACAGATGCTGGAGGAATGGCTTGCACCCTTGAGAAATTAGGGTCTTTATTTAGATACCTGGCTTTAGAGGCCATTGTTACCATTGCTTAACAGGCAATAGTAAAATGAAAGCTCTTCCTTTAAGGGGCTTTCAATATGTAGCAGTTGAAAGCAACAGCCAGATCGAACTTTCATTTAGCAAACCAGCAGAAAAATCAACTTACCTGTAGGGAGAACTGGTAATGGTTTTCCTTCCAGTTTATCCAAATCCGTAGTAAATAACGGGATTTTAGGATCATCATATACAACAACTTCCCTTTATAATGTAAAATGCATTATTATTATTTTAAATTATTTAGGTTAACACATTTTATACAAGCATGTATTTATTATAATACTATTTTTACTAGTATTGCAATTTGGCACTTATACCTGAAATTGAATTAGGCAAAACAGTGGGTAAAGCTTCATGTAGAAGACTTGCTTTGGCTTTATGAAAACTATTAAAAAGCAATTGTAAGTTAGTGAGAAGTTTCTCTGCATAACACTTCTGTCTGCCCTCATGTACTTGTTGCCAGAATTTCCAACTATACAAGAAGTATAGTTTATGAAATTAAGGGAAGAATGGTGTCAACTCTAAGAGTACCTAGCAGGAATGAAGCCTTTCAATACAATCATCCAAACTTTGAAAGGGTGTAACACATTCTACAGTTTCTACTGTTCATTTAACAGAAATTCCATATGCAACCATGAGGCTGAAAAACTAACTGGGAAGTAGATAAACTTAATATTAATTAGTGCTGATATTTCAAGTGTATAAATATTTGTATTTTTTGCTCCCTCATAAACCCTCTATATATTATTCTATGCATCAGTGATCATGTCTTTGTGCACATTGTACAGTTGTTTAAAAGGTATTTATTCAGTTGCCATATGAAAAGTAGGCTGTATCTCTAACAGCAGTGATTTAATAGGTTTAAGTGATACAATTTTTTCTGATTGACAGGTAATTGGAGACCAGCTTTCCCATAGCAAGATTACAAAAAAAAAGTTTTGAATATTATCTATCGTTTCAACTATCTATGAAGTGTTCAGGCAAGCCCTTGCAAGGACTGAACAACTAGATAGATGTCTTGATACTGCTCCACCACAGAACCAGAGAACCAAGGAAGAAATAAGGGTATAGTTCCACTTCAGCTGCACTAAAAACATGAGAAAAGTGCAGAGAGATTCCTCTCTACCTATATTTCAGTCTGTGTGGATGTCCCATGGATCAGTCTCACGTTGTTTTGTACTTAAATAAACTCTAGGCTGTCAATTCAAGTGTAATTTCCTTTATGCTCCCACTCACCAACTGACATTCTGAGGCCGAATGATAATCTTTCTGTATGCTCCAGAAAGTGAGTAATCTCTGATTTTATGCCTCATGTTGTTGATATCAAGGTTGTCAGCTACCAGCATCTCCTTGTAGGCCTCACCAACTGCAAGAGAGGAAAATATTTAATAGGACAGAATGCAATGTGGCCAATTTAAACAGCCTGTTTTAATGGATTGTTCCCTTCCCTTGCATGTAGTAGTTTTCAGCATATAAGAGATAAATACTACACAGAAGCTTAAAGTTACTGCAAATCTTACTACCTGTTTACTTCTACACCCTGATTAGTAGAGGCAGTAACAAAGAATGTGTCAACTCAAATTTTGTTTTCAGCTGAAAACAAAATTTACAAAATACTTTATTGATATTTAAATGCCATCTCATATATGCTTTCCCATTTCCAGACTTCACAGCACTAATCTCAAGTATATGGGAAAAAGTAACTAAAAATAAAGGGCCAGACTACCCATTACTCTTTCATTATAAAGCAGCAGAGGGAAATCAGTTGAAAATTTGACAACCAAGTACAACAACAGTTCAATCCAATATTGAGGAAAGTGTGTAGGGAACTCATGACTAACCCCACCTGTAAGAACACACAGAGCAGGTGAAACCTAGGGCCAGCTACAAAGAGGGACTATATATACAAGAGGGACATCGTCCAGGCACACAGAAATGGGGTTAGGAAACCCAAAGCTCAGCTACAGTTGAAAGCAGCAAATGACATCAAGACCAACAAGAGTTCAGCTGCAACATAAGGAATGAAATACTACAAGGAAAGCGATGGCCTGGTGCTAAGTGGGGAAGCTGGTCTAGTGACAGACATAAGGCTGATGGCCTCAGTGCCTCTTTTGCCTTGGCCTTGACCTGCAAAGTGCCCCAGGCATCTCTTCTTAGAGGCATGGTTAAGAAACAGAGGAACTACCAGTAGTGGGAGAAGATACAGGCTGAGGGCTGGCAAGATACAGGCTGAGGGCTGGCTCACATCATGATGAAGTTTTTCTCTATCATCTCAGAGATTGTGCAGATCTACAGATGTCCCAGACAACTGCAGAAAACCAAGTGTTGCACCCAACTTCAGAAAAGGAAAGATAATTAGGGAATTACAGACCTATCAGGCTCACTCTGGTCCCTGGGAAAAATAATGGAATTAATCCACTTTGGGAACACAATGACTAATGGTTTTATTAAGGGAAGAAAAAGGAAGAGAAAAAGCAAAAAACCCACCAACCTTACTGTCTTCTATGATTAAATTATTACACCTGTGAATGAGGGGAGAGCAGGGAGTGTTGCCTGCCTGGCCTCTAGCAAGGCTGTGAATGTATTCCCACAGTATCTTTGTGTCTGAGATTAGAACATTACAGTGGTTAAGTGGGTAACAGCTGTCTGGCTCAGCATCTCACAGTATAGTCACTACCCGTTGCAGCTCTACCTAGAAGCAGAGCTCCTCAAGGAACTGAGATGTGTCCTGTGAAACAGGACAGTGGAGAAGAGCTGGAATTTACCCCAACCAATCTGTGGGCTGAACCAAGCTGGGGTGGCATTTCAAAACATGCAAGGACAGGACTGCAATTCAGAGGGACCAAGGCACACTAGAAGAATGGGCCAAGAGAAATCTCATGAAATTCATCAAGGACAAAATCCTGTACCTGATTAACTCCTTGCAGTGGTACAGGTTAGTGAGAAACTCTGCTCTGCTGTCATCTGGGATTCCCAGTGGGAAGGAGATTGAGCAGAGCACCCTGGCAGCAACAAAAGGCTGACATTAATGTTTTAGAGATCTGAAGTGATGTATTGCTTTAAAAGTCACCAAGGTTGAGTCAATCCAATCTTCCTTTAAGAACAATCTTAAAGTAGACTTACGTTTTTAGACTAAATATTTCAGTTAAAAGTCAGACTTACTTTTATGCTTTGGGTAAATAACATCAAATCCAGGTAATGGCATCACTACATCGTGGATAGTGTATTTATCAACATCTTCTTCTTCAATGTGAACAGCTGTGGCTACAGTCAGGACAGAAAAATGAAGTTACCAGTATGGATGCCTGTGACAGTTAACTTCAGCTAAATTTAAAATGAAGCCTTTGATTGAAATAAGCTTACTCTCAGAAAGATAACTACCATGTTTTATCTCCACTTAACAGACAACATTTCTAAGAAAAGAAGTAACAGCCTGCAAGGCTGTCACAGTTACTGGCAGAATCAGCCTGGCTTCCAGTGACTTAAAGCTACATGAAGTAAGGACTGTTAGAGGAACAGCCTCCTTCCATGCATCAGGCATACATAAAGGAGAAATACTGTAGGAATTCTATGGTTAAAACCTCATAACGTCTTTCCACAGTTCTTCATAGCTAAACTAGGTTTGAGGTCATCCTTGAGAATAATCAGTCCTCCATAGTCTCTCTTCCCTATCCAGTTATTTGAAAAAACAGGCTAACAGCTCATGGAAGTGTAACCCCTAACTTCCAATTCCTTGCACAATTTGTCTAGAACAGGCTGATGGATTCAGACAAAATATCACTGGGCCAAAATGGGTGCAGGAAAAGAAACTATGTAAGCAGTACCAGACAAAGAGCAACGTGCCTTGTTTTCTTAGGAATCTGAACTGTACAGCATCACTGGCTTTGCCTGATTTTACCTCCTTTAAGTATGAGATCTCCTGGTACAGCTCTAAGCCCGTATTCTTCTATTCTCTTGCTCACCATATTATTCCACACATAACTCTGGTAGCTATGAATATACATTAAACGATTATTTCTTGGTATCTAGAGAAAAAGAAAAAATATTAAACACTAGAAAGATATATTTAGTTTTTTCTGACAATCATTACCCAAAAGGTGTATACTTAAATGTCTCCTTATCCAGCAAAAAGACTTACACAATTTATTGGTATATATATTTCATTTTTGTTCAGTGTTTGAGAAAAGGATATGTGAAGAAATAATGCTTTATACTTTTGAAATCTGCACAAAAAAGAACTGTTTAAAACCTCAACTACACAAACAAACAAAAAAAAAGCCACAAAAAACCCCCACTTTTTTTAATTGTACAGGTCAAACACATAGGTCTATTATAAAGCACTGAATTCATATTCAGCCTCCTGAAATCTTAAGTAAATCTTTGCAGCTGTGAAAGCACAGTGTTATCCTAATTATCTTCTCCATAAACAAGAAATTATCCCCCAGATCCTACAATGGGCCCAGTAGTTTGCTAGTGATGAGGTATTTTCTCCAAAGACTTGAACTTGATTACAGCACTTGAAAATGACAAGTGGATCCATCACCTCTATATCAGGCTGATTCATTAGCCCACCATCAGTTTGATTCATTCTTTTAAAGCAACAGGAAAACACTGAAACTGAACAATTGCACAATTCTCAGAACCATATTATACATAGCTACTAAGTATAACTGTACTGCTTTCCACATACCAGAGAAGTTGTTGTATAAATTGGCAAGCTCATTATGCATGCATTAATTAGAGATGTCATCAGTTACTACACAGCACAGTACTTCTAGCAAAAACCAGGATAAATGTAAAGATTTTTAAACTTAACCTTCTACTCATCAAGCATCAATAAGTCTATTTTAAATTCATCCTGACACCATCAAAAGCATGTTTATTCAAGTAAATACCACCCAACTTTTACACTCACTATGCCAAATGCAGAGATTATGTTCTTCATTCCATACTTTAAGAGTCCACGTAGAAGCTGTCCTTCCACGCACCTTTTTACAGGTAGTTTCTTGAGGGCTGCTGCTGGATCTTTAGTCTTTGCCCATTCTTCTCTGCATTTGACTAAGTATCCCTTTTCAGCTAGAACAAGGATGTAAAATAAAAATATTTTAACTATACACCAAAAAAGGCATCCATCTCGCCTTTTGTTAAAACAGTTGAAAAATTAAAGTTTCAGTCATGGTTCTTAGAGATGAACAGAATCACAGAACACTTGAGGTTGGAAGGCTTCACATGGAGCTTGAGCAGACACTGCAAGTTTTCAGGTCCCTTTTGAGCCCCACTGCAAGAAACTGCACAGCAAGGAAAGTGAGGCAGAAAGGGAGAGTCTGAAGATTGCTTCTCTGCTGCTAAACTGGCTTAAGTTTTTCATTAACATACAGTTCTTGGAGAAGAGGCAGGAACACATGATGTATCATTTTTTAGTTCTCACCTCCTGGTCGTGGTTTTAGTATCAAATCCATTACTTCATTCCAGTTGTTCTGCAGAATAGCTCTAGGATGCAAATAGGAAAGTGTATTAAGAACTGACTAAATCTATTTTAAAGGGATTTAGCCAAGTTATCAAAAAAATAAGTATTAGTGTTTAGACTTATGCAATATTAAAAGTAGTGCTATTATGCAAGATAACTGCTGAAGCAAGTTCAGAAACAAGATCTTTCTTGAATCTAAATTTAAAACTGGTACAGGCAATATGCTACAAAAATGTCCCCAAAAATACATTAAGTTACATGGTGATAAGAATAAAAAAAAAAAAAAAACCAAAAAAACCCCCAAAACCCAAAAAAAACCAACAAGGGAGGGGGGGGAGGCTGAAAGCAACACATACCTGCCAATTTGATAAGTAGGAACAGCTGTGGTTCCAAATCTTTGCATTCCATAGTAATTAATGAAACCAATTTCCCTGAGTGAATGCATTGCTTGCTCTATCTGGTCATCAGTTCCTGTTATGTTTCTAGCATTAAAAAAAAAAGTTATAGACAGATTAAGGGTTTATGCTATTTTGAGATGTCCATTATATTAAAGCTCAACATCAATATTATAGACCATGCATCAAATTCAACAGTCTCCTGCCAACAGGACTTCTTTTTTTGTAACACAAGTTTCACTGATACTGCTTATCTATTTAAAGAAAAAAAACTTAACAGAACCATCTAAACACCTACTAACATACTACCTGAGAACAACAGTGAAATGATTCCCTTGCAGTTCTCCCAGTTTCAGTGGATGGTTCTTATAACTGAAATTTCCTAATTTGAAGTTCATCAAACATTTATTCAAATGAGCAAGTCTTTGTGCAGTGATTCTAAAAAGAAACAGACAACAGTGATGAACCTATGCTTAGAAAAGCAGATAAATACAAAAATACCGACATTAAAAAATGAAAAATCAGTCTGGTTTCCCCAATTTTCTACTGCTGTCTTTTCAAAATACTTGGATGGAACAGTTAAAGGAAGATAATAACGATTCTTAAAGGTATTCATACAAAAGAAAATGCATACTCTGACAGACTGTTAGCACTGTCTTTTCACATCTATGTTAAAACATGTACTCCAAAAAAAGTATATTGCAGTCTTGATGTATACTGTATCCCACAAGCTGAACTCTGTTATTTGATTAACTACTTCATGAATACACCTGTTTTTATGAATACTCAAAACAGCACAATCACAAATGCTCTATGACAGTTAGTACAGTCATAAATACAGAGTTAAGTAAAATTAGCTACTGTGTATGCCTAGTGCAGATAAAGGAACATGGAATCCAATGTGTCACCGTTACCTGCCATTTTTGTTACTAGTATTTTTGGAAGCATACCCTGTTCTTTGCATCACCAAGCTGCTCTTGGATGCATCTGCTAAAATTTTACCAGGATAGTGAAGTTTATGAACGAGCATACTCAGCTTAGAGCAGGCTGGCAACTGGGAATGTCCCCTCTCCTGTGCAAGAGTCGGGGGCTGTGGCACCACTGAGGAGACACCACACAACACTTACAGCACTCTGGAGCTCTTGGACAGGACACTGAATGTGATAATGTTAAAAAGTAAATGGAGCAGCACCTGAGATGGCTACATCACGCATTTAGTTAACTGTTACCACTTTGCAAAGCTGCCTTGCAGGAAGGCAAATCTGAGGCTTCTCACAATTCACAAATCATTATTTCCTTGTGTATATTCTAACACACACACATACAGAACATTGGGAGAAAATATATGAACAGTTCAGTGGTGGATGCCGTCCTTTTAACAAGGATTTGATCAAACCTCTCGCTTTCAAGCTGTGAATTCCTCACTCAAGAAATGTGGTTTTCAAAAAGTTGTAAAAAGTAGTGCAGGCAGAATATTCCAGCCAGCTAGAATTATATTGTAATACATGAATGGGAGACATCTGTCATTTTCAGTTCTGGATTTAACGCAAATTTAAAGTGCCCAGAAACCATATAATTATCTTAGATTATGACAAAGTAAATTTTACTTTCTCTTAAAAGGTGACTTAACGGAGTAGGTTAAGACAGGAAAAATTCTTCATCATTTTTTAGTCCCTTCTGGCTACTCACAGATGAGCAAGGGCAGTGTTAGCCTTCTCTGGCACTGTTCAGTGAGTGCAGTGAGAAAGAAAATAGGATTCTAGCTGTAGAAAGGGGGAAACAAAAGCCAGGAAGGAAGTGGGACATTATTTTCACCATGTCATTCTGTTTTTCTGCTGTTGCATGAGATCCAAGCAGCCTAAGAGCATGTAGGCAATCTGTCCCACTGCCTCGGCCAAGTGCAGGTAACCAGCCTGTGACTCAGAGCACCACTGACTGAAAATATCAGCAGTAATCAGAGAATACAAAAAGGATTGTGGCAGCTTCATTAACATCTGTGTTTTACAAGGTCAGTAACTGTGTCACTGAGTCTTTTAGGTGTTCAGTGAGACAGCCAAGCTACCACGGCAGAAGTGCAAATACTCCAGACTGTACTTTTACTCACCTGAGAACAGCGATCTCTTGAACTGTTATAGCCCTTTTATCTTTAGTCCCCATGTAGGAAAATATGTTTGGCTTCACTCTTAAAAGCAACAGTAACAGATATTATGTATATTAAAATAGCAACAGATCAAACATAATTTTCAGCATAAGTGCCTAGAATTATTAATCTTATAAATAGAAAAATATACCCACATTCCTCAGAACTGGGTTACAATTTGACACGTAAGACATTTTCTAATCTCATCCACGAGTACATAAAACACAAGGAAACTTCTCTGGTTTAATTATATGTAGAAAATTCCCTTTCAAAAACACAACAGTGCTTTCAAAATATGAACTTTGAAGTACTTCTTTATACACATTCACTTAAACAAATGCACAGCCACCAACAACTTCTTTTTAAAAAAAAAATTCACGTCCACTTCTTCCTTAAACTTCAAACATGCCTGTTTGAATACCATGCCTGCACGTTATGAGAGAGTATGAGAAGTTAAAATTTGATCCACTCCTTTCCCTGAGAGGAAAATTTCCTTTCCTTTTCACTTTGTACTTTACAGCCTGTGTTAGACAGAGTACTTCCAGTTACTCCAGTTAAGGGCTCCACGGGGTAACAGGATTGCCATTACATAGTTTTCCACCTGACTATGCCCTTGCCACTCTGTTCTCAATACCAATACTAAGTAGTTCACTGGTTAGTCTAGATTACAAATATTTTTTGGACATAAAGGGCTAAGGGAAAAGAAGGGGAGAAGTGGGGAAGTTTACCTACGAGTAGATCACTGAACTGACCCAATTTTAAAACTGTTCTTCCTCTGCAATTCACTCTGTTCATGTCACGCCTTGGCAAATCTTTTTGTTTCTGCACTTGATGGGGTGAAAGGAACTAAGCCTGTGTTGCCATGGAGAAATTAATACATGGAACAACAGTTTATCAACTGTAACTGCTTAGGAACCAATCAGCATATTATCAGAACAGTATCTGACAGGCTCATAACATACTTGCATATATTCACACATTGGGGGAAAAATGGCTTTTAATTCAGGTTACATACATTGAGTCTTTCAGCTGCCAAGCCTTTCTCAGATCAGCCAATGTAAATTGTGGACTTTTTCCACTGAGGCAGTAGAGTAGTCTTTAAAATTACCAGGGCTCATTTTGTTCCACTCACCTCCTCACAAAACTTCTAAGTTTTAAATTTGATGTTCTAAAGTTACTTTTCATTTTAGACAAATTAGAGAAAGAATCTAATCTACAAATTAGAGAATAGCAATCATTTGTATTGCTCTTACATAATTCTGAAGCATAATATTTACAGCAACAAGAAACAGGGAGGGGGAGGGCTGCATACCAGTCAGGATGGCAGAAACAACAGCCTTACCTTAAAAATTTGGATAGGACATTAATGGCATCCATAGTGTCCTTGTTCTCCTTGTACAGTACAAAATGGCAGTAGCTTCCCCTAGATTTTGGCCAAGAGTGCTTTCTTGGATCTTTAAAAGCAAAAAGGTTAAAGTGTCACTTTTTAAAAAATGTAATATATTTGCCATTGCAGCTACATCTACTTTAAATATGCAAGATCCAATTTTTGCTAATTTCCATCTGCTTTAAAAAAATGGAAAGGAAAGAGTTAATTACTGACAGCAAAAGCTGTAAAGCACACTGAAAAAGACCTCCCCTTCCACTGGACTGTAAACTTCTCTTTAATAAGTTCTGTCACCTAGAAAATCCTGAATGAAATAGTGACAGTTCCTTTGTCATGAAATTATCTGAAAATATAGCCTAGTCATTTAATTGCTGTATCACCTGATTAAATTTCTCAAAAACATTATCATTATACTGACTCTCAGCAATAGAAGCTACACCACATTTCTTCTAACTTCTTCTGTAATTAATAGTTGAGCCCTGTTTGTGGGAAGACTACCATTATTATTTATAGTACAGACATGTTCTTTATTTCTGTAGTTTTTTTTTTCTGCGTGTCATGCAAAAGAATGAATCATATTGCTAAAAAACTCTATAAAAAACCACGTTCAAAAAATTGCTTTAACATGTTTTTTTTTTAAAAATCCACTGGGAGCAAGAAATTTGGTACAAGAGAGACATTAACATACAATCCATGGCAGGTATGGTGCCATGCTTAGAGAAGGCCAGAGGTTAAAATAACTTCAGATCCCACAGACTAACAACTGATTTACAATTCTGTGCTATTATTTGATATTTTCTAGAGAAAGAAGGAAGCTGTCAATGATTTGTTAAGTGTTTTCTTGTACAAAAAAAAAAGCCCCGGAGAAAAAACTTTCAGTTTCCAATAATCCACTGTCAATGGCATTAATGAGAAGGGAGAGTGATTCTACACAGGTTTAGCAACCAACTGTGAGGCTCCTTCAATACTGAGGTTTATCAAGTCCTTGTTATTTAAGAAAAAAATTAAAAATTTGTTTTGTTTTAGATAAGAAGTCCCTTATTTCTTGCTAGCCACTAAGCAAACATACCAGGATTTGTAAAAAAAGGCGTAAGTATCTTTCATAACAGCAATAAATAACTGAAAAAGCAAGTCTTATTTCAACTTCAATATACAATCAACAATGCAGGAAGGAAGGTCTTGGGAAATACTGCTCTTTTTTTTCCACACTGGTTTTACAAAGTCCAGCTATCACACACATATAGTAAGTATGTTTAATTCTTGCTTGTTTTGAGATGCTGCCATTCATGCACACACTTCTGCAAAGGTAATTTTGGATGCTACAATATAAAATACTCTATGTAGAGGTTTTAGTCACTTAGAATTACTGCATCACTTGTCTTGCACCATCAGTTTCTAAGCACAGCCTCCCTCCCACAGAGTTTCATAGGACCTGAACTGGAGGCCTCATGCTCCTGCTGGTCTCCCCTTCTGAGCCACCACTACTCCTAAACTCAGTCAACAAAACAATGCATTCAGCTGGAAGAGCAAGGTTCTCCATGGAGATCTCAGCAATGAGAAGGGAAGAGAGCAAGACAGAGCTCACAAAGGAGAACCTTCTCCAGCTGGAACCATTCTTTACATTTAACTAATACATCTTGCATATGGTCATTTCAACACACTTCAAGAAATGAACCCTAATGTTCATTTAGTGTGATCTACACTAAAAGGATTCTGTAGGTACTATACAGACCAATGGGCTCCTCATGCTTTGGGCATCACAGCCATGACCCTATCCAAAACAGGCAGCAGCCACAGCCCTGATACTCAACCATTCCTCACCCAGTACTTCAAAGCATTCAACTGGGTAGATGAAGCAGTGGGACAATTTGCAGTCCGTATTACAAGTGTTTCATGTTACATTTTTGACAATAAAATTGTATTTCCAAGCCCTTCTTCCACACCTTTTGCTGAAACTTGAGGCTTGGAAGCTCTTTTTTAATGGCAGGGTGTGTGATAAATGCTTTTAAGGTTGTATAAAGACAGTTAGTTGTGTCTGAAATGCAGGCTGAAAGGCAAAGGCTTGGCTAACTGAAATTCATGGAAAATTTACCGTAGTTGTCAACATGTACTGTCAAAATTGATAATTCATATTACTTATTACTAGCAGATCTTCTCTGCACCAAATGAATACTGCCTATATTGCACTACGAAAAAAAGAGGTAGAACAAGCCTACAGATCTCCCAAGAAACAAGCCTCTTGGCTGTTTCAGGGAATTTTAAGTAATACTTATATGTAGGGATTTTTAAGAAATTGTTACAAGTTTGGCCAGTCCTGTTGCTGCTTCGGAGATCATAATGGTTGGCATTTCATTTTTTTAGTATGAAATGTCAACATCTCTTACCTGTTGCAGTTCTGACCTCTGTCCCAATGCAGAGCATAAAGAGTACAAAAGAGTAGCATTTAATTTTTAGACTGTCAAAGGGTTTTTAGAGGTGAACATGCAGGTTTATGGTTATGGGATTGTTTATGCTTCAGGGAGCATCCAACAGCTAGGTGGTGGTTGACAGCAATTTAGACAATTATGGAATGGAATCGTGCAGAGGTAAACAGTGAACATATGAAAAGCTTCAATCGAAGATGCAACAAACTTAATTTGTGGACAATGATGATACAACAGTTTACTGACAAATTAGTAAGACAGTATTTTAAGTATTTGGAGGGTAAACTGACTATAGACACAAAGCAGATTCTGATTTTAAATTTTAAGAAGCATGTTTGGTAATGTTTTACGTTATCAACAAAAGTAATCAGGTATCTTAGCTAATAATCCAATATTCTACACTTCAAATGTTTCTTGCCTGGGGAACCCATTCATGACTAACACGTGTTTGTGGCTATATAAGCAAGAAGTATAAATATAATCCTGACTAAAAAGAATTTCAGTCTTACATCCACGAGCATTTGCACACACTCACATAAACTGACACATCACCAACAAATGCACAGGTGCCTGCAGCATCACAGCTGGGGAATCCAAGTTTAAATAGATGATGCTTCTCTGCATCACATGATGGTGCTCCACACAATGTTTCAATCCTCGAGACACACCACTAGATTCTTTTCAGCATATTTCAAATACTTAAATTCTTTTATATAGTATCCCTTAAATCAGCTTAACAACATCCACTTGACTGTAATAGTGAGAAGCAGCAGAAGGAAAAGGTGGAGGGAAACACCATTACAAACCAACAGAGAACAAAACTTGCTGAGGAGAATTTTGTGCTGGTAAGTATACATACTCCATGCATAAAGCATGCAAACATACACATTTTCTAAACATGACTAAAGACACAAACACATGGTAATTGGTCCAATAAAAACACAACATTCTCATATTTGCTTACAGCAAGCCTTAAACAACTAAATTAAAGGGGATTTTTTTTTATTATTTCCCAGTTTAAATGACTATATTTACTGATCCTTCCTCCATCTCCTTTGTCTTTAAAATTCAAGGATTAGGTCTAAACTTACAGTAGCAACACATTTTTAATAACATTAAAAGACGTAAAACATGTTAATTTATTCCCAGTATCCAAAACAGTATTTTGAAAGATTAAAGTGGGTAACACTTCATTTTGAAAATCCTTCATTATTTTGAAAGATTAACTGTGATCTATAATGAATAAAGATCATTTTCTGCAAATATAATTAGCCTAGGAAGCAGAAGCAACCATCACGGTAAATAAACTACGTTTATATGAAACTATAACTCTGAGAGAACAAAAAAATGATTTTCTCTGTTCAAGTCATTGAGAATTTTGTCATGAATATTCAAGACAATCAAGATTACACAATCTAGCAATCTAATGTATGTTTTCCAACTATAACCTCTTACATCCACAAAGCAAACTTACACACCCCAATAATTTCAAAAATGAAAGTTAAATTAAAAAAATACTGAAAATAAAGCCTCTGTTCTGTCTATTCCCACTGAAGTAGAAGATCATGTTCTCTCTTCTAATATGGTTATATTGGATGGATTTTTTACATGGAAAGAAAAACAAGTAGAAATTTAAATTTAAAACATTTCTAGTGGTCCCAACCATTTTAGATGCACAGCATCAGCTGAAATGAGGAAAAAATGAAGCAAGACTACATTAGGAAGCACACTCACTTGAAGTACTTACTAACCATTCTTACTTTGGGGATAATTTTAGCATTTACTTTACCCATCTGCTGTGATACTGAAACTCACTTGCCAATGCTTTTTTCCCAGCAGCATGATAAGCAATAATGTATTTCTTTCCATCTCGATCTTCTGTTTTAGTCTCCAGTCCTGGAAACAAGGACTTCACAGCCTGATGGATGATGGTTCTTTTTTCTTTGGTGTCTTCAATTACCTGTGTTAATACACATACATGCAGAAACCAAATAAAATAATACAAAGGGGAGGATGCCTTATAGGAAAAAAATTAGCTAGATAAGATTATGTAATGTGTGAATGCTTATTTGAAACTACCAGATATCATCCTACTCATCCCCATGTCCCAAATTTAGCTCAACAGTTATTCTTTAATTATGTGGAATATTTGAATGTTTAAAAATATCAAGGTTTTGATTTCATTTTCTTATCTTTTTCATCACAGAAGACCATATTTATCTTCTTTTCTATTAGATCACTAAGCATTGACCTTGAAAGTAGTGTTCCATGGAGACAGATGTTTTATATAAACCTCCTTATTCTTTAAAACAATACAAGACAGAAAACCAAAATACAGCAAGGTAATTTTAACACCACAGAAATTAAAACTTATATTAAAGTTCCTGTGTAGAGTCCCACAAAAACCAAAGTGACAACTCACAGATGTATGAATTTGAGTACATCTGTAAGACTTTACAGAATTAAACCCTAAACTAGACACAATTTGGAGTTACCCATCACACCATGTTCAAATTGCTCTTACACCTTTTACAAGCATGAGAAAGTGTGTACCTTGTACTCACTCCCTCCCTCAGCCCCTCTCTGCCCCCATCCCAAACTTCATATCATTTATTAATTTTACCTCTATGGCAACACTAGTTTCCTTATTCTTAAAAAGCTGGAGCTCCTCTAAACGCTGCTTGTCTTCATCTGACAAAACTGTAAATGTTTCTTCTGATGGGTCCTAATGCATATTTGGGGAGGAAAAATAAACATCTAATAACCCTTACGGAGCAACTTCCAGTCTTTTAATGTTCTTGCTTAAAGAGCTTTTAGAAGCATAGCCATTACCAAATCTTTACCTCAAAATTTACCTCATCATCCACTGGAACAGAAAAGTCATCTAAATGGCTCACACGTCCATCTTTGCCTATTTCATGGACAACGAAGTCTGAGTATCTGATAGAAAAAAACATGCATTACATTTGTAATAAAAATCTCACATCACAAAGTCCTTCCCTAAAAAGCTGTTAGCAAAAATCACTGAAGAATTCGGAATTCATGTAATTCAATTCACTTAAAACAAACTTAACCATTGGAAAGCTGTACCTATTCCTACCCCACAAAAGGACACCACAGCAACACATATCCAAATACTGCAGACTTTTTTGCAGATCACCAAACACCTGCTGTAGTTATTCTGAGTCATTCTCTCACTGGCTTGAAGAGATCAGTAATGCTTATCCTCAATCCCAGTCATTACTGGCAATTAAGACTACTGCAATGCCACAATGTGCAATGCATTAACTACTGCATTATCTCTGTCACTTTAAATAACCTGCAAAACAAAGTGCATTTTAGCCACTTGACAGAAGGCAGGACAAATTCAGCCTTGTTCATATATTCAGTTCTAGAGAACATCGCTCAAATAAAGTTGCTCTGCATACTCCATGACAGCAAGAAAGAATTTTACTGTGACATTTTCAATCCAGTCACTCATGTCTAATAATAAAAACAGCCCAACTATAACGGAGCACAGTTGGTTTGTGTTGCAACTGTTAAATGGTTTTTAAGTAGAATTTGCTAGCAAAGTGGCGGGGAAAAAATAAAATTCCTATTCTTTCAATGTTGAAAGATGAACAAAACTTCCCCATGAGAAGCCTTCTACTGTACCTCCTCCAAGTCCCCTTTTGCCATCCCTCTGAGCAGATATACACCATATTGGTAGAATTCTCTCCTGAGGAGTGTTATGTGTTCTCTCTTGTATTATCTGTAACTGTCTAGACATGCTAGTGATGGTACCATAAAAATACCAAGAATGAATTAATAATAGGTATTAAAGACTGGGATCCAAAAGACCCCCACAAACCCATGGATTTCTCCATACAAAGGTACCACCTGGCTACCTTCAGCCAACCAAAACTGGCAGATTTGCCAGAGGAAGTTTCAGCAAAGACTATGTTTCCCAGAGAAGGATTATACTAGCTGCTTAATGCTGCACATAAAGATTAAATACATACATAACACGTATATATAATTTTATTACGTAAAATTATATATAATTATATATTTTTTAAACACAGGGACTTTTCAGTGTATAAACAAAGCAACCTTAACTGCTTTAGTACGTCAGGGAAACAGCAATTCTTCAGGGGGTTTTGTATTTGCATTCTGTTTTATTCAAAACTATTCTTTAATTTTAAAATCCTAGAAATTTCATTTTAAAAACCTACTAAACCCCAAACATCTTATTAAATATATAATGTACATATATAATAAATTCCACATCCTGAATTTTAAAATTCTCTTTTATGTAAATGACATTACAACTAAGCAGACAATAATTTAAAGTCTAACTATACTTGTTAACAGATATTAGGACAAAAAAGCCAGAGCAATGCAAAGAACCAAAGAAGGATGGTTTTGATGCCATTTTTCAATGCATCTTGTATCAGCACTGAGGAAATGCACAAAAGGTGGGAGTACTGCATAAGGTTTTATGTCTCTGCTGCTGAGAGCAAAAGGTCAGTGTAATCATGTATTTCTACTCATACACAGCTTCCTTCCTTAGAGCTACATTTGACAGGAAAAATTTTAAAAACCCAAAACAAAACCAAACCAACCCACAATCTAGAAAATTTTCCAATTAAACCCCCTTCTTTCAGTCTCAGCAGTAAAAAAAGTAATGAACCTCACTTAATCCAGCTGAAATTTGTGAGCCCAAAAAGGAAAATGAAGCTATATTACACAAGGAATTTACATATGTAACAAGACAAAGAGTTACCTCTCTTTCAAGATTCCAGAAAACCCTTTATGAGTGCTAACAAATTTAGTTATGCCAACATCACTTTCTGTCAGTCCATGCTTCATCATATCTGCAAAGCTCTCTGGATCTCCATCTTCATCACTATCCTCTAGTTCCTCTTCTTCCTGCTCCTCACTGTCCTCATTGGGGATTATTTCACTTTTCGTGTCCGTGGGTTGTTCTGTCACATTCTCAATGCTCTGCCCAGAGTCGTTCCCTGCCTTAGATTTCTCCAAGATCTTCTGTCTTTTAATTTCATCTGCGTTGGCCACATCATCCTCAGAGCGAGGACGTTTCAAGGATACACTATTCATTTCTACAGTTTCCATGTTTAAGGCACAGGGTAGGATAGAAAGCCCTGAGAAAGAAGAAAGGCTTATTTTCTGTCTGCTAAGAGCAATATCAATACATAGTCACTTCACTCCAAGGACTCTGCCCCCTGCAATTTTTCTGGAAAACTATAAACTTTCTGCATTTAAGTTAAACATCAAGTAAACATTTTGAACACCTAAAAATAATACCGAATTGGGGAGAAAGAAGGAAGATTTTATGAGGGCTTAATATCCACCCAGGCAGCATGCATGCTGGACCACAGCAGCATTCAGTCCTACACTGACCAGTTACCACCATCATGACTCTTGCCCACCCTTATCATGGCTTCCTCTAGGCCTGTGCACACACAGGCTCTGCTGTCAACAGCAGTTTAGTGCCTAAGGAACTGTTTGTTTCCAAGCCTTCTCTTAATTATTCCCTTTTCTATCAACATTCCATCTTGCAAAGAGAGAGAATGGCTGAGTCCCCCCAAACCTGAAATCTCCTGCCTTTGTTTTCTATGTTCTTTCAACATACACAATGCCACACAGAACTCAAGATGGCATCAATTCAGCCCAAAAGATAAGAGGGATGAGATACCAAAATCATTGAGACAAACAAAACAACAAGGAAATTAAGTGATCTCTAAGAACATGATTACTCACGCTGCTGGAATAGGGCTCAGAGCTGCCACCTTTGTGTCAGCAGAACCACTGCCTTCAGTTCTGAAAAAAAAGGAAAACTAACTCTTTGAGAAAGTTTTATTAAAAATATATATATATGATAACATATATGAATGCAATCATTAGAAAAAGCAGCTGCTCCTGAACCAGGTATCAGCAGTTGCATAGGTGCAAATACAACTACTCAGATGGACAGGTTAATAAATACAATTGCAAAAGTATTACTATCCTAGTGACACAAGACATTATTGCTATTTAGCAAGCTACAGGAGAGAACTTTGTTTTTATTTCTAAGCGCACAAAAGGAAACTGGAGTTCCTATAATTAGGCATGGAAAAATGTACCCTGTTTTGGACCTTTCTTTCAGCGTTACCCAATTGGCACAGGAGTGTACTGGGGATAAAGTGCAGGTTTTGGTGGCAGGGGCTGCATGGGAGGAGGCCATAAAGCACCCTGTGCAGGCCATGTCCAGTTCCAGCTGGCTCCACGAGCCTGCTGCCTGCCATCCTCCAACACATCAGATGAGCACATGGTGCCTCTGCTCCAGTTTGTCCGAGAAAGGGAAAAGCTGCCAGTGGCAGCAAATGCAAAAGGAAGTGCAGGAGGAGACACGTGACAGTGCTCAAAAAGGCACAGGGAGAAGGGAACAACTGCTGTGGACAACTGGAGATACACTCTTGGAAGGAGACTCTCCACGCTGGAGCAGGGACACCCTTGAGGAGCCCATGGAGAGGATCCACATGGGAGTAGAAGAAATGAGCAGCAGAAAGAAACCTCCATGTACCAACCCTAACCTCCTGCACTACCACTGCCTTGTCCAAGGGACAGAGCATAACCTGAGGGCCAGAGAGAACAGGGGAAGAAAGGAGTTTTCCCCAAGTCTGTGTTTAAGTAGTGATCCACTTTGTATATCAGTAGTCAACTTGTAATTAAAAGTTAACTGGTAATAACTAAATTCCCCATCTCGAGTCAATTTTGTCTGCAACAACCAAGTTTTTAAATTAATAGGATTTGCCTGTTACTGAGAAATTACTCTAGGCAGGGAGCAGTATTTTAGAGCTACATACATCACCCTGTATTTTTTCTCCAGCATAATAAAAATAGCATAATCTATCCAATTTTAAAGGATACATCTTTAAAGGAAGTCCCACTACTAACCTGACAATCAGCATGTGCTGGGTTGGTAACTAATTGTTACCAGTTAGCCACTGCTGACTTCATGGCCTGGACTCCCCATTGAAGAGACCACCAGCTTAGGGTAAAAAGGCAGGAATGACTGTTTTAGAAACCCCTGAAATGTTTTGCTCAAATAAGGAACGGAAAATGGATGCTGCAAAAATAAATGAACAAAAGGGAAATAAGGAGAGACTAATAAAATTAAGTGTATTTATGGCCTGAAGACTGATAAGACACACACAAAAGAAAGCAGAACAATTAACAAAACAGTGTACCTTCAAGCTGAAAGCACCAATTTTAGTCTGTCTTCAAATAAAAAAAATCCTTCTTTCAAGAGGAACAGAAAATAAAAGTCACAGCCAAGTGAAGAAATGTTTCCAGATTCTCTTCCATGCACCAAAGTTAACAGAGGCTGGGTTATAAAGCACTGAAGTGGAAAAGGCTTTTAGATGGCTTGTATCTTCACTTAGCGAACAAAACAGCACTCAGCACAGTGAAATCCTCTGAGACACCTGCCAAAGGTGGTAACAAGAGAAATCGCATGCTTCTTAAGTAGAACTGTAATACCTAGTTATTGAATTATACAAACTGTTAGAAGAATTGGATGTTGGGCACAAACACTCCGAAGTTGTCTCACACAGAGTATTCTCACAGCAGAAGAGTGACTCACATACTACAAAGTACTACCCAGTGCCCAGCGGCAGCCATCATCGGAGAGAACTCCTGCAGGATAATTGCTCCAAGGAGCACGCTGAAGAGAGTGGGGCACACACTGCCTCACTTGAGCAGATTGCTAGTGAGCGGCTCCTATTATTTTTTGACAGCTGCTCAACTGTCTCGGCCCTTTTTCTAACAGGTGTTTCCATAAAAGCCAGAATCTGCATAAACATCAACTCCGCAGTAATCTCAACGTTTTAACAGAGACTGAGTTTACTATTACAAATAAACCACTTGACTCTCCGCCACAAGAAACGCCGAGCGATTACTCCTGGCGCGGTACCTGTTAGGCAGGCACGGCGGGGGGCTGCAGGGCACCAAGTAAGGAGCCGCAGCACGGCAGCGCTGGGTACGAAGCCGCCTTCTCGACAGACGAGACACGTGGGATTAAAAGGCGACCGAGGGGAGAGTGCGGCAGCAGCGCCCCAAGGCCAGCCCTTGCGGCGGGGGCAGCGCGGAAGGTGCGGGCAGGGAGGGCAGCGGCGCTCGGAGCCCGCGGGCCGGGCCGGGCCGGGCCGCCACCACAGCGCTCCGGGGGCCGGGCCGGAAGAGCCGCGGCCAGCGCCGAGGCTGGCGGGGCAGGGCGGGAGGAGGCGCTGGGGCCGGCAAGCGGGGCACGGGAAAGGGCTCTGCCGTGAGGGTCCCGCCAACACGCGGCGCCCGGCCGGGAGCGGCAGGGGAAACCCGGCCCCAGCGGAGGCAAAGTTCCCCCGAGGCGGAGCCCCCCCGGCCCTACGCCCGGGCGGGGAGCGGAGAGCCGGCCCCGCCGCGAAGCCCTGCGCGGCTGCCGGGGGAGGGCGCGGCTCCGCCCGCCGCTAGGCAGGAGCCGCCGAGGGGGAGCCACTTACCCGCGCGGCGGCACGGGAGGACGGCCCGGGCGTCAGCACGGCGGGGCGGGAGGCGGAGGCGGAGCGGGAACGAGCCCGGGCCAGCCCCACAGGAGCGGAGGCGGCCCCAGCGCTGTGCCCGCCCCCGGCCGGCCCCGCCGCGCTGAGGGCGGGCGGGGAGCGGAGCCGCCGGGAGGAGGTGGTACCTGCCGAGGGGATGCTCCTGCCCGGGCTTCCCTCACCGTCACTGCTCAGGCTGCCTGTGAAGCGTCTAGGGTAGGCAGGCGGTGATTTATAGAAGAGCTGCAACTGTGCAGAACAAAAGTTTAATTTCCAAAAGACGGCTACAGGCAATGCAGAGAATCGTGTACACGAGATGGCGGCCTTCCTGTGCCCCCCCCCCCCCCCGGTATCTAAAGCACCTTGCGCTAATTGAACATTAATCCCAGGACGAGGGAATGTTCGAGTACCATTCGAAACCTACACTGCACCTATGCAAATCACTTTAAAAACCAGGCCAGATCTGTGCTATCAATCTTTTCTGACATAGTCAGAATGTCATCTTGTACCCTCCTTTCTATTTTAAGCACTGGTGCAAGGTAGGTATTTTCATTAACTTCAACACGTAGATTTGTCCTTATTTTTAAGACCCTGTGTGTCATGTCCCAATCCCAGCCTGTCTCAGACTTCCTCTTAGCCAATATTTAGTGTCTCATACTTCTCATTCTCTATTTGTATTGTATTCACAGTCTTTTTATGTGATGAGACTTACAACTGGTTTATATATATGGGTAGCTTATTTTCTCATATCTTGTACTTACCTTCCCCCTTGGAGTAGAATAAGAAAGTAACACGATGGAGTACTTTGCTCAGGATTTTAAAAATTCCAGGTATGCATGCATTGCTCAATGAATAGCTTATAAAAGACCCATCAAGGGAAAAAAGGAAGAAGCAAAGATGTGGCTCTCCTTAATTCTGAGCAGAGATGGATTCATAGAGATTTAATTTATAAAACCCTAGGGGATCAAATCTTTGGTTTTTTCTAGAGCTGTAGTTTACCCCCTGTCCAGTCTTCACACTTGGAATTTAATTAACCTACTAGATATCAGTATGGATATCAGGAATGGGTTCAATGCACTTTTGAGAAGAAGTGAGCTGTGGACTGGAAACAGCAATGTAGGGTAGTGATTGACAAGGCAGATGATGGCACTTCTAACAGCTGTAGTGTCACGAGGAAGCTAATGCCAGGACCATCACCATCTCCAGGTTGTCCGAGTGGTAGGGACAGCACAGAAAGATCTATGTGTCATTTGAACATTGACTATGGCTGCAGTATGTTGAAAAATTGTTTCTTCACCTCTCCCAGGCAAAAACATCTAGCTGAAAATATCTGGCTGAGGGAAACCTTCAGCAAGACTTCTGTCATGCATTGCTCCAACCTTTTTTGTCATATTTTCTCTTGCTTCTTCTATCTTGTGCAGGAGAGCTTCCCTAAAATACTTATTTTTCCTCCTCCAAATTCCTACATTAAGTATCTCCTTGTCTCCAAAATCCTTGTCAGTAATTAAGTAGCTTGTATCCTACAACTGTGCTTGGTATGATAATTACCCTTCTCTTAGTTCTCCCTGTTGACTATGTGTTCATCTATCATCTAGTACCATCAGCTCAGAATTTGGAGTGCTATGAAGTACCTCATACACTGAAGAACCAGCATTTTGAAAAACCTGCAGGTGCTACCACAAGGTAAATAGCTGAATATGATCATTCCTCTATGTTTCGCAAGTCTTCTAATAGATTCAGAAAAGTTTATTACTCCTTTTTCAACACCAGCAAGCATTCTCTGACATATTAAGGAACTGTCTGCCAGTGTCTGAGAATCTACAGTCAGAATCCTTGAGATCACCCTTCCTATGGTTTAGGGGCTGGAAGGAGGGAAATGGTAGTTCTGCTTTAGAGATAAAACTGATCTACTCTGGCAAGTAGAGACCACTGCAGATGGCTTGCTCAATCACCTTCTGTTATGATCTACCCTTAACATGGTTTCCAAATGTAAGCTGGCAAAAGGCTGGCAGTCATGATCCCTTTCTCTTTCCATTAGTCAAGTGCTCCTTTTATGTACAGAGTTATAATGTAAAATATAAAAAGAAAATAATAATATGGCTGAAACTTGAGCTTGGGTTTTTTTTTTTTTCCTCTCATTGGTATAACAATTAAAAATCCCTCTATTATAAATGATCTAATATATCCATTGAGTGATATCATTAAAATATTATTTTAATCTCTTTTACAATGTATTAGTACATTCCCATAGAAACTTTGTTTAATGTAACCTAAAGAAGGTTTGTTTTGTGGAAAAAAAATATGACCAACCATTACCAAACTGTAATAAGTTTGTAATGTCTTCCTACTTCAGGCTCCCCAGGAGGGGAATTCAGGATAGCACATCTCAGCAGATGGGAGCATAAATCTGGCTAGGAAGAGAACGCAAGTGAGAAGCATGTTGAGTCAATCTCCTCCAAAGATGCTCGTTGAAAATCTTAAGGTACAAAGTTGAGATGTTCTCAGCCCATAGAAAAAGCTAATAAAATAGAGCAGCAATAACTGCTCTCACTCTTCTTCAGTTTTATGCCTCCCAAGGGCACAGACAATCAGGCAGATAAGCTGTAATTTTACACCCCTTTGCACCAGCTGCATTTAACTAGTCAGATTTGTACCTGTCACTAATAGCACCACAGAGAACTAAAGCTAAAGAACTATTAAAAGCATAATGTATTTTTCATATGTAGGTTGTTTGCATTTTTCATGCTTATTTTGAGGCCTTGCATGAAGCAAAAAGTGGGGGTGATAACTCATTGCCATGCAAAATTTTAAAATATAATATTATGAAAAAAGGATTTTTTTGAAAATACAGAATTTTATTCACAACGCAATTTCAATGAGAAGGTTCTTTAAGGAATTTTGAAAACAGTCCAAAATGAATCATAAATATTTCCAAAATAATGACAAAAAAGGGTTTTCTGAGAACACAAATTATCAAAGTTTATAGCACTTTTATAGGCCATCACTTTTAATTTGATTCTTCCTGTTTTCTTTTCACCCATTATTTTTTTTAAATAAAAAGCTGTTTATTTTTCAAATTCATCTCTAAATCCTTTTGTTGATTAGTTGACAATAGAAGAAAGGTGGAAAAGCATCTTATCTGGACAGACAGGAGAATTTTAGGCAGAGAGGGTTTTTTTTCACCAAGTCTGTTTATCTCTTAAAAAAAATTAATTTGCTTTACAGGATGATTTTAAATTAAGAATGTATATGACTATAGAAAATCAACCTTAAGCATAGGATTGGAAGGTGTCTGTGAAATATGTTTTCTCTCTTTTAACCTTAATTTCACCATTAGACAATTGATTCAGGGTTACTGTAAAGCTTTGCAGCAGTAGACAAAACTGGATGTGATCACCCACAGATCAACTATCTGAGTGTCAGTGTTCAGTTTTAGCAAAGATGGTAAAGAGCAAACATAATATAAAATTGGGATCTGAGCTGGAGGAATAATTATATATTTCTGCCCCTATTCAGTCATCTCATGAGGCCTTTAAGGGGTGAAGGACCTTTCGGTGTATTTGTGCAGAGGAGGAGGGGAACAGCTGGGGCAGGACAGAGGCTGAAGTGTGAGCTGCCCACAGGGCTGATGAGGGCCATGGAAGAGTGAGGGTGGGGAGTCATGCTGGGGGGGACCCTCTCTTGCAGCAAAGCTGCTGCCTCACACACGGCAGGAAAAGCCAAGGCTACAAAGGTGGAAGGAGAAAATGAGCTCTCCTGTCAGCTCATGCTGCTTGAGTACTGGCCTGCAGGGTAGCAGAGTGTGCTCTTTTCATGCCTGCCTGCCTTGCCTGTGCCTGCTGTCACACTGGGTTTTCCATGAATTATTTTAGCTGCCTTTGATCACTGTTATTGCTGTGAAATTTTGTACCCTATTAAGCTCCTGGTAAAATGCCTGTTTTTCTCAGTGCAACTGGATCTGGCCACTAAAAACTGTTTAGAAGTCACAGCATTCATGTCAAAGATTCACAGATGTGAAATTGAAATGGATTATGGGAATACCTGGGGTTTTTTTATTCAAAGTTACGAATGACTTTAAAATCTTATTCCACATCATCCATACAGAAGATCTTGGTACCTGAGTTTGGTTAACTTCCAGATTATAGCCACAATGTAGTAGTCCTTCTTTATGTGCCTAATTCTGCATGTAGACAATAAAATCCAGAATACAAATAATCTTTCACCTTTCTATCATCCATCCCTTTCCTGCTGTCTGAAGATACTGGGATATATGAAGGAGACCTCTGGCATTCTTCATTCTCATATGGAGTTGTTCAAACTGATTAGCACTGGCAAAACTAATCCCTGGGTCCTTCTGGCTGCTCAACAAAAAAAAAAGCACAACTGACTTCAGGCTACTCTGTAGAACCAATACAGAAAAAAATCATGATTTCAGATAAGAAGCAATAGGTAATATTAAGTGTGTCGTTTCACAGCAGCTTGTTTTATTTGAGCATTCACTAGGCCAGTGCATCCATACTAGGAGCACACAAATAAGGTGGCTTACGCAGGCAAGGATGAGGAGCAGAATCCTGAATCCTCTCAGGTACCTGCTAGATGGTCAGCTGGGAGAATGGAGTATGTTCTGAAAGCAACCACCTTTACTGTATTTTTCAGTGTACAAAATTACTCTGTAGCTCTGAAATAAGTGCAGTGTTAGGAATAACACTAAGTTTGGCTGTGGAGCACAGTGTAAGCTGGTAGTGGGCTGGTACAGTGGTTTGCCTGATTCTGTTTCTTCTGTTAGATATTTGCCAATGTTGCTGATAAATAATAGCGAGGAAAGAAACCTGAAAAAGCCCTAAACCAAGTGATAGAGTATTAGATTCATAATTCTGCTGCCAGTTTGTCAGCCAATCCCTCGAGTTACTACACAGTGTTTAAAAGAAGAGAGAGAATTCTAAATAAAATTTTTAGTATCCTGATAACCTCTGAATCTAATAAAGCTTTTCACCAAAATGAGACATTATATGCAGACTGGTTTTTTACATTTACTTCTCCAGAAAGGCGCCCAAAACCTGTGCTATTTGTGCTGCTCTGTTTCTGTGGAAACTGTGGGTTGAAGTGAAATAGAAAAAACAGGGAAAAGAGAATGAGAGGTGAAGTGTTTTTGGCTGAAATCCCATTGGCCAGCCACAGTTGGAGCTGGGGTAAGTCAGACAAGCAAGCCCTCAATACTGAAGTCCAGTTTTCTTTCTTCCTCCCTCTTCTTAACTTGTGCTGAGGGAGGAGCCAGTTTCAGAAAGTGGTTGCTTAAGCAATTTATCTGGTTTTCCCCCTGTTTGTTACTCATATTAAAGAAGTAATATTTACAGATATTTTATGCAACAATAATTTTAGTCAATCGGGAATGTTAGAGAATAGCTACCAAAAGCGGTAGAGCAAGATTTGCTCTGAAAGGAGCCTTCCATTGATGGACAAGTTTCACAGTCACTGCTCTTTTGAAAAGCACCATTGTATCCTTGAAAGGACAGTCTCGTCTTCCAGGACTGAAAAGATACCTTTTCATCTTTCTACGGCTTCCAACACATGCATGTTTTTTGATGAATTGCTATGAAAGACAGACAGCTTTGACTAATAAACTCAGCTCTTTATTTTTTGTTCCCTGATAACTGGTTCATTGCCAATTATACTGCTTTTTCCAAGAATAAAAGCCTTTCGTTAAAATAATATCTAAATTAACATCTTAATGTATTGTGATTTTTTTTCTGTTACTGACCAGTATTTGCCTGCTGCCTGTGGGTGTGAGTCCAGGTAAAAAATCTACAATGATACGATTGGGCTTGATGGCTTTATTCTGTAGAAATAGAAGCAAGGGTCGATCTGTTTCTACCACAAACACACACAAAAATGACCAGACTATCATTGCAGTCTGGTGCTCCAGGTTGGAAAGTCTGGGCATTTTCCTGTCTAGCCTCAGTAAATGCTGCTACAGAAAATCAAATGGAAATGTGCAGCATATAACATTATGTCCAAAGTAATTCCGAACCTACTGCTGGAACAGATAAAGCAGTTTAGAACAATGCAGGTTCCAGAGGAAAAATTTACTAAGAAACTGACATTATCTTTCCAAATTCAGGTATAAGTGTTTGCAGACGTAAAAATGTCAGAATAATTTCTTACACATAGAAGGTGAAAGGAAAGGCCAAACAGGGAGAGTACGTGTACATTTTCAGGCTTCTGAATGGAGCATTGAACACATACTTCTTGCTCTGCTGCTGCTTCAGTTTCTTCATAGACTTTAAAGTCTATTCCAGCCTCCCTCTAATCTCTATGCATGGGAGTTAGCAGTCAAACATGAAGAGAGTTGACTGGAACGATTCAGGGAACTCTGCAGCCCTTTCCTTTTGTATGCTTGTAGTGTGTTACACTGTGCACGAAAGCAACAGAAAGAGAAAAGAGATAAAAGCAGAAAAGCAGGGAGTTGTTACCAGGCACTGGTGCTGCCTTCATTCTTTTGTGTATTAATGTTTCAATAAACTACAGCTGAGTTGCAGGTCAACCTAACTTCAGTTTTATTTTATTTGTAAGCCACTCTGCATTTTAGAACAGTGTTTATTGTTTACAGTTGGCAGATTGCACTTCTCTTTAGGTTATTCAGGCTTTGAGTTTGACAGCTTAAGAAATATCTGTTTGTTGAACTGCTTACTGCTGTTCACTGATTTCTAATGAATAGGAAGTTCAAGCCACACAAAGACATTATGGATACAGTCAGAACATGCCAGAAACACAATACATTGAAGCAACACTCCATTAACTCAAGTTAGGTAGTGCAGAAAAGTGATCACATTTATATCAATATATGCCTTAGGAGACAAATTAGGCTTTTATTCACTGTAATCCATAAAATTCTCCAGGCACAGAACAGAAGGCATTAATCAGCAGTTATTTGGCTCTCCACACCTCCTTACAATAGGGTCTGGAACTGCCTTTTACAAACTGAGAAAGTGTGAAAAACTCTTTCCAGTTCAGTATGAAAGTCCCATTTGAAAATCATGATAGCTGAGCTAGGTAAACAGCCTCCACAGAAAGACTGTGCTCACTGCTGCATGGTAACAACACACAGCAGCCCTGTGTGGGCAGTTTCTGTACAGAGACTTTCCTATGGACAACACACTCCTCTGCAGACAGAGTGTTCTTTCATAGGTCCATTAAGTTTTCATGCTACTGTTAGTCACTGCAGTTCTACAAATAATAATTCCACTCATTTTCTTGGTGTTACTTTTCCCATTACAGAAATATGGTTGAGGATAGAGTGGCAATTACAATGTGAATAATCATGTACAAATACATTGTATTTTCAATGCTTTCTCTCTTGCTGACAACCATACAGTCTAATAAACCACCAAAGCTTCTTAATGCATTTTGAAGCATCCCTCTACAGAGCTGTTCAATCATATACTTCCTTAGATACATTCAGATGAGATCCCTTAAAAAAAACCTTCCTAAGTGTGTATTTTTACAAAATGCATTTACGTAGTGTGTGAACAGCATCTGCATCCTCTAGCAACACACAGTATTTGTAATTGAACTGATACTGAGAAAAAATGCCCTACAACACACTGCAGACAGATTTTCAGAAGGGTTTAGCTCCAGGTATCTAGATCAGCTCCAGGTAGCTCAAGGTAACCAGCTCACAGTGCTGTATCCAAGTTAAAAGAATTTAGGTACAGGATTTTTCATAACTTTAAAAAAAAACATGCAAGAATTACAAGGGCAAATAGCTTGAATCCCCCCATGCTCAATAACAGCATATTGATAAAGGCATGCTCAATTTGTCTCAGCAAGGTTTGCCATAAAACACATACTCAACAAGCAGGCAACTTGAGTGACTTCATGGCTGCAGCTGAAACAATGTGACTTAAATAAAGCTGTAGCTCAGATCCATTATTTGCTTTAAAGAATGAGATGGTAAATTCTGATTTTCTGCTTTAAGTCTAGATGGCTCATATAATTAACCTAGACACAGATGTACTTTCTGGGCAAAGAATACTCACAAAAGGTCTCTATTTATTTTGCTTCAGGTATATTTGTACTCACTGGTAAATATGAACATGATTTAGACATTGGGAAGAATGCAGTTCAGCTGGTCCATGAGAGAGCAAATGAGAAGATCTTGAACTTGGTGTAAATTAGAAAGTATTATCTTAAAATAATAACTTTGCAAATTTTTTTGCATCTCTCAATCAGAAGGATGGCATAAGATTCAATTTCCCTTTTAAAATCTCTCTTACATATAAATCACAATGTGTTCATTAGATAAAAATAATTTCTCTTCAGATAAGTTCCATTAACAATAAGACAGTGCTGAACTATGAAACCATTACTGTGTTTCATGAGTAGTAAAATCAATATAGGTTGTTTTTTGATAAAGTTGTATTCTGTGTTCATTACAACTTCCCCCCATGATGCCATCAAAATATTCTTCCGATCTTTCTCTTTGCTTCCTGTTCTTCCTTCCAATACCCTCAGCTCCCTCCTAAATCTCAGATGCCTTTTCCCCACCTTGTAATTCTAGTAATTTGTACATCATTCTAATCATTTGTACATCATTTGTACACCCTCTTCTTGCCTTTTTCTAGCTTGTTGCCGGGACCACAGTAGGAGAATGGGTTGACTCATTCAAATCCTGCCAAATAGAGTAGAAGGCTTCTCAGTTCTTCATTTCCTGTCAAGAGACACATTAGTAGTGGCTGTCCCTAGTGTCCTCACAGTAACTTTGAGACTTAGTAACTGGCAGACAAACCCACTGCCAGCTCCATTTGAAATCAGGCAATTAATAAAAATATATCAGAGGGAGACCAACGCTTCATACAATCTTGTCTTCTTGAAAAATAAGCTAAGAAAATACTAATAAAAATCTTACTAAAAATTAAAACAGGAGTAAAAAAACAATTAAGATAACTTTATGGATGTTTCATGTAGATGTTTTAATTAACTTAGAGTATGGGATTGCTTGCACTTAGTAGAAATTTCTACTTCAGAAAAAGAAATTAAGAAGGAGGTTAAATGAGTTGTGAGGTGAATAAGTTATTTAGCGTGAAAATTCTAAAAACTTAACTAAAATTTTCTGGCATTTAAAATGTTCTGGTGCTAAAGTTTCTTGACATTTTAAAATTACTGTCGTGCAAGCTGTAGTACTTATTCAAAGAAGAGTAATTTGACATATATCTCTGTTAAGGTTTCACACTTTAGGCCCTACAAAAGGATGGTTTCCCAATTTAATTAAATGCTACTTGATTAAAAAACTATGTCTGTGGTTTACTCAGTGTCTGCTCTTCATTAATAGATGTCTTAGTTGTATTGCTTAGGAAACAAACATAAATGCAGCATGACAACAAACATGATCCTTTTCAGACAGCTTTTTTGCTGTTGTTGGACATTGAAACAGAAGTTGGGAGTTAGGGTACCATGACCTCATTAATGAAATTGAACCTTCCTTAAAGATGAGTGTAGTAAAAATAGAGATGTTTAAAGTCTAATTGCTTATATATATGGGGTGAAATGTTACTATGTACATAAGAGGGATGATTATCCAGAGGTCAAGCCTAGACACGTCCCAAAATAACTCCTAAGAAACAGGAAACTAATGGTATTTTAAGGAAAGTAGGGAAAGAATCTAAAGTGTTTATGCTCTTTTACTGTCTGCTGGGGAAGCATGATTAAGCAGTGATTAAATTCAGAAAAAAAAATGGGTTTTATACGCACAGTATTCAACACATTATTTATCTAAAACAGTCTTAACTTTCTCAAGTCCAGTCTAAACTGCGAGATGTTGTGCTGCTCATTATAAACAAACCCTATTTCCTTAGCTCCTCCAGATCAGAGACCATATCAGAGCACAGCATTGCTGCTTACTGGCCTCATGCCCAATTCTTATTCCACCCATGAAACCAGGTGGTAGAGAAGGTCAAGTCTGGTTGGATTTCATTCCTGTGTAAGGCTGAGAAATAGCTGGGGGGTCCGTGTCCTGAATTGATTCAGTTGTGTACTGGCCAATGAGACTGTAATGTATTGCTACATGGCAGAGTATATTTTAAGGTCTAAGATCACAGGTACAGTTCTCAGCTCTGTGTGTCTTGAGTAACTGCAGATTGCCCTATCAAATTTAAGCTAATTTTAGCTAGTTGACTTGCATTTATCCAGCAGTGTATCATGCTAATTTTCTAGGTTACTAGTTCATTAATTCACTAATTTAGCACAAAGTAACTACAGGTCCCCAATAACATGCTGCTATAGTACCCAGACTAGCTCATTTAGAGCTAACATAGACCTGCTTATACAAGTTGCACCTAGGTCTTTGTCTGCAGTGGACATTTAAAAAAATTCTGAAAGGCATGTTTGTTCTTGCCAACAAAAAACTAAAATTGCTATGATGGAACTCTGAAGCATTTCTTCTCAGAGAGAAGATAAGTGAAGAGTTACACAAGACTATTGATGTCCAAAAATAGGAAAAAAAAAAACAGAAGAGGAAACATGCCTTATACTTTTATACCTTGCAATCTCTTCCGGAAAAAGTAATATTAGTAAATGTTCTTGAAGTCCCCTGAGTCCAGTCTTATCTGCCTAGCTAAGTGGACAAATTAAAGTCATTTGGTATCTATCCCACCTATTTAGAAGAGTTGACATCAATTGCAGCATATGCACTGTGCTATTATTCTTGGCCTTGCACACTTCAAGACAACTTCTGTTTTTGTCTGTCTGCTTAATCATTTTCCATGAGGGACAATACAGCAGTTTAAGTCCCGGTTTCCACATGGCTTTGTCCATTTCTGTATAGCTATTTCATTTAAACAATGCAAAAAGAGACTTCTGGGACAGCAGTGTCTGGGCATTCTGTGAGCCAGCTGGAGATTTGCACAAACTTCTAGTGGTCCTCTAGGAAAAAAGATAATTCAGGCTGGCAAACTCTTGCAGATAAACCCTTTTTAAAAGTCTGATAATAGAAGAATCAAGCAGGGAGTCATTCAGTATCAGAAAAAAAAAAAAAAAAGTACATCTGGGTGTCCATTCACATTGGACAGCTTTTGAGTCAGAACAGTTTGTATCAGATTTTAGACTGCGGCAAAAAGGGCTGTACTGTAAGAAATTCCTGCAGCAGAGGTAGTGAAGTGGTATCTGTGATGTGGAGCAGGTCTCAAAAAACAACCACATGGACAGAGACCATGACATGACCAAGGGACAGACACAGAAAGAGAACTGATAACAGCTACTGCATAAAATGGATAGAATTACAGCATTACCACAATATAACCTGTGCAGGTATTAATTAGTATGGGGGACAGCAGACGGCGTAGTATGACTGTTCCTTTAGCTGAGGGCAGGAGTTGTAACGTCTCCTTTTTCCCCTTGGAACCCCGATTCTGTTGGGTATGTGCACATAGAATCCAATATAAATTCCAACTGGAGAACATTTACCTATGCAATTAACAATTTTCTCCAGGCATGGTTTAACTGATAACTATTAAACCGGGAAAGCTGGGATTAGATGCTTAGTGAGAATCAAGTGCCTACCTTTTTATATACACCTGAATTTTGTGTCACACAAGTACTAGCATTAAAGCACTGTTCCAGGGAGTGCCCATTCTAAGTCCCACTTGTGTTAAGTGAAGAAATAATTTTGTGTTTGCTGTGTCTCTTGTCTCTTTTAGTTCACAGGATGCCTTCCAGCCAAAAAGATAAGGATCAGATTTATTTTTAGCTAGCCTTAGCATTGTAATTCAGGATCCTTTTAATGTTCAACTGTGTATTTTCCCTGTTCCTGTTTGATGAGTCTTACAAATGACTGAAATATGAGGAAAGTCACAGTGGTCAGTGAAACTGTTGGAGAGAACTCCCTGTATCTGTTTTACAGCTTACTGTCTCTCTCCATTCAGTGGCTGGCTAATTGCCTGCTAGACTAAAATGTTCTTCTACCAGATACTGGGAAAAGTTGTTTCCTCTTCCAGTCTGGGATCTCCAGCTGATTAATATATTCTCATGGCACTGCTGTTTGAAACCTTAACTGGTAAACATCCCTTTTATCTGACAGCTCCTGTCCCTCACCAAGGGCCTCCCTAACCATCAGAGTCTCTGTGAAAGAATGCATTAATATGAAATACTATAGGCTCTGTACACTGGCAGCATGGGATACAAGTGTATCTGAACAGAAAAAAGAGATGAAATGAAAGCACAGTAAGCACATAAAATATTAATTTAAGGCTCAGCATGATACAAAGTGTTACAGGGTGACACTTCTTTTCCCTCCTTTTCTCTGTGGGCCAAATCAGATACACATTTGGTGAAAAGGACCCTTATCCAACAACAATTAAAAAACCCAGCAAAACAAACCCAATAAAGATTCAAGGATAACTTGCTGCAAATAAAACTTGGACATGGCTTAATATGCATGTCGAGTTCTGAAAAGGGAGAAGTAGCTGCTAATAGTTTAGAGAACAACTGGAAAGTTAGAATACATATTACAAAATCAAGAACAGTTTCTTAAGTTGCTCTTTCCCCTCATGTCCAATAAGCTGTAGCACCCACATTTTTACCAGGTTGTGTGTGAGATCCAGGGGACATGTATTTCTCATAATCAGGTTCTTCCGCTGGCTAGCCAATTCTAGATTTTGAAGGGCTACAGCCAATCATTAACTTCTGAAATTGAAGACTATTTGGACATATGTCATTCTTTTACATGAGGACCAGGCTAACTCTAGAGGAAAGGATAAGAGTATGCTGGCAATGCAGATTTTTGTTGCAAGTGAGATTGATTTTACTGCAAATAAGATTATTGCATATTTTTTTTTATTTGCAGGTAAATTCCCAGTACTATTTCATACAGTACTTTAGTTTGTTACAGAATTCTTAATCTTGAACTATGTATTATTTTGGGGAACAGAAAGGTCAAGGAGCCTTATTCAAAAATTTGATCAGGGCAGGCAAATATCATAGTCTTTTAGAATTGTTTAGGTTGGAAAAGACCTCTAAGATCATCACATTCAACCATTGTTGTTATAACCAGAACAGTTTTAGATAAAAGTGTGTGCAAAAAACCATCATTATATTTCTGCATGGATTTCAACTACAGTTCAAAGGAAGAGACAGAAAAGGCACTCTGTTCTCCTGGGTTTTCAATGATAAGAGGCATTCTGTGAGTGTATTGAGTTCACAGTATCATTTCTTGCTTCTGTTCCCATATAAATGGTCCAGTGCATTGTTCCACTGAATGCAAATAGTGCCAAGCATATTGTGATTTGGATGTATCCTACCATCAACTAATCAGACACACATTCTATCATCATTTTGCAATTGGTTCTTGCCATTCTGTTTCTTCTGCAGTTTTCTGCGATTTTGTGCTTACTTTAAGAATAAGGCATAAGTTAGGACAAAGGAGGATATTTTAGGAAATGGACTTATTTATCTATTGCAACTAGTGTTTGAAGAAAATAAACCCCCTTATTTTCAAAAAAAGTTAAAATCAGGTATCTGAGCAAAGAAGAAATTATTGACCTACACTGGATTTCTTCCTCACTAGGAACTGAAATAGCCATAATCCTTTAGTTTTGTGGTTTATCTGTACCAGGGCAGCCCAGCTAGAACTGAGTGTTCTGGAAAATGGGTAAAAATCTTTGGCTTAGAAGTTACTGTAAACAAACAGACTTACTGTGTGAATATATTCTAACAGTGCAGTGATTTTGAAGGCCTGACTTAAGTAAACAGTGCAATGAAGACATACTCTTTGGTGACAATGTTTACATACTTAACGTTTATTATAATCGTTTGCAGCTCTGAAGGCAAAAGCATGTGAATATTTCCTACCACAGTCATTTGTGTTACTACAATGAATGGCAAAGTGGGCGTAAAACATGATTAAATCAAACCCAAAAAATCAAGCCCACAGAATTAATTTCTAACAAACAATGCACAAGGCCAAATTGCAGTAGATTAATCCTCTGTGCTTTGAATGAACATAGCTGACTGTTAATAATATTTTCACTGTGATGTTACACAGCTTATAGCAGTACAGGGAATTTCCCATGCCTAGAGGTGGATAATCAGTCTTTCTTCTGAAAATAACAAGGTTCATTCATGAATGTTCTTTGTGAAGGCTAACAATGTTGGCTAACAAGTTAAGCTATTTCTGCTTTTATTTTAACAATTAGCTGAAAGATTTTCTGCTTTTGAAAAAATTCCTTTAGCTGTTTTACATGGTATAGGTATGTTATAGACCTATCCAGACAGAATGAAACTGAATGGCTAGTTCATACCTGTTATGAACCAGGCTGGTAATTCCTATGACTATGAAGCTGGCTGACATTTCACTTTTTAAGATCCAGTTACTGTTAACTTTGTAAAACTTTAATCATATGGAATGAAATATCCTGTGCTGAGTAATGAAATAATTAATACTTTTTAAAGAATGCTGTTTTGATAACATGAAAAGAATCCTCAGCCACTTCTCAGAAATGCCCCTCTAGCCCCGGAGTTCCTTGGATATGAAGTCAAAACTAATTAAGCAAAAGAGACAATGTTCTGTGCATTCATGGCAAACAATAGTAAACTGATAATTGCTGTAGCTGCTAATGCATGTTGCCAGTATAACTGAGCCATCCTTTACCAAAAGGTTGCTTCCAATGAAACAGGACAAATCTGCTGTCAAGTTGTAGCTCTAGAACTGTACCCAGACAAACTTGTTTGGCCAGTGCTTCTCTATTGGCCATTCCCCTCACAGAAATTTATTTCAGAATGCATTGTAATCTGAAAGTTTGTGAAGGAACACTGGTCCTCACTGAGCAGCAGTGGGGTAATGGCTGTTGATTTCCCAGAAGGGTGTTGGCGAGGGCGTTGTAGCGATGTCACACTGCAGGATGTGTGAAGAAAGGACGTTTGGGGTACTACTGACATAACATGGCATCATCCTACTAGTCAGCTGGTGTCTGATTTTTCTGAAGGCTGTGAAAACATCTTGTATCAAGTAAAAGTACAGGGAAGGTTACTGGGAAGAAAGAAGCTTTATTCTTCCAGAGAAAATGAGTCCATTGCTTCCTCTTACATTACACTTACGCTTATGGTTTGTCTCTTATTGTTTTCATTGTGACTATTTTTTGTGCAGTCCAAGTTAAGAGAAAGGGAAACAAGGTAAGCCCTGCATCTGATTTCTAATGTATTCTCATCTCACTGGCTGGCAATCCCTACCTTTGTGTAGGAGGCTGAGATTTCATATAAAAAGGCCTTAATATCAAAGATGTGCCATTGAAATCCTTAGGAAAATATGCTTAAATGTGGGCAAATCGTGAGACTTTGTAAAACAGCATTTTGCACATGTTGGAGACATATGAGTGTTTAATAATTAAGTTTGAAAATATTCCATGCTTACTTAGCAGATGAATCTCTCACATGCACGACCAGACTGCATAGCTGCCAATCAGAAAGAAATAGTACGACTGAATCCAAAACACCACTGCATCACTGCTGAGAAACTTTTCCTATAAATGCTTGTGTTGAGGTTGAACAAAAAAACTGAGAGCAGTTGCTAATCTTTCAGTGATCCTTTCTTCCCTTGCTGACCTCTAATCAGCATAAAGGAAGAAACCATCCAATTAAATCAGAATTAGAAAAAAGACAATATATTTGAAAAAGGAGATGATGCAGGTCAAGATGATAAGGGCAAGCTGGGTAAAGAGCTGGGAACCAGGAGTGGAGTCTAATGAAGAAATTTAAGACAAGGACCCAGGAAACTGAAGGAAGTTTAATTGAACGGGTGTTTGGGAGCCTGCTGGAAGTAATGGGGGAAGCTAGAATGAGTCATTCTGAAAACCTGAGTGCTTCAACACTAGAAGAAATATTTTCATAAAAACATTGCCAGAGTCTGTTTTAATTCTATTTCAGATCTGAGTTAAGTCATGCCAGTTCATGCCCTATTTTAGACAACATTCAATACATATCTGGGTTGATGCAGCTATTTCTGGGCACAGGTTAGTCTTTAATTTCATGGCAAATTGGTGTTAAACTGGTCTGCTTTGTCCTTTATGTCTTTCTTCTTCTATTAGTAATCCAAATTAACTTGATAAACAAGAGTTCTCTACCAATGTAAATTCTGTGTAGCTGGCATGCACTGTACCATTTTATAGATGAAGAAAATTAGTTCAGGTGAGTCATATAATTTGCTTTAGGAAGGGCACAAGGAATCAGTGAACGAGCCAGGAATCTAAACTGAGGAATTCTGACCTCCTGTTTTGGTTTTTTTTTTTTTTTTTGGAAATCCCAACTCATGCTTCCTGCTATTTTTTCTCATTACACTATAGAGATAACAGCCTACTTTTCTTGCTTAACTTGTGCAATGCTCCTGCTAATGTTAACTGGCTATTCTTAGGCATTGATGAGCCAATAGTCTTGACCTTACAAGAAACTCGGCTACTTAGTTACTGTTGCTTAATCTTTCCTATCTGTAAGTTTGTTGTCTGTGTTGCTCAAAACCAAGCTGAGAATTGTCCTCTTTGTTTTGTTTACATACTAGAGGAGGAAAAAACCCACTTTGGTAGATAGAAAATTCTTCAAGTGAGCAAGAGAAGGACAGACTCATTGTTTGTATGCCTACTTGGGTGTGTCATACTGAAAGAAATTCAGAATGGGGGTGGGAACAGAAGGAACAAGAGACAACAATGAAAGGCGAGAGGATGAGAAGGCTGGACTTGCATATTAATGAAAGCTCGCCTGTAAGTGGGAATTTCCGTTCACTACATTTTTCTTTTTCCTCTTTCCACCACTCATCGTTTTGTTAGGTTTTTTCCTTCCTCTGCCTTATGTGTTATTTCACGTTTGTTCCATTCTGTGCAAGAGCAGTGTGAAGTTGGCTCATATCCTGATTTCTGAGAAGTGCAGAAATAAGGATATGAGCCCATGCTACTACAGAGTGGGAAAAGCAGTGCTAAAAGGAAGTGGTACAGAAATCAGGACAAAATTTTCTAACATGCCTCTGCTGAAGGAAGAATTTTCAGTTATTCTGAGATGGATGACAGTATCATGTTTACAGAACTGCTGCTAGGTAACTTCTTATTCTGCACAAAAGGAAAAGTTATTCTTCATATGTAAGGGACTATGTCAAAGCTAGGTCAAAAGGAAACAAACCACATATCTGTGGTTTGATATCAGGTCCAAACTGTATTACAGACAGGCAAAAATATTGTTCCATAATTTGATACTTAATTCTTCTTCTCTCCTGATGTTTGCACCTAAAATCACCTAAATCTGCTGCTGTCCCTCCCAACTGCATAGGTCATATCACCTGATCCTCACAGCACCTTTCCCCTGAGTGAATGAGTTTGATGGTAATCCCTATAGTTCCCATAAAGTGTTCAGAGAGAGACAGGCAGGTACATTCTGGCTCAGTCCACTTTTATGTTGTACACTGATTTTGCAAATGCTGCCTTTTGCTGCTTAGTGTGTCTTCTCTCCTGGCTCATAATTTCCTTTTGAAAAAGATGCATAATTAAATAAAGATTAAAAATTTTCCCTGAAATGAGTGGATTCAAATAAAGAGGATACACTCTTTCTTAACAAGCATATAAATAAAATAATTCTTGTAATTTTTAAAAATTTCATTTCCTATTTGTGTTCTTAGGGAGTCATTCTCTTGAGTCTGAGAAATAGTGTGGGGGTTTGTTGGCTGGTTTGTTTTTTTTTTTTTCATTTTCTGAAATATGTTTAGCCTCTACTGACCTTAATTTACTCTCCAGTCAGTTAATTGCACATGGTAATCCTCTATACATACATAGAGAGTCTCAGTGATTCTTTTGCATGTCTGCATGATCATCCTCTGAGTGATGCTTGGTAGGGTAGGGGAGGAAGAAAACAACAAAACCCCAATAAAATACAGCCCCAAAATGTGTTTCCACTAGAACTGAATGAAATTGTGTATGTAGTATATCCTCACCTGCTCCTAACAATTCCTTTCTCTGTGTGCTGGCAGATTGTTCCCTTGCCTTGATTATGTTGCTGACATTATGCTCATGAGGGAAATTCCTTCCTGGCTCCAGATCTGGTGGATTTATAATCCTGTTGATGTAAGCAAAGCTCCCTGTACTTATCTAAAACCCAATTGTCCAACCAGTTCTACATATACAACTCCTGTTAAAGTAGATAGAATGGCACACAAGTTGCTGAAAAGATGATCAGGACCCTGGTATGGTTTCTACTCTAGAGCCATAGCTACAAGATAACTTCAATGCAGCACTGCCCTGACAAAGAAAAAAAAGCAAGTCTTACTGTTTTCTCCATCATCAGCTTGTCTCTCATTCTCTACACAGGAACAAGTATTTATACAGACCCACAGTTTAACCAGTGAAGTTAAAATTAGCCTGGAAACAATGAGTAAATACATAATGTGCTTTCTTAACATTCAGCTATTATTAATTTTAATGCACCTAAACTTTCTCTGCAGAAAGTCTTCAAAATTTCAATAAAGCCTTCTGTTACCTAATCTATCAGACTGAACAGAAAGACTAACTACAATAAGGGACAAGTGTAACCTACCAGCGTTGCACATTACTGGTAGCAGTTTATACTGGAAATGTTTATTTCCTGTGTACTTTCATGATGGAGGATGGGACACAGAAAATGTTTTGATTTAGAAATGCAGCTGGGGTGCCCCATGAGAGCTGCAGTTTAGAGACTTCATGGTCCTATTGTTTTCTGTTCACCATGCTCTCTGGTCAGACAAAAAAGCATTATGTTGTGCCTTCTTTTTGGGTTGTCTAGCTTTATCCTTCTGTGGCTCTACCCCTCCTAAGCTGAACTAACCAGACCTAGGGATTCAATTTTCTGTCTAGATGAAATCTCAATGATCCAATTACTTAAGACCAGCAATTACTGCTAGTTCCCTTCACTCCATAATGCCCTGACTGCAGCTGCTTTTAGGATATTCATTCTTACGGATTCTTTGTGTTGCTACTTAGGGAGGCAGTTCTGCCTCAACATTTAATGACCATCCCCTGTTATCTTTCAGCTACTATGCCTTGGAATTCCAGTGCCATGTGAAGATAAACCAGACAAGACTCACACTTAGACTGGAGTTTTGGATAGACCCAGCTCATAGTTGGCCCCGGGCATTAAGGTATAGATGGCACAAAATTTCAGTCATAACACTGTCAAGCACTGAGCCATGCTGTGCACATGTCAAGTAAGAAGGGCCAGTGTTCAGTGGGTTATTACTATTCCAAATCTGAGTAGTGTCTGGTACCACGGGCAACGAGATGCCGTTGGCAGGAAAAAACTAATTGCCAAGAGTTGTCCGTCATGATAATCAAACAACTTAGTGAGAATAAGAATTAAGGAAATCTAATTTCCCTGGATTTGGCCACGAGGTTAATTGGTTGTGGCATCTCACCCTACACAGGTTTCGGGACAAGCTAAAGCTGATCTCGCCCCAGCTGCTGCCGTGGAGAGAGCCTGACGCTTCTCTCCTCTGCCCCTCGCCACAGCTCCCAACGGGCACGCAACAGGGCGGATCGCTCCGCTACTCCGACCACGACCCAAAACTCGGTCGAAATAATTCGACGTGTCTAAAACACTTGGCTCGACAGATCCACAAAGCCCCACCTCAGCCGCGGCCTCCCCCCCGGGCCCGCTGCACCGCCTCAGGTGAGCCGGCCGGCCGCCACC
>CM031879.1:11648420-11664947 GCA_018697195.1 Certhia americana | reverse complement strand
GCCGGGAGCGGAGCCGGGAACGGAGCCGGGGAGCGGCGTGCCCGCCGAGCAGCGCGCGGCACGGGGCGATGAACTCACGCAAAGGTACCGCGCTGTGCCGGGCGGGCGGGCGGCAGAGCGGGGGGGGTGCTGCGCGGCCGCGGCTCACGCCGGCTCCCGGCTGTTCTCTTCTCCCGGCAGTGCTGGCCCTGCAGGCCCGCAGGCGGCGGCCCAAGCAGTCCGCGGCGGCCGGCAGAAGGGACAAGCACTCGGCGCCCCACAAAAAGTGAGTACGGGCACCCCCGACCCGCCGGCACGGAGCCTCCCCCCGCGACCCCTCGGGTTCTGTGCATCCCTCGCGTATCTCTCCCGACGCCCCGTAACCCTGCGGGCCGTCCCGCCCGCCCGGTCCTGCCCGCGGGACGCACGGCGGCTCCCCGGCAGGGCACAGCACCCGCCCGGGCCGGGCCCTCCCTCGGGGCATGTTAGCACGGCCGCTCGGGGACCGTCCGCAGCCCGGGCGCCCGGCTCAGCATCCTTCGGGCAGGGCCGCCCGGTGCCCCGTGGGAACCCGCGACAGGCACTCCGGCCGCCGGCCCTGAGAGCCCCCGGGTTGTCGGGGATCAGCCCACGTGTTCCTCTTGATTCTCCCTCCAGTTCTCGCATCCTTGTGGTCTGCTTTCCCAGTGCTCTGCTTCCCAGAGGTTTCGTTCTGCATCATTGTCACATCTATAGGCAGTCCTTTTCTCATCCTCTTCCGTACCATCAGACTATTTCCTCTTCCCAGATGTGTCTAATCACCAGCAATTTGGTTTAAGTTTCTGTTAATCTTACTGATAAGAACAGAAATTTTTCTCTGTTTCCTGTTTCTTGTCTTGTGCTAGCCCTTCATGTTCTTGTCGCTGTCCAGTCGATCTTTTCTCATGACTCTTGTTCACTGAACCACATAGGAACATTCTTCCAGCTCTATAGTGTTCACAGTTTACTCTTCCCTAGAACAATGTGGCTCTGGACTATTTAATTTTTTGTTCTTGAAGGATTACATGCTTCTGTCACTAACTTTCACTGTGTTTTGTTCAGTGGGACTTGGTGACTCATTAAGTTGCCAATAGGCTCTTGCTCTTGTCTTTGTTTTTGTTACTTGGGGATCCAGTCTACCTGCTTTGTTCTGACCGGGAAGTACGTCCTAATGTCTAATGTCACACATTCCCCTCTCCTCCTAGCTGGCTAGTCTTAGGACTGGGAGGCAGTGTATGGTGGATGGGTGGATACATATATAATGTGATGGGGAGAAATGTTTCTATGTGCTATGGCAAATTATTCAAGGGGCAAGGACTTTTTCTTTGTGATTTCTATTGGAAGAAATAATAATGTATCTCTGACCGTGAAGTGTTTGCTTTGCCTTTTTTTTTTTCTAGTTACTATGAATGGGGGCTTTTTTTCCCCCTGTAGGATGGGTAAAAATAACATAGATGAGGTGCTGGTGTAGTGGTGATCAGACTTTGACAGCTAACTTTTGTTCACATCATGTTCCACTAGTGCTGCTTCCTCCACCATTGTGTAAAACCTGTATTACACTTTCAGTTGTTTGAATTTGGAGTTAACTGCAATGGGAACAAATGTAATGTGCAAAATATGCAGTGATTGATTCCCTTGTTTCCAAAACCCTTCAGTTTGTAGCGTTACATGGATTTGTTTTTTGTCAGTTTGAAAATGGAAATGGGTTAAATTCCATTGAACCTAACTCTAGGTTCAGAGTTACTTTTGAAGCTTTCAGTTAAGTCTTAACCACAAAGTTGTTAATAAACTTCTATTCCTAGATGATAGAGCATTTAATACACTTCTTAGTGGAGCTAAGTGGGATGTTTTGCTGAATTAGTTTGTTAGAAGTTCGCTTTCACAGAGACTTAATAAGTACAGAACTGGTAGTCTTTGTGTTTGCTGAAGAAACTGGCTACTGTTGAGTTGGGCTGCACAGTCAGGAGCTGGCCATTTGCCTGACTGACTCGGCATTTCCAGATGCAATGCTCCAATCCAATCAGTTGCCTCGTGAAACAAGTGGTTTTGCTGTAGTTGACAAGAGCCATCTTTTCTCTTCTGCTACGTATGTTTTCTCTTCAAACCACTTTTACCCTCCGAAGATGAACTACTCTGTTTTATGCTTCTATATGAAAGCAAAGCTCCTTTCAAGTTTGTCTCCTTGCAAATAGTTGAGGCCCCCGAAGTAAAACCAGTATCAGACATTTTCAGTATCTCTTTTGTCCTCTCCCTAGCCTTACTTTAAATTCAACTGCTACAGCATATACTAGTGTTTTAGAGGAATATGGTATTTATGATGCACATCAAATGCACAGTATCTGCAAATGAAAATTGTTGATTTGTGAGGTGGAGATTCTATACCATAAATTCCCTGTAGTGAACTTGTTCACTACAGGAAAATTATGACTTAGTTTTGAATCCAAAGCAGTTTGGGTTTTTAAATTTTTTTTGTTCTTAATTGTTGTTTTTAGGAAGACTTTTCTCCGCCAAGTCAAAGCTTTATGCAGTAACTTCTACTGTTGCTGTTAACATTGTGCTTCAAAGGGAACTGCAGGACTCCTCTTGTAAATTCGGCAAGGAGAGTTATATCATATTGTAGATTACTTGCTGGCTTTTGTTTGAAGAGTTTTAAGATAATGACACAAGAAGAAAAAATTGCAGTGTTCTGTATAGCTTTTTGTCTGTTGTGGCCTTACTTGCCGAAGAAGGCTGGAGGATTAGTCCTGTAGGTGCTCAGTGTTGACCCCCTAAGTCAGTGAGGAGAACTGGTGGAGGTGAATCTGGGTTTTTTTGCAATAGGGTGGGAAAAAAAAATAGAAGCTAAGTGTCTCATATTTTGAAGAGGAAGCACTTTGTCTTGAATCAAAACTATATCCATAGTTGCATGTAATAATAAAATTTGTTTGGTATGGCTTTGAAATCAAACGTCCAGGCTACTGAAACAGAACATTTCACTGTATTAAGATAAGTTAGCACTTGATTTTGGTTGTAATAGATGAATTTGCATGCAGTATGTGGAAAATTCTTACATATTTTTTCAGCTGAACAAAAGATTAATCAAAATTGTTAATTTGGGTCTTCTGCGATTTATTTCTCCTTAAAGTGGAGGTCTGCATTGAGAGAGGTCTGTGAAATAGTGATTTTGACAGATACCTGAGTCTGCTCAGAGATAAACTTGCTTACAGGCAGACAAACCTGTTTACTGTCCTTCACTTAGTGCTAACAGATGGCCTCAGGTACATCTACATTTTGCATTCAGCAGAATGGTAGGCTCTTTATGTTCAGACTAGTACAGGCTTCAGCTGGGGTGAACTTCTACCTTGGATGTATTTTTTTGCTTGACTTTATTTCTAAGTGAATATGACAAAACCCAAGTGAATACCCAGTTAGAGTTGTCCTCTTTAGCATGTCAGCGGTACATCTTTATCCGAAGTTAAAAGAAAGCTTTTTGTAAGTAAAGAAAATCCAGATGATGGTGTGTGAACCTGTGGAAAGAGGATTATGTGTGCTGCATATTTTGGTACAAATGCATAAATCCAGATACCAAGATTGATTTTGGTTTTGTTTTTAAGCAGTACTGTAGAAGAGGTGATATAGACTGTGATACTGCTTTGCAGTGGTGCAGTACCTCTATGTGGGCCAACATGGGAAGTGCCAGATTTCTGCACAGTGCACTTCCAGATGTCTAATTTCTTGAACCCACAAGTATTGTACAGCTGTCAAGGTTTAAGATATATTACGTTATTATGGAATCTTAAATTTGTAAAAGTCATGCACTGCTTTTGTTTGTTGGTGTTGCTCTCACAGTGTTCTTCAGCCTCTTTCAGTAAGCTTTTTTCTTAGAAGCAGCATCTATTAGATAGTTCCTGTTCCCAGGTGTACTGACTGAATGTATTCTGGGCACTGACCAAAGGCTACAGATGTTGCTCTTGGCTTTTTTATATGAGCATGACCATAAACTCACACAAGTCTGCAGTGGTCTTGTGTCTGCTCTTCAAATGTAACATTTGTGAAGCTGTTGGCTGGTTTTTTTTCTTCTTGGGATGATTTAGTGAAGAATGTTAGAGAAGCTAATGTTAAATTTTTGAAAACTTTAAAAGAGGAGGATTAGGGAAAATTCAGAAAGATAGAACCCAAAGTTATGCCAATTTCTAATGGATAAGGTGACCTCAGTTCTCTACCGAAGAAAGGAATAGGACTGATAAAAATGAAGATGTAAGTATTTAGCAGTTGTATTCATAACTGATCCCTTCCCTTTTAGTAGTAATTGCTTTTGTTGTGGTTCTACCAGACTCTTCTTGCAATCTGGCCTATATTTAAAAATCAATAACTAATTGTGTTCTAATTGCCTATGGGGACTTTGGGAATGGGCACTGTTTTACTAGGGTGTTTAAAAAGAAAATTAAAATTACTAATATTTGAAGAAACAAAAAATTGTCTCTCTACCTGTCATTACAGTTCCCAGTATTTGTATCTTGAAAGTACTGTTTGTCACATCCTTCATATATTTGAAGTGATAACCCTTGCTTCCTGGTTTTCCTAGTGAGACTCTTTTTCCCTTCTCTACAACCCTTACCCTCGTTTTTTCACTTTTCACTTTTAATCTGTTAACAGTTACAGCATATGGTAAGTGTAAGAGGGATAGTCCTATTTGAAGTGCAGAGCTTTGACAGCAGTCTTCTTGTGTCCAGTGTCTATCCCAGTAATACACTTTTTAGGATGGACTCTGCTTTTGGAAACTATTGTGTTTTGATGGATCTCTGATAAGAACAGGAGAAAACCCCTTCCCCATCCACACCCCAACTTGCAGGGGGAGGGTGGGATGGTGACACTGCCCTGCCAGGCTTTAGAGTCACCCCAAGGCCTCTGGAAATCATGGATGCCTGCATCAATGCCTGATGTTAATCCTCTTTTTGGAGCCAAACTTCAGGATTTTAGTGATATTTCTCAAGTGGAAGGCAGTGAATCCCTCTCCAAGTGATGCTCCCAAATTCCCATCCTTGGGACAGCCTCACAGCCCTGCCTCTGCCCTTACCCTGCACAGAAAGAGCTGCTGAAAATGGTGCTGCATTAAGACCCAGCTGGACCTAGAGGTGGGCTGGAGTGTCCCATTTCTGGGGTCTTTGTCCTCAAGAATAGGACCAAAGTGCTTTGGGTTCAGAGGCACTCCCAGCACTCTGACCTGGTCAGACTTTCCTGTACCACCAGCCTGGCTCTCACTCTGTGTGAAGACACCTGCCCTAGCTGAGTAAGATCCCCTACCCATGATGGTTTCATCCCACCAGATGGTCTCAGGGCACTTTGGAAGGGCTTTAGAGCTTTATGCAGATGCCCAGAGTCCATTCCCTGAGTGGGTCCTTCCTGCCCCTGTTCTTCTTCCTCTCCCTGCTGAAAGACAGAAGGAAAGGAGCATTGAGAAACCACATCTTTGGAGGCCAGGAGGATGATGAAGACCTGGAGGAGGCAGTGGTGCCATTCCCAGAGCATTTCCCTGAAACTGCTGCTTCCTTGGCACTTTCCAACCTCTTTACCACTCAAGGTGGACCCAAAGCTCAGCTCACCATGAGGAAAGATCTCGGCTCCTTCAGGCCCCGCCAAAGTGGCCCCCAAAAGCCTAATATAATAAAGCACATGTTACAGAACAGAAATGCTGCAATCTGCATCTGAGCCTAAGATAACCACAGAAGAACTTTTTTGTATTTTAGAGAAGATAGCCTGAACAAGCTTTCTTGTCTGAAAAAGGTGGTCTAAATTTCAAAGTGAACCTTTGTAAAGGTACTTACTAACTCTTTCTGCATTTCATGTGTACTGTTATTATTTTAGGCTGTATGTTGGAAAACCATATGATTAAAATAGCGTGTATGTCTAAATAATCACATATTCTGGTTTTGTCCAGCAAAGCAGCTGGCAGACTTTTGACTTTTATAGTGATGTCCTCTTTATTGAAGTAATGTTCTGCTAAGGAAATCACTTTGAGTGTTAATTCTAAAGGAATCTTATCTCAAGCCTCTTGTTTAAAGGCAAACTGCTGAATAGTGACCCTGGTAAAATAATGCTTCTTGACATTGGTATTGGTGCCTCACTGTTTTTCCTCAATGGAAGTTAGTCAATTAAAAGTCGATAATTTGAATGTAGGAGATGAAAAGAATCAAGGGCTTCAGTTGCCTTGAGCTATTATCAATGCTTAGTTTGCAGTTTTCTGAAATGGAAGGGAGTATTCTATCGTTAGAGGTCAATTATATTTTCCTATCCCTGAGGAAAAAAAAATTACCTCCACTGTTCTTGTTGCATTGATAAAGGTCAGAGTGGTCTAGCTATAGTATATGTACCTTAAATCCTATGTTTAAATCAGTTGTTCACTACTTTTCAAACTGTATTAAAATTGCATTGGTTTTGTATTCATGTTTCTAAAGAAAGCTCTCTTGGGACATATTTCTTCCCTTCACAGTGCTGTGCTTTTTCTAGTCTCATGTTTCACCCCAGTAATTTCTCTGTGTAATAATAACTGTGTTTGTCTGCTGCTTGTTACACTCCTGTTACACAGGTTGCTTACCTGTACGTGATGTTATTCCTTCATCGCAGACTGGGATGGAGATGTTTTTAAAAAATCATTAAAATCCAGGTAAAAAGTAATTAGAAGAATGCCAATTTAGTGCAGCTGAGACTTTAGTTGTAAGGTACTTGACTAAAAATGTAATACATAAATCCAACTTTTTTATGGCTATTTTAACATTTGAAAGCTAATACTTTAAAATAAATTGTGCTTCTCTGTAAATTGTGGTTTACATTTATGGTCATTACATAGTTCACGTCGTGCTGTTTTGAAAAAGATTATGTAGAACTAAAAACTGCTCAAAGAAGGAGGTAATAAAAGAGATTGAGGTTATTGGGCAGCTTAGTTTATGACTAGTGTATTTCAGGTATGTAAAGATGATTAAGGAGCATTTTTATATGCCTAAAATCATTACAGGTATAGAAAAGGAAGAAGAAATAACTTGCCTTTATTCATTACAAAACAATGGTATTCAAAGAATGACTTCAGTGGAAAAAAAACCCAACCCAACTTCTTTTTGTACAGTACAAGAATCAGAATGTGGCTTTGCAATATATTGTAGAATCCAAGTTACAGGTAGGTTTAAGGAAGATAAGACTGGTAACCAGAACCATCAGTAGTTTTTAAGAATGCTGTTGTCAGTGCAGTGTGATTTTCCAAGCCCCTGTTTGCTGAAGACCTGTCAAGCAAATTTGTCTTAGTACAGAGTGATCCACTTGTATACTCATCTCTAAGCGTATGTTTCTGGCCTAGTGGTATAATACTGGCCTAGGTATGTGTTTGACCTAAATTAACGTGGCAGCCCTTAGTTTTTCAAGGCCACCTCTGTGAATCACTTGCAGCATCTGATGGTATTCACAAGACAGGATCTGTGAGCCTGGACCCAAACAGGGTGGTCTAATGTGGCACTTCTGTACCTGGCTCAGGAAGGAGCTGTGAAACTGGAGCTAGCTCCTAAATCTGAGTGTACATTGAATTAGTAGAGGCGTGTTTGGGAAGAGCTTTCATGCTCAAGAACAGGAAGGTTATGATGATAGGGTGAGGAGGCTTTCCAGGGAGTGAAAAATACCGAAGGAATGGGCATGCTTGAAATGCTGCTTTCTTGTAGGCTTTGATGCCATCTGCAGGTCTGAGTTTGAGGCCAAAATGAGCCTGGGATTGCTTTAAAGTTATGAATCTGAGAATTCAGATTATTTCCTCGGTTGCTGTGAACAAATAACTTTATTTTAAGGTTTCAGTTCTCATGCGTATGTAATAGCTCAGTTGTTCACTCACCTGTGAAGTAAGACTTAAGATGCCTGAGGAATTTCAAGCTTCTTATTTCAACCTGCCTTGTGTAGGTGTCAATCATAAGATTATAGGCCATGCTAGGCTTTGGTATGTAAGGGACGGCCAGTAGCTTTAAAGCCCTTCTGCAGAATAATCAAGAGCAACAGACTTGATGGAATTGGCAGGTGAGTGATTAAAAGGGAAGCATTGCTATCAACTTTCACTTATACACAGGTATCAGCATGCTGCTTGACTGCTGCCAAGTAACTCTGAGTTACAAAACAAACACTTGGTGATTTGGCTAGAATGAGGCTGTATGGGTCATTAAACGATTTTTCTTCTTAGTGCAGTGGTCACATTTCAGCATTTTTATGAAAGAGGGAGCCCTGAGGAGATCAGAGGCTTAAGCTTTCTTTCAAGTTCCCTTTCCTGGTGTCAGAAGGCACAGTATGACAGATCCCTTTTGCTAGGATTTATTCCCAGGTGAATGTTGTAAAGTGTCAGGGAAGCCTGAATACAACCAGGAGCCTCAGGATACTATTATGAATTCTGGCTTAAAAGAATAAAAATGATCTTCATGGGTAATAGTATCTGAAAAATAATATCTGAATTTTACTTTTGTTTATGGTAGTCGATTGCTTGGGGTGACCTGTTTGATGTATTAGTAACATGGTGTCTCAGCACATGTTGGTATCCAAGTCCATGATGCTGGTCCCTAGGCATCTAATCATTCCACTTAAATAATAAATAAATAAGTTCCACTCAAATACTCTTAGAGCATTGCATCTCTTTTTAATGTTAATTAGAGATTTTAATGTTTATTTTTTTGTTTCCCAGAAATGTTTGCTGTATAGCAACTTGTAAGTTGGATTGTGTCAACAGTGTTGAGAAGATGACAAACAGCGATTTTGGTAGTTGCTTCTGCACTGTGCATTTCATAGAGACACTTTAATCAGAAATGAGCTGTGCTGGGAATTGGGAGCTTTGTGATGAGCTCAGGAATGCTGTTGTGGGCAGACATAATTTGGGCACACCAGCCAGTCAAGGGTCTTGGAGAAGCTGGATGTGAAAACACAATATGTCAATCTCAAGTGGACTTAAAATGTGAGATGGAGAATGCTGAGGCTACCGGTATATTTTACATCACCAGATACCTGTTGCATAGCTGCTTTGGTGTTTAGTATGGATCAGTTACTTTTAAGTGTTGCATTCTCACTGCTAATCCAAGTTGTTTAGTAAATCCAGCATTTAAAAACAAGGTTGAAACTATTTATTCCAATAGACAGTACCTATTTTTCTTCATTTGTCTAAAATATTATTGAAAATTGATTAGTTTATCAAAAAATGTTGCAACAAACTTTAACAAATTTTTTGCATATTGTATGAGGAACATGCACAGGAAATAAAATTATTTTTCCTATTCTTATAATTGAAAAGTAGTATACTTGGATTCTCTGATGTTTATTTCTGAAGCCAGAAAACTCATTTTGTGTAATGAGAATATTTGTCTTGGGAATACAGATGTTAGTCTTTTGAAATGATCATTTTGATCTAATTTTGTGTTTCCAAAGTGACTCTCAGTAGCTTGTCTCTCACAGGGTGCCATATCTTGTCCTAATTGAGATAAAGTTTAAGTAGATCAGACTCCCTTCTCTTCCATTTGTACCTTCTCTGCAGGATCTGCTTCTCTTAATCCTTGACTTGTGCTTTGCCATGCCATTGAAAACAGAGAATTTTTAACAGCTGCATCTAAAAGGAACATTAAAATAAACTACAGCTGAATACATATATTGAAGCAAACCCACAGATTTTTGTAAGTTTTGCTGTTTTCATTATAGTTTTTTCTATACATCAGTATATAGGATCACTATATGTATCAGTGTCTGATAAGCAGAATTAATTTTATAGTTAAAATTCTAGGCCTTTCTTAATGGATTTGTCTGATATTCTGCCTTTACAAATGATGAAAAAGGAACACGATAACTTGAGGGCTATACATGTAAAAGGGAATAATTCAGTCTTTTAATTGTGCTGCAACCTGAATCAAACAATTTGACATATTTGCATTGTTATGCTCCTTTCCCACTTTAAAACAATCAACATTTTTGATAAGTATGTCAAGTAGTAAAGCCACTTAAAAAATAAAACTATGAAACTGTAAAAGGTGGTCCTTTTATGATGGTTTTAACATCAGAAAGTTAAGTGTCAGCAAATAATTATCTTTTCTGTTTATTTGTGAGATGCATAGATTGCTAAAAATCACTTTATCTGATTTCTTCAATAAGTGGGAATTTTTATGGAGGACATGCATTTAAGTAGAAGAATTTGACACAGATTTTAAATCAGAAAGTGGCATTATGTATATGTTGACAGTCTCTCTTTTAAATCTGTACAATATGGGTTTAATTATGGCAAAAATAATGAAAATAATGCAAGAGTTAGCAGAAACTTAAAGAAGCAAACCAGTCCCTCATGGGACTTTGGTGAGTTGTTTCTTAGCATCATCTCTACACTTTGATGGGCAAAGTGCAGAGAACATACTTGTCCTGTTGGTTTATTCAGAATGTTTTTAAGACATAGTGATGTTAATATGCAAGGCAATGAAACTGAATATGTGCTGGCTTCTTCCTAATTACAGTTTACAGCCCGAGGTATTACGTTGAATTGAAACTGTGCATAGTTTAAATTACTGTGTTAAACTCTGAACTGTGGTGCACCAGATGCTGATATGTTTGACTTAGCATTGATTGCTGCAAAGCAGCAGTATCCAGCAAGAAGAATCTTAACTCACAGTCTGCTTTTCAAACTGTTTCTCAGATTTTGTTCTGTAGCAATATTTCAATGTTGATGCCATGAAATTTACATTGGTAATAAAGGAGATGCTTTAAAATCATACTGCAGAGCTAAGCAAAAGATTTTATTGCTTTTTGGTGCTTGTATACTTAATAGATTTTTTTTTCCCTCCACAGTTCTGCCAATATTTTATTTTTGAGATCATATGTTATGCTTTGTATTTCACGGTTGATTTGTATTGGTATCAGTAATACGCAATAGTTATATATGTGCATGTACATAAAATATTGTCTTTACATAAGAAACTTAATTTGGGAGTCTTTAGGTATCATTTAAACTCAGTAGATAAAGTTTCTTTAGTCTTGTGGCTGGGATAAAGTGAATAATGTCTTAGTGTTCCAGGAGAGGCTGAAAACCATGAAGTAGAAAAATTAGTTCGTTCTCACTTCTTTGGTTCATATTATCACCTTCCTTCTTGGATTTGCTTCTTGTGGTGTTCTCATCCATGTATGATGATTATAAACAAGTGAAATAAAAAGGAGCAAGCTGCATTGCTTTTAAAATTATATGGTTTCCTTCAAACTGAATTATTATAGATCACATGGAAATAAAACCTAATCAAGAACTAAATGCATATTCACCCCATTCCACAGGCTAAAATTTAATTTTGGCTTTTATCAGCTGCAATGGAAAGCAGCAAAGGCCATATTTGCTTCCAGTAAATAGAATATACATAGAATATCAGAATGAAAAGTCTGTGAGAGTATAGAGACATTGTGCTTTCTTAACGGATATCCGTGAATATAAGGGGGGGATGCTTGGAGAAAGGAATAGAAGACAGGGCAGAGCCAGAGTAAGGGGACTATTTTGAAGATGGGAAGGCTGATGTACAATGTGGGGTTTCACTGATGGGGAAAAAATGTGCATGTTCTCCAGTTAATGTGAGCAGGCACCCAAATGCTCTAATAAGTCTATGAAAATTGGAAATGGAGACCTAGTGAGGTGAAGAGAGTATGTCTATGTGTTTGTATGCATAAGTAAAATGGCTTGCTATTTCCCCTCCGAGTAACATATTGTCTTATTTACAGGATGGATAAATTAATTCTGAACTCCCTCTTTTTTTTATGGAGGCTGGGAAGGAGGGAATCTAATGACTATTCCAGCTGTGTGCTTTCTCAGCCTGAAGTTCTTCACTGCTTGTCACCCATGTTTGCAGCATGATCTGCACCCACCAGCTGCTGAGGTATTCTATTAATGCAGCTTTGACGTGTATTTCTCTGCAGGTTAAATTGCTGCTAGTGGGTCCATCTGTAGCTGCTCTTCCAAATCTCAGTCTCTCCTCACTGCTTTGTTGCACCCAGGTTTCAGAGAGGTTGCTAGAAAGACTTAAAGTCTAAACCAAATAATTATTGATAGTTGAGTTACAGTGGTATCAGTATTTGTTTCCAGTTGCTTACAGAAAAAATTATACAGACCCAAACTTTGTAGTACCTGCTCTTTCTGGGGTGCTATGCCTACCCTTCTAGGATGGATGCTTTCATTTGGGAGAAGGGAGGGCCTGCTCCTCCCGGCCCTGCTTGATGTTGGTAGTGTTTTACTCCTTATTCTGAAATCCATTTGAATAATTATGTGATTCTGCAGGTTGTTTCTGTGCTGCCTGAGAAATCCATGTTGTGGTCTGTGTAAAGCCATCCAGATTTACTGTATAATGGAGTGTTTTGCATCAGTTTAGTGCTTGTTCTTTGTTACTTCTGTGAGTGGTTTTGCCCAGCTCCCATGTTGCAGTTCTGCAGCCAGCAGCTAACCACTGGTGAGGTGTTTGTAGCCCCAAGTCTCTGTGTCATCCTGTCACATTCTAGTCCTCACCAGTGGTGGGCTGAACGTGAACCACTGGGCTGCTTTCCATCCACTCTGCCCCAAGCCTGTAGCACTGCCTGGGGTCGTTGTGACCAAACTACAGGACCTGGCATTGGTCTTGTTGAACTTCATGCTGTGAAAAAAGCTTGGATGGATAGACACACAAAAACTATGTAGGTTTTTGAAGTAGCAAGGTAATTTTTATGTAATTTTTGATAGAAATAGGGACATAGAAGTCCCTATTATCAATCAGTTTTTACTAATGCTACATAATAAACCCTTATGCTTCCAAAAGATACTGAAGATGGCTGTAGTCTGAACAAAGAGCAGGGTTATCTGTAACTGCAGGACTCTATTTTGTGTGTATGTTGGTGTGCCCAGGTGGCCAAGAAGGCCAGTGGCATCCTGGCCTGTATAATCAGCAGTGTGGCCAGCAGGATCAGGGCAGTGATTGTCCCCATGTACTCAGCAATGGTGAGGCCACACCTCAAATCCTGTGTTCAGTTCTGGGCCCCTCACTACAAGAAGGACTTTGAGGTGCTGGATCATGTCCAGAGAAGGGGAACAGAGCTGGGGGAGGGTCTGGAGCACAAGTCTGATGGGGAGCAGCTGAGTGAGCTGGGGGTGTTCAGCCTGGAGGAAAGGAGACTCAGGGGTGTGACCTGATCACTCTACAGCTCTGCCTGACAGGAGGGAGTGGTGAGGTGGGAATTGGTCTCTTGTCCCAGGGAACAGGAGATGGGACCAGAGGGAATGGCCTCAAGTTGTACTAGGGAAGGCTTAAATTGGGTATTAGGAGAAGTTTCTTTGCTGAAGGGGTGGTCAGATTGCCAGAGGAATGGAGTTGCAAGTGAAGTGATGGAATCACCACCTGTGGAAGTACGTGTTCAAAAGGTGTGTGGATGTGGCACTTACCAACATGGGTTAGTGGTGAACATGGTTGTGCTAAGTTAGTGGTTTTGCTGATGACGTTAGTCTTTCCCAACCTAAACAATTTTATTATTATATGAAAAAGCAATGGAAAAGCTTCACAAATACTAAGAACTTCTTGTCTAATTTTTCTTTTCTCTTATAACTAAGATGCACTTGCCAGCAGAATTGTTTTGAAAGTTGTTTTCCCTTATATTAGGACTTGTTCTGCATTTTATTTTCTGTATTTAGGGGATTCAGATCATATTGACATGAAACATAAAACAGCAAACCTACATTAAACTGAAGACTAGAGAGATGGGAAATATGTTCCTCTTCTCTATTTTGTATTCAAGAAAGTAAAAAAAGTAAGCTTTATACATTGATTTTTGTAGTGGTACTTCTCTGGAGTTATGTGCTTGGAGAGTTTTTCAATATTGCATTATTACATAGCATAAACCAAATGATTTTATGATGCTGTTTTATTCTGGTCATAGAAATAATTTTATTTTGAGGAGTATGTACTATCTTAGGCTTATTTCTATACGTAGTCCTTGGGGATTTCCTTTGTTTTGGGTGGAAAGCAGAATTAGATTTTTCTATACTGGCAAAAAACCGTATCTGATGGATCTTGGGAAAATTATTGTAGTTGTTGATGTTCTCCTGCTGGCTTTTATGATTATTTAATATTGTTGAAACAAGCCACTAGGTGGCAATATCAATTAAAAAATTTCTAATACATGCAATTCAAGTTGTCATCTAAAATGGGGCACTAAGGAGTAGCTTTGATTAAAGTGAAAGCATTACAACTTGTTGTATGCAAGATTTTCTTGATGTAAGAGAGGAAGTGTTTTGCCAAAGCACTCATTGTGAGTAATTGGTGACAGAGGACAGCTGGATGTATTTGCTTGGGTAGAGAGGAAATGTGGTTTTCCCTTTTTTGTATTTTTGCACTATTTGTTAGACATTTGCAAAGGTGAACTGTTATCATACTACTTCATGATGAAACTTGTTTTAACCTACCACTTAGAATCAATTTTATCAGTGTTACTTGAGAAACAAATCCTTACTGGCGTGAACATGAAACATTTCAAACTACTTAATTTAAAATCAATATGAATTTACTTATGGCTGTGGGTGAAATCATGAAATATTTAATTGTCTGTTACAAGCAGACACTTATTAATAGTTGTGCTGATTATATCTTCTTTGGTGTGGGTGCCACTGTACAGCACTCAGGCTGAGTTTGTATGTGAGGGAGAAGACTGAAGAGACTTGCACAGCTAAGCAGATACAGAAACCATATCCCATGTCACAGGGCTTGTCTTATCAGAGGTGTCTGGTCCTTTTATTTAGATACGCATTTCTTTTTTCAGCATGTTTATTGAAGATGCTTTTGCTGGTGCTCCTGCTCAAGGAACTGTTCAAGCTCCTGTTTGGGTAATTACTTTGGGAATACATATAATGAAATTGCTGTAACAGTGGCATTTCTGCTTCAATGTGGTGTTACTGGAGCTCCTGTCTGCCTGCTCCATCCTGCCTGTACCACTCCACATGCATTTTTGTAACATCTGGGTAGTATGCTGTGTTCTTGTTAGGCTTTCTTCCTAGGTGCTTTAACTTTTTGGGGTTTGTTTTCAGTGCTTTGTTCTGTCAGTAATGGGCATGTCAGTAACCCTGCCTTGGCCCTTGGGCATTTTTGAGGAGGCAGTGATGTCTATTGCTTTAATACTTAGTCTACTTTGTTAGGACTTATAATCATTTTTTCAGGCAGTGGTTAGAAGAATTAATTTATCTTGGAGTGATTTTTATTTTGCCCTTGTTCTGTTTGTCTTCTGTGTATTAGGGTTTTGCAGTGACTATACTTCTCAGTCCTTATGTCATGCAATTTCTCCTGATCTATTTCTGGTGTGGTTGATACAGCACAAGCATTCCCCCCTTCAAGTGCTGCTTTTCAAGAGGTTTTGAAAATTCTTGATTTGATGGTCTTTGTGCTTAGTAAACTCTGTAATAGATAAGACTGGACTGCTTGTTTAGGGAGGTTGTGAGTGATGCTTCCTAAAGTCAGTGGTTGTGTTCTCATAAGTTGCTATGTCTAGTATATGAGGTCTAGGCAATTAAGGATCTTGCCCTCAAGGATTGGATTTTTTTTGGCTTGTTTGCTTAAGTTTTTTTACAGGTTTAACTTCATTTTCTTTTCCATTTTCTTTTTAAGGTAAGTAATTACATCATACATGGTGGTATTGTTGCTCTAATGTGGTTCTCTGCATGCACTGCCTCTGTAAGAGTAGGTAGTTTAATCTTACTGTATTACAATAGTCATTTAAACACTACTGGGATAAAAGGAAAATATTTCCAAAACTTTATATTGTGGTAAGCCCTATCCCTGTAGAGTCTGCTGCTATTAAGGTTTTTAATAAGTTTAATAATTTATAATTTATGCACTATACTGTTAGAGGCTGTGTAGAAAGTGCTTCATGGTTATGGGCTGTTTTAGGCTTAGGGATCAGTAAAGCCACATTGATATTGTATCTGGGATAACTGAGCAGGGAAGGGAAGTGCTAAAATTCACTTAGCAGGCAAAATGAGTTGGCAAGTGCTGTTAAAGGATTTTAGACTGATCCAGAGTCCAGTGCTTTCTTTTCTGTTTTTCCTCTTACTGGTATTCATTGTTTCATGCTTCCATAGGTGAAGTATCCTGGTTCTGTTTGAGGTGGCCTGTGTTAATGCAAGGCAGAAGCTTGCTTGTGTTGAGTGTATTTTATGAGCTTGTGTCAATTTTGAATCCTGGTGGTATTTCTCCTACTATGAAGAAACACTTATAATTCTCTGAGCTGTCCCTTTTCTCAGGGTGTATTGTATCCAAAAATAATGTTATGTCATCGCTGCTTAACAGTTTTTATTCCAGGCGTGGCATGTACTTTGCACAATGTGTCTATGCCCTCCTGGTATTCTTGTTCTGACTGCTTTGCTTTCTGTAATGGTCTGGCGTCTGTGTTACCACAGGCCTACCATATCTGAGTCTTTTCAAGTGGGTCTTCTGATACTTTTCTGTGGTTTTCTACCTCAGTGTTGCTCCATTGCCTCTTCAGGCAGCTCCTGGTTCTGTAGCGACAAGGACAGCCATG
>CM031879.1:11562026-11648410 GCA_018697195.1 Certhia americana | reverse complement strand
TGCCTCTTCAGGCAGCTCCTGGTTCTGTAGCGACAAGGACAGCCATGACACGACCTGAACATTCCCTCTATTTCAGTGCCATCATGCTTTCCTTGTGAATTTTTTCCTGATATTTGAATTGTATTTAATTGGATTTTTTTTTTTCCCCCTACTGAGGAATTGTATTAGGAGTAAGTACTGAATGCCTTTGTTCTTGTAAAAGCTGGGTTGCATTTTACTGATTTCAGCTAGGTTAGTCACTAAGCAGGGCCCCTGATCTCATTTTTGTCTGGGAGAGCTTTTTTCCCTTTGGAAACAAGAATCCTTTAAAAAAACCCCAAAACATAGCAAAAGCCAACAGATGAACTGCTGGAACTACCTGCCTCAGCAAGTATCCTATCAGATCTGGTGCTCTGTAGACAGCCCTGTGCTTTTGTCTAAGACACATCAGAAAGTGGGATGCTTTGTGGGATGTCTGTTTTTTTTTTTTTTTTCCTGCCTCACATGCTGCAAATACTAGCTTTAATTCCCTTCATTTAAGGCAATTTTAACATTTTTTTTTGCATTGCACATGTTTTTTTTCCTTATGCAAATAACAGCTTTGTTATTTTCCCTTCTGCTTCTTGAAGACAGAGTAAATTCTGTAGGTGTGCCCTAGGTTTATTGTCTCCCAGCGATCCAGCTAAGCAGTACCTGGTTTTGTGTCTAGCAGTAATACAGTCCTGGGGAGCAGGGACTACAGGCTGCTTCTGGAGTGAGGAGATGTGGCTCCTGGGTAGGAAGAGATCCTTGAAAGCAGTGCAGGTTCATCACCTCATCACCTAACCAAATTGATCTGTTGTTTCTTTAAAATCACCAGAAGTGTGTAAAGCAGTTCACTGCTTCTTCCTGTACCTTATGATTTGTGCTTAGGAGCTGCTACCAGTATGTGTGTGTTTGTAGACCCTGAAATAAAAAGTGTTTCTGGTTCATCTGTGTTCCATTAGGTCCTTAATTTCCCTGACAGGCAGGGAAAAATGATTTGCTGTGACTTTGCAGAACTACAATAAATAAAAAGTTGACAATGAGTTTTGGTGGTGGTCTGAGAAATTTTGGCGGATGGCAGTGGTCTTTGCTTCAAAATCATCTGAATCCATCTGCTCCCCATATGGATTTTCTCTCCTATTCAGTACTGCATGCTTTTGAGAAGCAGATTCAGAAAAGTATGGATCTGTTTTTGGTAGCTGCAATACAAAAACATTTATTTGTGTGTAGTAGAATTATTTTCCTTACTTATTTTTTTACTTTGTAAAAGAAGAGCAAATGCAATGCAGTTTGACTACAGGACTCATTTACTTAAATCCTGAATACAAACTAAAATAGTGTTTCTGTTGTACTGAGTTTTCTCCTGTATATTTATGTTGTCTCAGGCAAATTATCAAAGTAGCCTAGGCCCAAGATCTTGTCTTGAAAGATAACCAAGATATATGCTACAAAATGTATTGTGTTCCCATTAAGCTTTGTTTCTATTTGTGTCCAAGTAATTACCTGTTTGCAAGGTACATGTTGTCTTTTACTTAATTTCTCCTGCAATTCAAGGTGACTACTCTGTCAAACATGAATGAAGTTTGACATACCATTTACACAGCTTTTTACAAGTCAAGTTTACATGACATACAATTGAAATTTTAGCTGGCTAAGCAGCTGGTTATCTGTGTGCTTATGAACAATTTGAACATAAACACAAATGCAAATAGTAAAGGCAAGTCAGTTCCACAACCACACAAAAAAATGCTGCATCTTTTAGTACCCTTTAGTGCACTTGTATTTTTTTTAATCTTTTTTTTCCTTAATCCTCCCACAAAGGTTTGCCAGTTCTGTGGTAGTTTACCACTTTCCTACTTTCATTTGTACTGTGTGGCTGATAAAATCAGTCAAAAATGCACTATTTTGTGTGTTTCACAGAATTAGATATTGTGTACTTTGTTACTAGGAGCATGGGGTCTGTATCATAAAAATGTAACTGTCCTTGTAACTATCACAGTATACTGCACAGCCTGATTTTTCACTTGAAGAATGAGCAACTTAAGGAATGTGCTACTCTGAGACAGGTGAAAGGTCCCACCTATTGTCCTGTTCAGATTTTCTGTGAGTGCTGTCCTCTTCTACAATGAGGTTTTCTTTGAACAAAGCTTTTCTTATTATTCTTCTGCACAGAAATTACATTTTGCTTTGGTGGATTCAAGAGCCAAGAGAGCACTGGCTTATGCTTTTGTCTAAAATAGTCTATGAAGTAAAAGGGGTCTCACTTCTTAATGACTTTCTTAATGACAATTCTGATTAGTATTTATGTTGATTTTAGGAAAAATTTCACCAACTACACAATTTAAATAAAACAGATGTACCATTTTCACCTTCCTTCCCACACTAATTTTCACATTTAGTAATATCTATTAAGATATATTTGGATTATATTTTTAATTCTTAAAATGTTGAGATTTTGAGTATATTAACTAAATAAATTCAAAAGGGTGAGTGACCAGGACTGTGAATATGGCTTTGAAGATGTGGTCTTTCAAGACTGCAGCATGTATGTTATGGTGCACCAGTGTTATAATTTCAGAGAGCCATGGTTATAAATTTTATGCTATTCTTTAGCTTGTGTGAAGAAGTGGCTAGTGTGAGTGAAGCTAATACTGTGTTACTTAATTTTTTGAATACCATTAGTGTGATGTAACTGCCTTAGATGTGGCATTTTGCACTTGTGCTGAGGTGAAAAATATGGAGTGGGCTGAAGTGGTTGGAAGGCTTTGTATTCAGTTGTATGAGAAGAGCAATCAAAGTGCCAGTTAGTCTTACATATCTCAAGTTAAAACACCAAAAACTGTAATGGGAATCAGCTTAATACCAGAGGAACAGGGCGAGAAAGCTAATTTTACTTTAAATTGGATCACTGAAGCGGCTGCTTGGGAATTATTTTAAAAAAATTAATTATAGAAATTGGCATATTAAGTTTTTCTGGGTCAAATTTGGGAAATGAAGTTTAAGCCAGGCATTATGGCATTTATACATATTTGTAGAGACTTCCATGGAAGTAAAAACCCAAAGCAATTAGGAATACTTAGCTACTTATATAGGCACTGATGGGAGACAAAAGCCCTGACTTGTAATGGAAAACCTTACAGTAGTTTATAGCAGGCTGAAACATGGGTAATCAAAGTGCTAAGTCCATGTGGATTATTCCAGCATGAGCCAGTCTGAATTTGCTTCATTATTTGATTGTGCTGCTGCTGCTGAACAGAAATCAAGACCTTTGGTAATTTAATAAATCCATATAAGGAGATGAATATGATTAGATTTGTAATCTCAGTCTTGTACTGATTTTTAGCTACTTGCAGCAATGCATGTATTCAAATCAAGTGTTCTTGAATCATTATTTGAAAGACGCCAGTAAACCAGATGATTTTGTTTCGCATCAGACCTACGTTTAATTTTTTGTACTCTACGTGTTGTTCATTTTTGATGTTACTTGGAGCAGATTTGAGCTTCCAAATATAGCAAACTGGTGTTTTTTGTAATAACTTACGCTAGGTAAATTCAAGGTCTTTAGCAAAGGTCACATAGGAATATAATCTCAGATTCATGAAAGCTTCAGGCTCCTCCTTTCAATTTAAGTGACGTGCCAGAGGTCACTTGGAAAAACATCTTTTAGGTAGACAAAGGGGACCTTTCATTCCCATCTCAGACATCAGCTGATGGGGCTCTCCAAACAAATTCTTTGTTTATGTGCATCTCATTTACAGTTATTAAATTACCAAATGAAAGTTAAATACTGTCTTAGGCACTCAGAACATTTGTACAGTCAGATTCTCCATCAAAGCAGGAATTATTTATCTGATCTAAAGCAGATAAAAAATAAGAGGGAGTGTTTAACACTTGAGGATGTTTTAAACAGAACAAATGTTATTTATTTTTTTATGCCTTCAAGTGATAGATCTGTGTAGTACAGAATTTCCAAAGTGGAATTGTTTGTCAGACTCGTGTGGATTGACAAAGCTTTTATCCATCTTTTACTATGTGTGTTTTAGAAATTATTTGCTCATTTTTCCTACTCTTGGTACTTATGTTGGAGATGACTGAAGATGTTAGTTCTTCTATATAGCAATATTTTTACATGAACTGTATAGTTATAAACCTGATGCCCTAATACATCATAGGTGAAAGCTTTTCCAGTGCTTTGTTAATAAAGTAACTAATAATAGCCTGTAAGTAAAAGAAAAAGATAAATTCCTATAAATGTTCTCAAGGAGCAGTATTTGATTTTTTTTAAGTCTGCCTTGCAAGGAAAAAATTTGGTTTGAACTTCATTACTTTAAAGTTTTTATCTGAAGGATTTCCCTGCTGGCAATAATGTCAGCTTTCAGAACAGAGGCCACTAGTATAAGGAAAAGGCACTTGTACAGGAACTGTCAAGCCAGGTCATCCTAGGGCACAAATGCAGGGTTGCAGAGACACATTAAGCTATCATATTGTGTATATAGTTTTTGTTCTAACATTGAGAATTTTTTTTTTTTTAATTTAATCTTTTCCTAAACCTGTATTTTATTTTGCAGAAGTCTAAACCTGATGTAGTAACTTATCTTTCAGATAATGGTAAGCTCTGTAATTGTTTTCTGTAAATAATACTGAACATTGTGATAGCTCACCATATGCCAGCTCTCCAACAGAGAAAAATATTTCACATTCTCAAAAATTGCCCTCTTAGTAGGTTTTATATTCTTTCATTTGCTGCCTTCTTGAAAGAAATTATGGGCTGAGGGCTCTTGAAGCCCTGCTGGACATTTCTCACTCAGTGTAAGTCATGAACTCCATCATCAGTATCAGCAGTTCTGAATTTTGAGAGATGCCCTTCTCATAGGAAAAAAAGCCTGAAGCACAAACCGAATTCTGGGGATTGATTGTGGCATTTAATTCAGAGAGAATGACAATTCTTCTACATTATTGTATTCTTTGACTATAATGATTGTGTATACAACAGTCAATTTATTTTTAGGTAATTTCAGGAAGTATTGCTTTGAAGATGAATTTCCTTACATGTGGCCTTCCGTGTTTTGATTGATGATCTACAAATATTAAAACATTATCCTGTGAAACCCTATCCCACTAGGTTTCAGAAGTTATGTTTCTGCCTTTTTGCTTACCTTCTTTATTTTTAATGGGATATAGATTAAATACACTGGTCAGTTAAGACCTCATTGAAGAGGTGGGACCTTCAGTTTTGTATGCAGACTACATGCAAACATAAAGCCATTAGAATCTGTGTAAACTTTTGGACATAAATATTGTACATGTCCCTAAGACTTTGATATCTCTGACAGCTGCACTGAAGACTCAAACCACAGAGTCATGATGATTGCACACTCATCCATGTGTTGATGACTATTACAATTTGAAGTTTTTGGGGGCTCTTCTCAGTGGGCAGGTAGTGCTTTTGACAGTGACAATGCTATGAGATCATTACATTTAATTAACATAATTTGACTTAAAATAGGATTTTCTGCTCAAGAAAGATAAACAATTAATAGAAAAAAAAGGGTTAAATCTTAATTTCTTTTCTGGTATTTCTTTCTAGAAAATCATTAGGTGTATGACCTTTGGGTTTTTGGCTGCTTTTTTTTTTTTTTTTTAAGATAGATATAGATTAAGCTGTTTAACCTTTCTCCTGCATGATTTGGTAAGTCACACACAGTTAGAAATTCTGCATGCCAAATTTGTCCTTCAAATGATGCTTAGCGCCATCTTAGAGTAGATTCAGAGTGGAGGTTGGAGTGGGTGAAGGCTACTTTTATCTCTGTAGTTGAAGAATCTGGGAAAGAGACCAGTGATCATCTTTTGGGGAACTGATTTTGCATCTTTTGTGTTTTGGGTTCAGCTGCAGAAAGGAAATGTGGACTGGTCATGTGACATTGTTGATAATTACTAGCAGTCAGTGACAGTGTGCAGTTGCCCACTTCACGATACAGAAATATGTGATGCAAGAAAAGCTTTAGAATATAAATGAAGAGTAGCAGTTTCTCCATATTGCTGCATACTTAGGGGCTAAAAGCAGATATCCATAGTGTTAAATGTATGCACCATTGTTTCAAAGCTTAAATAATAGAGAGATATCCTACTATTCAGGCATATAATTAAGTGAATGCAGAATTCAGTAGATATTTAAAGAAATGCACATTTATTTAAGAAATCAATAGTTTTGTCATCTAGTGAAGTCATAAAACAAATAACAGGAAGGTATTTTAAAATATATGGTTGTAGAAGACACAGTCATTTAATTCATAATATTTTCCCATTCCTGCTTTCAGAGTCATTGCAGTAAGATTATTACCAATCCCTTCTTCATCAAATTTTGCATAACATTAATTCCATATGTTAAAGAACACTGTGCTGCTAAAGATACCATATTGCAGATGAAGTTGGTTTAGGCTGCTGGTTCATTCCATGTGAAGTTAGTATGGAATCATGAAAGCTCTTAAAAGAATTAAGAAAACTCCCCAAACCCCCAAAAAACCCCTGGAGTGTGTGATACTGTACTGTGACTTAAAATAGAAAATGCAGAAGAGCATTTTAATTGAGGCTGGGAGCAGTAAAATATCTTTATATGCTAAAAGCAGCTTCTCAACTGGGTAGAAGAATTTATGTGAGAAAGAAAATATTTATACCTTATCTACTGACTTGATAACTGCAGGATCATCCCTTTGAGTCCTTCCAAGAAGCATACACAATGAATTCTATTTCTTATTTTGACTGAAGTATCCTTTCAAAATTTCTTGGTTCAGCATTTGCTCTAAACTGATCCAGATTTTTTCCCCCCTATTATCTTCACTTGCCTACTGTGTTCCTCCCTCATGTGCAAATCTGATTGCATCATCTGTCTCTTCATATCTGCCAGCATTGTAAGCCTTGCCCAGTCATTGCTTATCTCCTGTAAATGCTCCATTCTTCTTCCCATGGTGTTCTTGGCCTATAAATACCCTTCATCACTAACATTTGTAGCTGCTGCACTCATCTTTTTCAACCTCCTCAGCCATTTCTGCCATCATAGTCATAAGGAGTTGAGGCGATGATGGATTTGGTTGGCAATTGCATTAGTGTAATGATAAATGTTATTGGTGTAGATGCACTTATAAATGCTTTTATCTCCCCATGCTTGCCTTCTGTTCCTCCATGGTATAATACTTGTATTCTTAGCCTGTAAGCTCTTCATTCAGGGAAGCAGTCTTGCCTCTCTGTTTTTATATGGAACAGTATCTAACCCTAACTGAGGGTAATGTAATGTAAACTCTGAATAAGAATACTTCATCATTATCTAAGATGTTTTGGTGTAGAGGGGGTCCTCAGTGTTTGCTGTGAGTTGTGTCTGATGCCAGTGTTGGAAATACTGGAGACTTAGCAGGCTTGAAGTTTGTCACAAATGTTCCATGTAATGCTGAAGGAGATAAAAATAAGGACTTAGCATGAAAATGTATCTTTAAAAAGGCTTTAATACCATAACATAGATATGTATTTGGAACATGCTTATCCTAGCATTTTTGTGAAGTTACAGAGAGTACTTACTAATGTGCAAAGAAAGTGACTTTAATTGGAAGGCAGTGCAATAGTCCTCAAAAAGGAAGCATGTCTGGGATCTCCCTGGCAGCTGACACTCTCCACAGTCACTTGAAAAATGTGCATTTTGAATTTTGAGTGAACTTACCCAACAGTGCTGTGTCAATAAATAAATCACAAATGTATTCTGGTACTTATTGGTCATGATTGTGGCTTTTTGATGAACTGTGTGCAGTACAGCTGTCTCTGAGATGAGAGGAAAGCAGTGCTTCAAGAACATCATCAGTGCCAAGTGTCCTCTACAGCATTTTGATTACAAAGAGAGAGAAGGCAGTATTTTGATCAGTCTGCCCTGAGGAGTGCCGCAGGAAAAAGATGACTAATGATTTTCTTTTAACAGTAAAGCAAACTGCAAAGGAAGAAGGATTACTAGAGGGATTTAAACACGGACTGTAATAAAATATTGATTTCAACCCCTTTTCCTCTGCCTAATTCTAATGAATGTTTTCATTGTACTTTGTCAGGATGAGTCTTACAGGGCAGTAGAAAGTTGCTGCTTTTTGAGCCAGTCGCAACAATGCCACCACCTAACAAAGCTATTTTTGAGAAAATGAACATAAATATAAAAGAGGCTAGTAGTTTAAAACATATGTTCTCTGGGCACATTCTCTCTGGACAGATCTCAATAGGTTAACACACAGCTTAAAATACATGGATGGTCTATTAGGTATACAAAAATAAGGTGTACAAAAATAAGGACAAGGGGGAAAAAAAAGGAATTCTTGACATGATTCAAGACCATACGCTCTCAATGAAGTAAGGAAAGACAAGTGAAAGAGACTCAGAGGGCTTAAACTGGGATTGTGATTAATGACACCACATGTGAGTAAATACATACAGATCACAGGTTTGCTTTTGACATGTGTAGCAGCTAATGATATGCAGGATTTTATCTCTGCTAGGAACCCTCTAAGTGTGGTTACATTTTTGTCTCATACTTGTGCCCGTTTTAGCATTGCCAAAACCTCCTTGACTGGCAAAGAGGGACAAATCTTGGCTCTAAACTTTGGAAGACTTAGGGCAAAATTTGTGAAATTAGCAGCAGTCTTAAATATTTGATTGTTGTGGCTACCAAGGGCAGGAGGGAGCAGGTAAAAATAGGCTCTGCCCCAGTTACACACACACCAGCCCTCTACAAGTAGGGCCAAATGGTCAAGTTAGGCATTTCTGGTATTTTGTAATGACTTAAATGACTTGCAATGACTAAAAATCCCACACCTGTGTGAACCCTCTGCCCTTTTAGGCTGTTCTGCAAAACGCTGATGTTCCTGTCTCAAAGAAGTTAAAAAAAAACCCAAACCAAGCAAAAAAACAGAAAAGGGAAAAAAAAAAAGTAGAGGGAAACAAACTTATCCAGTTATCCTCCAGCTGACTAGTTTTTGTGGATGCTGTGCCAGAAATGCACAGGAAGTAGTTAGGATATAGTTGTATTTTGTGTGTGTTTGTTTTTAAGCTCTGATTATCTCATGCAATTATTCTTGCTTGGACACTCAATATGTGCATCCTATCATCAGGAGTGTAATGGAGAGGTAATTTAAGCTGCTGTGGTGCCAATCTGTATGCATGGCAGTATGCAAAGCATAAGCCAACCTCTGCGATCGCTAGACAGCCTCTCGTTAGCTTCTTTAAAGATATTTCAGTGGTCTGACACTGCAGGTTAATTGACAGAATAAAATCATTTATACTTTGTGACATGGTTTATTAAAGGTTAGCTACAATTTAGGTATTATTTGCACTTGATTGATCATGCTCTTTGTTTGAATTCTAACTGTATATTTTTATTTTAAAATGTTGCATTATTTATTGTAATATAAACATTTTTTATAGAAGTGTTAAGTCAGAACAAAAAACACTATGTGTCAGCACTCTGGAATAGATTTTGCCACACAGCAAAAGATGACATCCTTGTTGATTGACCTATTTCTCTTTTACTTGGACTGCGGAAGATTCAGTTTTATTCAATCCTGCAGCTGCCTGTTAGTAGATTTGTTAAAACCTTAGTTCATTGAATGGTTACAGGATTAAGTCTTCTATTGTTTAACTGTTCTGTTCAGCCACTTTTCAACTGATGTTTGCTAAAATGTGTCCTATTATAAGATGCTGCAGTCTTTCTGATGAAGATTTTGTTCCTTGAACCTGCTGTGTGTCTAAAACTTTGTCTTCTGTTAGGAATTCACATGCTCATATGTGAACAGATAGAGTGGTATTAGCTTCAGAGTTTAACAAAAAAAAATATTAAAGAAAATGCACAACTGAGTTGAAAAGAGTCCATAATGGTCGCTGTAACTATGGCAGTATCCAGAGTTTGATTTCAGAGCCTGGCCCTGGCTGCAAAACACAGACTGGGGCCATACCTGTTCTGGAGCACTCATGCTCTGGAAACACCACAATGGCTACACTGATAATTCTGCTGTGCTGCAAACACCAGCACTATATTTATCACCCCTGAAATTTAAAATTTTCTAGGATAGTAAATAAAAATAATGATTCTACAGTGGCCTTTACTCTACCCATCACAGGTTTTAAAAATTTGGCTTGGTAGCCAGGAGTTTCATATGAATAGAGATTAGGGGCATTATAGGTCTGAAAATGTACTTACAGTCCTGTATGTGTCTCTTAATCCACAAATATATCTGCTTAGATTTATCCCATTTAACTCTATCAGCCTGAGTGCATTTCCATCAGTATTTAAATTTCCCTGTGCTGTTGTGTACTTCCTTGTCTATCTTGCCATAGGACTTTAAAAAAAATAAATATTGCCCTTTTGTTACTTTGCATAAATATGAGCTATGATAAGAAAGAAATACAACAGAAATTTCTTTGTTTTTCCCTGTCTGCTTTTAAAAATTTATTTTTCTCAGCCAACATGGCACTCTTCTTACAGTTTTATTTTAACTTTTTTAAGCATTCCACTTTCTCTCCACTGATATTCTCTCTGGTTGTTGTGTGTTTTGTGTTTTCAAACTTAGTCTATGCATGTTATTTCCCTTTCAATGCAGATGAAATGTTAATGTGAATGATGACTTGTCTGTGTAAGGGAATTGATGTGCTACTGGAGTTATATTTGTACCTGTTCTAATCTTTGTGTGGATTGCAGTGAATAACTGCAATTTAAAAAATTGTACCGCTGAGGGACTCTGCTGTTCACCAAACTAAAAAACTATCCAAGCCACAGCCTTCTTTTCCTATTTTTGCCTTATAGAAGGAAAGTGAACTGGTGTCATTAATACACAAAGATAGTTGATGTTAAGTGGTATTTTAATCCCACATTAAATGACAACAGAAGTTGATAACAAATATACGAATTGATACAACTACCTGAATCTGTACAGTAAAAGTTAGATTCACTTGATCTCATGTGGCTGTCTTCAGTGTAGGCATCCACATCCTATCTGGTTAAACAGACTTCTTTATTGTTAGTGGGGAGATGCTGGCACTCGGGGGGATCCAGCCTGTTTGAGATTAGATTAACCAAGCAATGAGCTGAACTCTCAACATAGGCAATTTCCCTGCCTGTGCTGAGAGGAGCTTGGTAACTCAGATGGAGACACCAAAGGGCAGAATTTTTTTAATCTGGCTAAAAGTTAGTGGCTGAGAATTGTCGTTGTGTCTGTTCAGTCAGTTGAACAAGTAGAACTGTAGGAAAGTAATTTTTTCCCCCTCAAAAATAATGCTGATCTCCTCAATGATCTTGATAGTACTCTAGGGATTTATACACCTACAAATGCTGGGTTTAGTAGCTTTTACAACTGTTCCAGCTAGATTTTTTAGAGGACCTTTGGACACAGACAAGCATAATGTAAAATAATTTAATTTGCACTTCTTCTGGATGTGTCCTTTTCTTTATTTAGTTCCCGTATGTGCTTTCTGTAGCATTTTTACAGAGGAATGAAATAATTTTAATAATTATCCTAGAGGGATAAAGTCTGAATATTTTATCACTTTCAATCACTTTTCCTAAAGATATTTCTAAGCAAAAATAAACCAGGGCAATGTTAAGTCCTGCCCTTTTTTTATTCTAGTTGGAGGAATGGTTTGCTGACTCATTTTGATTGGAAGTTTTTCCAACTTTAACATAGCAATTTGGGGGTGTTGCATATTTAAAAAATAAAAAAAGCAAGCTCTTTTTCCTAGTCTTCTATATAATAGGCATGAAGAATAACTAATCAAAACTCTGAAGAAGGTCCAATTATTAAATGTATATTTTACTTCTTGTTTCCGTGATGTACTGCCTTATTCACAATGGGCAAAAGCTGAATTTCTAATGTAAAAAAATATGCTACAGGTTCTCTAAATACATTTTGTACTCTCTTAAAGTCAAGTTAAATTGTACTCAAGATACCATATTTTCCAGTGTATAGAAAACTCCAAAACATGGTTTTAAATATAAGGTGATGGCTGCAATTGCCAATCTGCCATTTCCTTAGCTGCTCTTGTCATTGCTTAGTTGCTTGTTTGAGTAGAAGCAGCAGTGCAGATATGGGGGTAGAGTAGTAATGTCCTTATTGTCATGTTCTTTCGGGTGGAAAGCAAATGTTATTTTCCAGGGCATATTCTGGGGTATCCTGCAGACACTGCTTAGAAAAGCACACATCAGTCTTCCTTAAAATAGTCAAAATGCTCTCGTTCTTCTCCTTAACAAACTCATATCAGCTCATTTGAACACATTTGCTGCATTTAGTGTTTCCCCTTGCAAGTTTTAGTCCTCATCTTTTTTAGTTTGGTTTTCTTCCTACACTCTCCTGAGCTTTCTCATCCTTCTTTGTATACTTTTTTCATCTGTTTTTGCTTTGGCAACATACCTTTTCTCTGTCAATGTTCCTTCTCTTTCTTCTAGAAATTTTTCTTTATTTTTCTATTGCTTAATTTTTCTCTGCTGTCAGTGATTTCTGCCGATTTTATTTTACTCCATGTGTTTCCCAACAGTCTCCGTACTCTTTTTAATTTCTTTTCCTTCATGTAGTTGCTAATTAACATTTGAAGCTATATTGGTGATTCTCATAACTTAGGAAAATCACATTGTTTAGAATCGATTTGTTAGATGGTCTCTTATTATGATGCTTATTCAGTTTCTCATTATGGGTTTTAAATTCCAGGAGCAAATAAAGATTACATAATTGTAGTCATATACCATGTTTCCCAAAGGTAGGGTGAAGTAGCAGTGGCATTTAAAAATATGTAATCTTTGAAGTGTGTTTCCTTCCTTGTATGGGAGCCAGGATGATCATCAGTGATGTTTGTGCTGGACTTGCCAGTCCTGTTGAAACTTGAATAATCTGATTTTCAAGCATGTATCTGCTGTGACTGTGAACTTAGATACTTTAGGGAATGGTGAATAGGATAATGAAACTGGAAGATAATTCAGATAGTACAACTTTCCATGTTCTTTCATCAGTACTTTTTTTTATTCAACAAGGTTTTCAGTTTGTTTGCGTGTGTTTATATAAAGGGAAATGCTCTCAGGTTGCACCCTTGCTCTGAGTCCTCAGCGAAACCTAAAATAGCAGGTAGAATGTTACCTGCTAATCTGTTTTCCCATTTTCTTTTTCCTTTTGATGTCTCTGTGATTGATTATCTGCATTGGTCAGTTTCTAAAACAGTTCTTTTAGTTCCATAGGGTTTTATTTTTACGAAAGACGTAACTGTCACTGTTGGCAGCCTGTTCAGCATTGTATATTGTTAAAATGCTGCTCTAACAACTGCCAAACTTAGGACTGTGTTGTTGAAAATCTGTGGTGCCAGCAGTGAGGGCTCTGCCTCGTGTGTGCAGGGACAGACGGGCGAGTGTGGAAGTCCTGGGTTCCCGGTTTGAAGATGCCCTCAGCTGGGTGCAGGCAGGTGGAAGCAGTGCTGGGTGGGCTGCAGGGGCTGGGGGACGGGCTGGGTGCTGTCCTGCACCTCAGCAGCATTGCTCAGTGCCACCTGCGGCATGCAGGAGAAGATGGGAGGTACCAGAGGGCCATGACACCACCACACTTCTGCAGAGTGGAGGGTGATTTCTCGCCACCTACATCTCTGTGTCTTCACTACGGAAGAACTATTTGTAGCCGGCTTTTAGGCAAGACAATAGCAGGTTTCTCATATGATTGCTGAATAAGTGATGGGGAATCAGATGGAGAAGAGGAGAGGGTGTGAAAAGAAAAAAAAGTAGAGCTAAAAAAAACAACCTTGAAAGTCTTAATGTTTAAGAGGTAGGTTTGCAGGCCAGCCAAGAACACTTGTAATTTTACATCAGTGATGGCTGATTAAGATACTATGTATGAGATAGCAATGAATGACATTAAACAAAGGCAAGCAGCATAGATGTAAATAGCTTTACCAATTGCAGGATCAGATCTCATCAGTCTGGACAAACTTCTGCTTTATGTAAATACCTCCCTTATTGGAGTTGCTTTCAACTCTGTTCTTTTCTATAAAAATATTTTGTCCTTAGAAGCCAGAATTTTCTTCTGATAAGATTTTGAAAAATTTCTTCTTTCTTTTCTCATATCTTGCAGGAAAAATTTATAGATATTTCTCCAGATTCCTTATTGTTGTTGCATATGTTTAATGTTTGTTTTTGTTGGTTTTTTAAAAAAATTATCCAGTTTCTTCAAAGAACAGAGCAAAACCAGTGAGGGGATATTTTGACATGTATTTGCATGCATGTTGTATATTTTATCTAAAAAATTAAAAATATTCCTCATCGAAGTCCTTCAGGACTAGAAGGCTATCATAGCATTCCCTTACCTGGAAACACCACATATTTTCTCTTTCTATTTTTGTGAACATAGTGTGTCCCTTTCAATATTTCCAATTATAGATATTCAGTACATGTATGTATTATGTGGTAAATACATTCAGACTTCACAAAGGCAGGCATTTGAAGAATTAAAGGTATTTCCGTTCCTTACAAAACAGGAAGTGTAAGCTGGCTGAGTGCCAAGTTAGCAGCATTGAGTTTATTTAACATTTGTATCAGTTTAAAGAAATACTGCTGTTACTGCTATGTCCATGGCACTAGGGAGAAGCCCAGCAGAAAAATCCTCAGTATTTTCATGTTGCTATGTAAATCCAGAGCACTGGCAATTAAAGAGTGAAAATGGTATATGTGAGAAAAACACTTGAAACATAATTAGATGGTTCCTCCTTTCGTGGGCACTGCATGCGTACTTAAAATTTGTCATCGTTACAATTTTATCTCCAGTAATAATTCTGAAATTTAATTTTTTTTGTGTTACAGCTTTACTGATGATACTGTTTCCAAAAGATTAAACTTGATCAAGATGTAATTTAAGAATAGGTATATCCATTTACTTAACTAAGAAATCTAAGGTAATAAAATGATGCTATATTAACAGAGAATCGTATTTGTTCTCAGGTGCGATCATGACAGGTTTATTGTGGTTACTGGGTGGGTGCTGTTACAGCAGACAGTGATTTCCTTCTGTGCAGTGTCTCGGGGTATTTTTGCTGTCAGTGGTGGTGCTGATGGCAGCAGGAAGGCACATCCATCTGCGAGAGGCAGGGATGGTTGCAGTTGATGCACGTGCATTCCCAATGACAGGGAAGTGGTGGTGCTTTCACGTTTAGTTTCTTCTGCCACTTGTGTGCTTTACCTCAGAGATAGCAAAGGTGTGTGCAGGTGCCACAGATCCAAAGCCTTGCCCTTGCAGTAACTGATGTTGGTCTGACAGGCTCGAGCAGGGTTTCGAAGCTTGCAGTGGCCCTTCAGTTGTGTTTTCAACAAGAAACAAGCTGCGAAGAGTATACTTGGGTGGCTGACTGCTCAGACACAGAATTTCGAGTTTGCTTAATGTTGAGAAGGTTGCTGCGAGACAAATCCTTCCTATTTCATTCAGTGGTGACTGGTGACTGGTTCCAGAGCCTGTACTGCTGAGTGAACATGGTCAGGCTTATTTACACAGGATTTGTACAGTGTCCAAATGCAGGAACTAGAGGTAAAGCCAGGAGTATATGATGGTATTTGGTGAGTGTGGCATGGTACAGCTGGCATCAGTATCTTGGCTTTGGCACTTTTAATAGCTGCTGAGGATGCTCCTCTTGTTCTTTTTCCTTCATGTAAAAGCACTTTTTGTTTCCCTGTTCTGCCCCTTGTCTCTATTATAAACAATATGGAACATTTTATATGAAGTTTGACAGATACAGCTCTGTAACCTGTCCAGTGTTCCTCAAGTCTTAGACTTTGGGTAAGCTGATCACCGTGTGGGCCCAGGTCCCAGTGGGGGCACAAGTCACTGCTAAAGTGGAAGGATTTTTGGCTTGCTTTGTGCTTGGGGTGATGTGCTTTTTTGATGGAGCTTTTTCTGAGAACTGCTTGTGCTCTTATGAGCCCAGGAAAAGGTGAAAAAATCCATCTCATGTCCTGGAGGAACAGGGCTGAGAATGTCTTTGCATCTGAAAATTCAAGGAATATAAGAGCCTGGTGATCTTCTGGATAAGAAATGTCAAAAACCTTGCAAGAATATTTGGAAAAAAAGGTTGTGTAAATACTGTGATAATAATCACAACATAAAAATTATTGAAAAGCATACAGTGAATAAGCTGTCTAAATACCTCAACTGAAAAATATTTCCAAAATTTAAAGATAAAAATCCTGATATTTTTACATTTTAAGGAAAAGTAAAAGTATAAGGCTTTTTAGAACAGTGAATGTTTCTGAAAATTAAGACTTAAGAAGGAATTTTAATCTGAAGTTTAAGGTTATAACATGTATTCAATAACTGTGACCTCATTTAATCCTTTTGGGTAAATCATGTAGCTTCATCTCCTAGGAGAGAGAGGAATCAGTGTGTGCAAGATTTTATGAGTCACTGCTTTAGTCTTTATAAGGTAACATATGCTTGACTCAGTTTGGATGAATAGAAACCTGTTTTTTCTTTAAAACTGGAATTATCATTCTGCTACATTAGAGCAATTTATTTTTCTTCTTGAATTCTGAAAAAAACTAAAAGCACATAATAACAAATGATGGAAAAATAATAGTAGTTGAAAATTTGAACAGTACTTAAGACATTTAGGCAAATTATAGACCTGAAAAAAAAAAAAGCTATTATCAGAAGGATCCTAAAACAGTAATAATTGTACACTAGAATACAAAATGAATGAATTGGAAATATTTTGTATTAGAAATCAGAAATCATTCACTCCATCCATTGATAGTAAGGATACTTAAGATAGTAAGGCTAGTAGAAATTATGTAGTTTGAGAGTGTCTAATATTCATTATTTCGCTGGAAGTTGAATTTTTTTCAGCTTGAGCAGAAAAGCTGTCCATGTACACTCGGCAAACCACTTGCCTCTAGACATGGTCTGGAAAATACAGCAAATGACTTACTGTGCTTTATCTAATTAAGTAATGAGTTTTTAATTCACTCTGTCTCTAGCTACCTTGTGTCCAGCTATTTCTGTATGGAAATACAGTTCTTTGCCTAGTAATTGGAAGCAATTGGCAGCTGATTTTTAAAGGATAGAGGATATGTTTTATATCATACTTCGAGTATTTTGGGTTGGGTTGGTTGTTTTTTTCCCCCTAAAATTAATAAACTTGTAGGAATAAGCTTTCTGTTTTCTGGGAGCTCTAGGAAATGTTCTCAACTCTGTCCATGTCCCCACCAAAAAAACATGTTCGCATAAACCTTATATACTTATAATTAATAAAGTTCAGTACATCAATAATTAAGAAATATGAAGCACAGATATATTTGAGGTTAATAGTGCTTTCTTTGGTGAGCCTACTGTATTTAATGTGACAAGTAGTTATGTGAAATGAAGTTTTTTTTCTTTGCAGAATAGCTTTTTGTAAAAACACAGATTTTCAAATAAACTTTGGTCAGAGTTGTTTATTGGTCTAAGATGGGAGGAGGGAGGAGAAAGCAACACGGTTCTGGGCATACATCTGTTATAGCAAATTCCAAATAGATCTGCCAGACCCGGCAGAACTATGAGAATGAAGAATTCCTCTTATTGTCACCTTTGTGTTTCCGTGAGTGCTTTTTTAAGGAATATTGCAGTCTAGCAATAGATCAAATGCCAGATTATGTCAACAAGGCTTAGTTAAGTTATGTGGATGACTAAAAGAGTTTAAAATTAATAGTTATGTTTAATTAGTTAAACATAGGTAATTTTGCTCCCCTGTGTTCATGATGGACCATATATTGAGTAACTGTAGCATATAGCAATACTTTTCTTCTTAAATATCTAATGCTTCCTCAAATTTATCTACAAAATTCATTCAAAATTATTAATATGTAATCTGACTGTATTAAAAATTCTTCAGAGGCTTAACTTATGTGTATTATGTATATTTATATATTTGGAAACTAATTATTTAAGCAAGTAAAAGGCAAATTCATCTGTGCATTTTGTGTTCTTTTTTCCCTTTTGGAGGAGCAGAAACAAGCTTGACTGTATGGTGGATGTTTTCAAGCTTGTTTTTACTCTTGTGATCTGTAGTGTGTGCTTCCTTCCTACCCATGTTTCACTCCTTGCTGTATCCCATGCTTTTCAGTGTCTTCCTCATGGTAAAGATTCAGTGAAATTAAGTTGTAAAACAACAGTACTGGTGTTGCTATTTTTCTTGAACGAATGAAATACCATTGTTCTGTAAGTTTTCAATAAATAGTCTTCCATTTTCTTCTGCAAAAACAAGACAACAACTACCATTTAAGGTATGTACTGTCCGTCAGATCAGCTTTGACCTCTATTTCTGTCAGAACAGTGCTAAGCAGCTGGCAGTGTCATCTGCATGTGAAGGATGTCTGTCTTTAAGAATTAGGGTAGACTTAACTCCTGGGTACCAACTGGGACTAGAAGCCATTTTGAAGAATGACAGCTTTTCCTTAGAATATTTTGTGAAAGTATTATTTTTTAACCACAGCTCATGTATGGAAAATGTTTAGAAGGACAACAGAAGGACAACAGTGATATTACTATGAATATGTTCTTTAAAAGTACCTGAGCATATGGTTCCAGCAGTCTGAGTATATCAGAAATGTAAAAGTGTGTAGCTCTGAGATCACTAAGAGTAGATCAGATGCAACATATAGCTTCTCAAAAACCCCAAAAGAGTCAGTACTGTTCAGTCCATTGAATGTACCTGTAGATACTGAGTAGATCTGTCTAAATTCAGTGCCTCATCTGAATTTCAATTTATTACCTTTTGTGCTGTTTAGCAAGGGAAAATGAAAGACTTTCTTAAAAGAAATTAGGTAATTTTTCCCCATCATTACATATTGACTCCTAGATATTGTCTGCTGAGCTGAGTATGAGCAGGACCCAGCTGTCATTGAACTTGTGCAGTGTATAGAAGAAAACTTCCCTTTGTATCTGTTATCTAGTCCCTAGAACTTGTGTGTGGGACAAGGAAATGTTTTGTCAAAACATGCTTTACATTCAGAGCAGTAGCTAAAGTATGACTCTTACAAAAATGTTTAAAATTTAAAGTCCATTTTGATATTACTGACTTTTTCTAATACGTCTTTAGGAAAGGAGAGAATTTGCTTTATCATTTGAAAGTAAACAGTTTCTTAAAATGATGGCATTAATATTTCAAGTATGGCATAACCTTAAAAGTTCAATTGTAATTTCCTCATGCTCTGAGCAGAAATATCATTTAACATATTGAAGAGGAATAATACTAAGAATATTAATGTAATCTCCTCAAGAGGAGATTGCAAACAGCTAGTTTTTCTGTGAGGCAATCACTGGCTTGTGTATCAGTATTGATGTGAATGTTATGCATGAGACACCTGAAGAAGTCCATAAAGCTACAACTTTTTTTCCTCGCTTCAAAAACGTTGTAACATCTGGAAGATGATTTTATTTTAGGGCAGTTATGCTATTTATGCTTCCATACTATCCCATTTAGTATTCATATGCTTGTCAAATTTAGGCTTGCTCTGTTTATGCCATTTTGAAACCCATTTTAATCACACAGCCTGTGGTTCTAGCAGTCTTTTAGAACTATTTATTTTACAAGTACATGACCTAAAACATATAAAGCAGTGAATCTCAAGTTGTGTGCAAAGCTGTCTAGTTTTGTCTGGGGTCCAGTGCCTCATCTGAATTTCAATTTATTACCTTTTGTGCTGTTTAGCATGTTACTTGCACAACAATTATCCGAAACTCAGATCATTGATCTGTCCACATAAAATCACGTTACTGATACCAAAGTTCCTAGTGCATTTCATGGCTTCAAGGCTGAAAAATTACTTGGAATAGTCAGTTTCATTAATTTGATTTGTTTAATAGTTTCAGATCTGTCTTAATAGATTCATTTGGGAAGCAGGACAATTTCTTTTAATGGTAACACTGGAAGTAGTCAACTTACAGCAGGATGATGGTTTTATAGGCACATTGTAAAATCCAAGCAGCTGTAGCTGTGATGTTAGGATGGAAAATTCAGTGGAGAATAGACTAGGATGGATATTGATAAGGAAGTACATGTTTAAAGATAATGTAGAAGAAAGGCTAACAGCACCTCAAGCTTGTGTCCTAATACATACACCACACAGAAAATGGAAGAAAAGCACTAAACCTGGTAGTTTATGATCAGATTAGACTAACAAAATGTGTGTACAAGCCTACCTATTAGTTAAAAATGAAGTAGACTTTTCTTGCATCTGTTAAGGATAATATTTATTTTCAAAAGGATTTTGAAAATCAGGCAGAGGTTTACAGTGCAAAAAATTGAAAGTGTTTAAATGCTGCTTTGTCTCTTCCTTTGCTCCCAAAAGGCACAGGGGTGGTGGGAGGAAGAAGCTGTATTAGTTGAGTTCTGCAACAGTGGATCTCTGCCCTGGATAAATTTAATACATGCACTGTCAGTAAGATATTTAAATCTTGACTGATGAACATGTTGTAGACCATCGAGATAATCTGTTTGCGGTAGACATGATTAAATTTTTGGTGAAACAGTGACTTCTGTCAGTTGACTTTGAAATTGTGGTGACTCTGATATCTACCCATATGTCACAGGGAACAGTTTGTGCAGTGCCATATACCTTGTCTGCACTTTTCCATCTGTGCTTAAACAGCAGCTAGGATTTTTTATTTTCTTTTATTGTGGAGAGCTCTTGTGGTTTTTTTTTTTTTAATTGATAAAACAAATAAACAGAACTCCAGGCTAATTCTGCTCCTCTGTTCTTTTTTCCAGATTATGTAGATATCCCTTAGAGACCCCTAGTTTCCACATCAATTTTTTTTTGTTCTTCTTTCACATTGCTGAAATAACAGAATTCCTCTTCATCTCATGCGGAGTTTCTTCCCTTATAATTTCTGAGGTGGTTTGTTCTAGATTTGATGTGGAAACTCCAGGTTGCTTGGAGCTTTTGGCATGATGCTCTCCAACAAATCTCCTGAATTTAGAAACTGCTAGCATCTCTTTCTAGGACTCTCCTCTCCATTTTTCCAAGCCTCTGGGTTTTTTTATTTTTTGGCATAGCAAATGCCTTCCTGCTTTAACTTCATTTGATGCCTTTTTCTCTGGTCTAACACACAGTTTCCACTTGAACGGATCAGAGGAGGCAAACATCTAGGCTAAAAAAAAAATAATAAAATTATGGTTAGTTTCTGCTTTGCTTTGTTTTGAAAAAATAACAGTCATGATGATTAGGAAGCCATTTTGGGTTGTGTAAAGCCTTTCTGGTTTTTGTTTTCATTCAATCACAGCTTGAATAGTATGGCTTTAGAGACTTAGTGTATCTGCTTCTCTCAGGCATTGGCTGGGAGCCAGTTGTCTGCCACTTGATCTGTACACAGTGCAAAATTACTCAAAGTGGGCTGATGAAGTGCATGGAATGACTGAAGAGTTGGTGACAATGATACTACCCCATGCCTGAATTTATTGTTATTTTGTAGCTGAAAAATTTTGCAGCATTAACTGCTGCTTTGAGATGTGCAAGCCCTAATTTTCATTCATCTTCAACTTCTATTCAGTGAGTGTTATTATGATCTGTTCTGGATGTGGTTCTATTTAGAGTGCCATCTTTTTCCTGGCCTCAGAAATTAGGACAACCCAAAACCCTTTAGTGAGGATGTAAATGCTTGCTCACTCAGCAGAGGTTCACTGTACCTCTGGGTGCTGATCAGGTGAGTTATTGAATCCACTCATGAAACCCATTAAAGGTGTGGTTCTTTGAATCTATAAGAGGTAGGTAGGTCCTGAACAGCCCAGCATTTGCCTTTGTGGCACTGTATTTGAGGTAAACTGAAAATGGAAGTGTTAGTTCTCTGTTAGGTTGTAGCCTCTTGAACCAAGAAGAGCTGTTCAATTGTAAAACTTTCCTTTTTACTCTCTTTTCTTTTTCTGTTACTTTGAGTTTAACAAACACTGCTGTAATTTGCATTTTTTCTGGATGCAGAGGCTGGCAGAGTGGTGCTATGGTGACTGCAGTTTGAAGGGTTGTTTTCTGTTGTGTTATTTGGACTTGGGATGCAATTTCTAAGTTCTAATGAATAGTGTAAATGGTCCCAGAATTCTGGATATGTAATTTATAAATAATCAAAAATAAACAAATGAGAACATTGCTGTTTCTGCAGCCATTGTTCTCTTATGACCTAAAGGCATTTAGTGGAAAAACTCACTGTCTTATTTTGGTGATGATATTCCCACAATCAGTTTTGTATGAGGAGTGATAGTGATGGTATCAGCCTGAGTTTGCTGGTGCACTATGGATGTGTAAAGGTACAGATTTGCTTTTAAAAATGAATAAAAGTGGTCCACTTGCAAAAATCTCAGGTAACAGAGACAATAGATTGGTAAATCCCAAATAAGAAAATATTTCAAATTGAGAGAAGAAAAAAGAAAAAAGGAAAGAAAACCCCCAAAACCTTGTGATGAAAGTGTTATCTAATTGTGGAGTAGAATGCTTATGAAGACATTAGAATTTTTTTTTTTCCTATGAGGTCTCATTTTATTTAAATTCTTCTTGCAGCTATATTAAATAAGTCTTTTCTTGTCACTTGGTTACTAAAAATAAAATTAAATTATGTACTATAATATCATTGTGGAGAAATGTTTGTGCATCTTGTAGAGAATCCAGGGACTCAAAGTTTGCGGTGAAGTAACTTATATCTTGGATTTGTTTTTAACATCTTGTAGTGTACTGTTAGCAATAGTCTTAGTATAATAATCTCTAGACATCCATTGCAAAGCCTATGTGGAGTCTTAGCTATGGAATAAATAATTCGATCACTTTGTTCCAAACTCCGTGGATTTTGTTTTCCTATAAAATCCTGCCTTGTTGCTATCTGTTTATGTAATCAATTTTCATTTTTAAGCATCTTCAGAAGGAATTAAAAATTCCTTGGACTTTGAAGTTGGACATTTATAGTCAGTTGGTGTCAAGGATTTGTGGTAGGGAAATGAACTTTAGTTCATCCCTGTATTGGGATGTGAGTCGGGGTGTGCAGAGAAGTATCCTGATGGCTGTGACTGTAGGATCACTTACCACCTGGGATGGACACTGGTAAAAGCTTTTTATGGTACTTGCAGTCATGCAGTGGAGTCAGCTGTGAACATACTGACACACGGACATGTTTTCAAAGATCTGAGAAGGTTAGTTTCACCTTGTTCACTTTGGATGAGAACTGAGATACTTCTTGGAGGTTTCTCTGGTCAGTATGTTTTGGGAAGAACAAGTAGCATATGCTAAAAGGGTGATGATCACTTGCTAGTTTGCAAGCCTTCCACCGGAGCATGAGAATGATAAATTCATTCAGATAGTAATAATATTTTTGTAATATTAGTTGTAATTTTGGTTGGAAAACATGAATAAATCTAGTTACCCAGCTTCTCTTCTGTTTTCAGAAATTTCTGTGGCTTTGTACCTGAAATGTGTGAAGAGAGGAAGTCAGGTTGAAGGTCTTCCACTGTGGAATGGTTAACCCCAAACAGTTCAGTTTACTGTGGCTGTTAACAAGTGGACATAGTGCTGCTCAGGTGTCTTACCAGTATTACCATAGGTGGCACTACGGTCTCCGGCTGGGATACGATATTAAAATGATGCTCACATAATTGACTTTGTTCTTTCGGGCTTTTTTGGGTCCCAAACCTCTCAGCTCCAGAGCTGCCGGTGAATTCACCTTTCAGCAGGCTCTTTTGAAGCGGGTGGTCGGGTGCAATGTCCCCTTGGTGAGAGCCCGCCGGCTGTCCCTGCTGGGGTGTGCCGCCGGCCAAGTGCTGGGCTGGTGATCACAGAATGTGCTGAGGTGGAAGGAACCCACCAGGGGCATCAAGACCAACTCCTGGCCATGCACAGCACCATCCCCAAGAGTCACACCCTGTGCCCCAGAGCATTGTCCGAACGCTTCCTGAACTCTGCCAGGCCGGTGCTGTGACCGCTGCCCTGGGGAGCCTGTTCCAGGGCACAACCACCCTCTGGGTGCATTACTAGGTACTTAAAAATAAAAATAAAATTAAAAAAAAAGAAAAGGAAAATGAAAGATTACTTTTCAAAGTGTATTTGGGGACATTAGACGCAGACCATTAAAATCCAAAATCCAGGTGTGCTTCGCGTTTTCCACGTCTGGTTTCTCACCCGTGGGTGAAAGTAGTGATTTAATACCTCGCTTTTTTGTGACAAAAATGATTCAAAGAGCCATATTTTTCAGGGCTTTTGATCTGGAAGCTTTCGCGGGTGTGCAGTACCTCTTAGCAAGGTACCCGGGAGGACGATCCTTGCCGGGAATCCTTTGTTTCGGTGTTTTTCCCTTCGGCCGGCACCCCCCGCGTCCCCCCCCCGCCGGCGGCAGCGGTGGCGCGGCCCCGCGGTGCCCGCGCGGGCTCGGGCGCGGAGCGGCTCCCCCCCCGCTCGGCGATGGTTCCGCCCGCCGTGCGCGGTCATGTGCGCGGGCCCGGCCCTCCGAGCGCGGCTGGGCGGCCTCGCACAGCGCCGCGTCCCGGGCCTCCGGCGGACAAAAGGGCGCAGGGAAGCGAGACCTCCGGCAGGCGAGGGCAGGCGGTGTCGGTGGTGAACGTTTTCTGATTTTTCCAGAAATCAAGCAGAAGACTGAGCTGCTGATGTCAGTTAACTCTGAGAAGTCGTCCTCTCCAGAAAGGTACGGCCGCATCCCCGTCCGCATGAACGCGGGGCTTCTCCCTCTGCCTCCGCGGGGCTGCTGGCATTGTCCGCCTGCTGCATGCTGGATCTCGCACCGTGCCCACCCAGCCTTGTCCTGCCGGGCGAGCTTTGCGCGTTTTTGGCGAGGGTTGCGGGTGCCAGCCGGTGTCGCCGAGCCCGGCGGGCTGCAGCATGCGGCTGTGCTGGGCTGGCTGGTGCAGACCCCGCGCCGCCCTGGCAGGGCAGCGGCACCGCACGGACCCCGCCGCGCCGCCCGCCGCCTGCCCCTTCGCACGGCGAGCAGACAGAACTTGGCCAAGCGTTTCGTGCCCTGTTATGTGGAAAAGGGAGTGTCCTCTGGAAAGTAGCTCAGGAATCGCAAATCCCCCTATTAGTCACATTCTGTAAGATAGATGCGATCCCTGTTCAAGTCTGTGCTAGGAAATGGAGCAGTCGCTGCATGCAGTAATGGTTCATGCCTGCAGGTAAGGACAAAATGACTCAGAAGTGTTCTTAAAGCAATTATTTTATCTGTCAGTCAGATTAGTGCTGTTTCAAGTAGCTGTTTCATTTTTAGAGAAATACTTCAAGGTACTAAATGTACATTTAAATCTTCTGACGTGAAATAGCCTCCTGGTGATTATTTTGTTGATTTTAAATAAACCAGCCCTGCTCACTTCTGTTTTGCTTGCAACCGCATTTTAGGGCATTTTTGTTTTTGAAACTGCTTCAGTCTAGAGAACCATAATACCATTTCCCTCCCATTATTTACAATAAACATTTTGGCTATATGCAAAAGACCCTCTGAATGTTCTGTTTCACCGTTTTAATATTGGATGTTGGCAACAAAATACTATTCATTTTAAGCTCTCAAATTGTGTTAGGCTGAAATAATGATCTGAAGTTTATTTTATTGAATGAATGCCTTAGCAGAGAGAGACATGATAAGGCACTGAATGCTATCTTAAGGAAACAGACTAAAAGACATCTTTCAAAATAAATGAGTGCTGTGTGGCATGGGTGGTTTGAAAAACCAAAATGAGCAATTTAATTTGATTTATATTTACGTATGATATGTAGAAGTGAACTGCATTGCCTTTCACCAGTTGCAGTTATAACAAAATACCAGCAATGAGAGATACAGAAAATGGTGGGGGGGCATGGGATGTTAAGTCACCTATCCAAAATGGAGAAATATAAGAAGAGCTTTGATAGAAATTTTAGTATTTACTTGTTCAAAATAAAGAATGAGAAGAGAAAATGCAAATGTTTAGTTGTTAACCTTTATCCCTATACTCTTATGCCTAAAATTTTTAAATACAAGACTCATGAAATGGTGGTGGTAACAAGGAGGATGATGGAGTGAAAATAGTAAAGGAAACAGGTGTTAACTCGATTTTTGGAAGACTTTTGTTGGCATTGCTGTGTGGGAATTCGGTATATAATACAGGTATTTATTTTATCAAAATGATTGTTATGCAGCACCTGGCATCTGATCAGTCTGGTTTTGAGCAGAACATGCTCATGGTTGAACTAATGGTAGTCCTAGATGAAGAGGTCCTTTTAAAGGATCATAACACAATCAGAAAAAGATGCGTTTGTCTGAGATTCATTTGAATGTCATTCATTAAAAAGTAAGATTTTTTTAACAGCATGATGTGTTATCACGCGATAAAGATTAAAATGTGGCTGTTGTATATGCACACTGATTTCTTTTGAGGATTTAAATATATGGTACTGTTCACCTGGAGATTGGTTTGACATATCAGCTGCATGGTCAGTTATAAATGAAAACATCTTTATTTTACAGGAGGTTTTTTTTTAAAAAAACACATTCTTTTCAGCTATCTAAAAATAGACTGAATTTTTTTGCAAGCTGTTATGAAACAGTGCTGTCTATCCTATTAGCTGCCAGTTCCTTTTAAGGCCCTTTGAAAATTAATATATAAGATTTTTTTAGAAGACATAATTATAATATTGAATTTCTGAACTGTTGAACTGGCCTAATCTGCTCTGTAGAAGAATTGTAATGTGTATTTATGCAATACAGACATGAGAATATGCATGTTCTTGAAGAACACAGAAAGGGAATTAATTCTTGCATGTTTATTTATTGCTAGTTTTTATCCTTGCTCCTAGTGGTTGGACTTTCTGGGAAGCTTGAGTTCTCTGTGTGGGAATGCTGTGTGGAAGATCTGAAAGAGTCCATGGCTTGTTTCTTGTTTTCCACGCTAGCAGAGGCTGCTAGACAGCACTTGCATAGCCAGAGGGGAGGGGAGAGGAGGTGCTCTGTGCATTTACAGAGACTGATGAAATGGGAATAGAGAAGGAATGAGAGAGAATCCCATTACTTGCCTCCTTCTTTGGCTGGTCTTTGCTTTACAAGACAGTTTAGTGTTTGTAGGTTTTCCTGCTCATTTGGCAAGTTCAGCATGCTGTCACATCTTACTGATGAGAAGAAAGCTGGGATGTAATGGATGGTTTGGCTGTTGAGGAGGCTCAGCATTTTAGAAATCCTGCTGCATTCTCTTAAGATAGTGGTTATGATTTTAAGAACCTTTCAGGAGATATTAGCAAGAAAGTTGAACCTTTTTGTTGAGGAACCTTTGAGGTGTTTAAAGATAATGGCAGCCTTGAAAAGTGAATTAGTATAAATTTGAGATGCTTTTCATAGGTTGATCCTTTCTGCTTACCTTCTCCCTAGAAAAACCAAAGTTGCAGAATTGAGGTGATGAGATTTGGACACCTGTGTTTTGACATGCTATAGGATATCTCATATTTCATTTCAGACACAATCAGGCAGCATCTCTATGTCCTAAATTTCTGAGTAGTTAATGCTGCCCTGGGCCAAAGTCCTGGTTCCTTGTTGATAAGGTAGCCCAGGTAACTGGGGGTGCGTTTGTGCACATGGACTGGGCGGTGGATCAGGTAACCACTGCAGCTGCTGTCACTGAATTGATTTGTTTGGATGTCTGAGCATTAAGGAGACCATGGGTATGTTTACCTACAGTGTGCTTAGGATGTGATACTCACCTGGTTTTGTTATCTAATGAGTAGTAATTTAAACTGCCATGTACCCCTGTATTCTATGTGTTTCCCTGGGGGCTGCATGAAGTTACTGGGTCAAGTCTTGCAAATGTCCCGAGAAGCAAGTAGCAGCACCCAGATGGAGGAGGGATGGTATTTCAGGAGCCATTCAGCAAAGTAAAAATACTTTTCATTTCTGGTGTATGAGTTACACAGTCTTCTCATCTACAGTATAGTGAATGCTTTGAGCTGCACAGATTTTCTTTTCTCCCCCTTTTTAGGGGCTATATGAAACTCTTGGCAAGTTTCTGATTCTTTTTGAGAAAAGTTAATTCTTTCACCTGGATGACTTGATACTCTTAAGACTTCAAACCTAATGGAGATAGTAGTTTTCTTTTTCACATTTTAAGACAAAGAACTTGTAGTTTCTTTGGCTCCGATTTTGGATTCTAAATTTGGGTCAGCAATGCAGTTTGACTATGGAGCACTTTCTGATAAAGGTTATTAGCAAGGCTGATCAGTCTGAAGTGTTGACCTGCTCTTTTTCCCTCTTTCTACAAAGGCTGCATATGCATGTTTCTTTGAAATGAGTTTCTGCTTCAGTGTTTTTAAAAAAAAAATTAATAACAGGCAAGCACTTGTGAACAGTCTTAAAGTAGGTAGATGGTGTGTGAACAGTCTTAAAGTAGGTAGATGGTGTGTATATAATTCTATTTCCATTATTTTGAGGGGTTTCATAACTAACAGTAAAAGGACAATACTTGGAAATGTCAAGTTTGTGATAATCTTTGTAGTAGTATTTGGTGTCAGGTGGTGCAGGCAAGTTTTAAGGAATAATGGTGGTTTTGGTTTGGCTTTTTGGGGGGGGCTTTATTGAGCCTTGGGATATGTATACCCCTTTATCTTTGTAATTTATCTTTGCAGAGCAAATTAATGTATTTCTCACTGCTTTTACATAGTTTCTTCATCAGATCATGCCAAGGAGGCATTCAGGGATAAATGAGGAAGAAATCTGAAATTATGAGAAGGAAGGAAAAAGATGGAGGTTGAGTACTGCCTGCTTCCTTTTCTGAGAGACCTAATGTTAGTTGTTAGAGGAGGCATTGTGAAACAAGTTATGATGTTGAAAGATTCCTTTGGGTTTTGAAACATCAGGGAATTCTTTTATTTTGTTTCTGTGTGTGTCTATTTCTTTTTTTAATTTAGTTGTGGATGCAGTACTTCTAAGGTAGAAGTGAAACTTGGAATAAATATATAAATAATTTTTAAAAGTAGAACCATCAGCTAACCATAAGCTGATATTGCAGTGTGTCAGATAAAAGGTTTGGAATAATTGTTAGATAATAGGGCATTATATGATAATGATTCCATTATTTATGTAACTAACCCTGAAAAAAAAAAGTTGTCAGAATAATGCAATTATTTCAGTTCCAGTAACTTTTAAATGCATTTTCAAAATACTGTATTTTCATTAACTCTCTTTCTGCTTTATTGGTTCTTTTTTATAGGATAAAAGAAATACTGCACATCTTCTTTTTCAGGACAGTTCAAATCTATTTTTAGTGGTCATACAACCATAACTTTTTTGTTTTGTTTAATATATAGTAACAGTGACCAATATATATTTCTCTTCCCCCCCCCCCCCCTTTTTTCCCCCCCAAATTACAAGCTTATTCTATTTGTTGTATTTTATCTCAGAAGTAGAAAGAAAATCATTTTATCTTAGTGTGGGCCCTAAGCTGTTTGTCCAGGGAGGCACTTTATTCCACCACCAGCTCTGTTGGGTGACAGTGTACCTGTATAACTCTCTTAGACTAGGTGCTTTGTTTTAGATTACCAGTTCTGGACCAAAATAAATCCTGTTTTGTGTGGTTTTCATATTAAAGGTTTCATAGTCTCACTTGTTTTAGTATGTAAAGCATTTTTTTAGTATGTAAAGCATTTAAATGAAGTATGAAAGGGATGTGGAGGTAAGGAATGTTGCAACATGCCATTGTCCTTGTGTAGGAGAAAAATGAAAATAGCTTCTGTAGAAGCAGCCACTTGTGGAGCATGTTTTTCACTTGAGGTGGTATTTTTAGGGGACACCATACTCTTAGAGCTGCTAGTACCTCTATCAGTTTATCAGTAGGTTTTGAAAAGATTGAGACTTCTAAGTGTATTTTGGTTTTCAGGAATGAACTCTTCTTTATTTCTGTGTCTGTCTGGTATTTCTGCTATAGGTAAAAAAATTATGTACTTTGATATTTAATAACAAGTGAATTATATCATTAGTATCCCTACTACTCAGATGGTCTGTGCACTACTTAATTGTTTTCTTCAAATTTTTTTTTAATGATTAATAACTTTTCATCATGCAGGTATTTGTGAGGTACTTATTATAGGGAAATTTCTCATGTTCCTTCTGAAAGCTAAAATCTCAGATTTCATCAGTTCCTGTTGGAACTAAAATGAGAGAATTATGTGAAAGGGAGAGATGGAAGGTTCTGGGACGTTGTATGAGGTTTTCCTGTATGAGAACTATTCACTGGAAACTAACTCAAGCAATTCAGTGGTTCTTTGAACACAGTTTTTAAATGGCTAAAAAGAAAGGGTGTGTAAAAAATTTGAAAACTATGACTTGACAATACGCTTTCTAAGGTATTCCAGTTCTATCCCAGGGTAGAATGTCTGGGAAAAAGTAATGGATCATTTTAAGCAAGGCCTTTTGTGTTTCAGTTTTAGTCTGTTTCATGACTTGAAACATTCTGCCTAATCACTATCTTGGTCATTCCTTCACTAAAATGTCCACTCCAGCCCCTAGGTGAATGGTAGAGGAATGTTACTTGACAGATTGCATAAAACGATTTGTACCTGTACCTGTGTAAAGTTGGCATTTCAGTTGTTGCTGTAGGGTATTACAGGATAAATTAATCTGTGGTTTCCTGCATCTTCATATTATATGCATATTCATATTATATACTTAAAAATCAATAATAAAATGTTTAGGCAGTCATGTAATTCAGTGAATTTACTGTGTTATGATACATGTATTTTCATTGTTCTGGAATTGATGTAGTTACTGATGGATTCTAGGAACATATTAAGCAAATGCATGAAAATTTAAGCATTCAATTTTGTTGCATATTTTGTGTTACAAGCATATTATCAGGAAATTGTGCCATCTTTCAGCTTTTGACTTTGTGTGAATCCTACCGTACAGTTTGGAGGATATCTAAACTTTTCAGTGAACTGAAAAATACTTTTTCTGTCCAAAGGATGTTGTCACCAGAAGGTCTTTTACTAGTTCCATCTTCAGGAGTTTTACACTCCGAACATTATCTGCCTTAGGTGCTTCTGTATTTTCTTCAAATTTCATCTTTAATCTTGGGTGATCTCTGCCAAAATCTGAACAGTCATTGTTACCTTAAAAACAGATCTGAAATTTCTCACATCTAGGATGCCTGCCAAACTCATGCTGATATTTGTGACTAGATGGATAGTGAACTGTGATTTTCTTTTTTTCTGCTTCATTCCCTTTTTTCTTTTTAGTCTTTAAAGATTCAATTACCAAAGAAATGTGTGCGGCTCCAAGCTCTGCCTATGTTCTTCACTAAATTCATCTGTACAGCTTTCCTTGTCTGGTTATAGCTATAGGTCAGTCAGGCTGGTTGATTGCTTCTCTTTGCTGACTGGACAGTGTTCAAATCCAGAACCACATCTCATGTAGATGGGTTTTTTTTAATGAAGTTTTGACTCTTGTGTTTAATAAAGGCACTTTAAATAACTTCTCTGTATTAATAAAAGTGTCCTAATTTTGTCTTGATATCTGCTAATATAGCAAATGTTACTAAGAAACTATATTTTCTTCTCTTTAGAGTTGTGAAACATTTGTATTGTAGTGTTGGGCTGGTTAATCTTCAAGACATCTTTTCCCCAAACTTGGAGCAGTCTAATTCCATATAAAGGAGAATTTCTTGAACCTACTTCTTATTTGGTAAAATGTCATTGGAGTAACATGAAACCATTGAAGAATTCAGTGCCTTGTTTTCATGAGCAACTTCCTATGCCCCAAACCTACTGGGATGGTCACAGCCTTAAGGTGGTGAGGGCTCTTTCTTAATTCTGTTGCTCAGTGCTGCTGTGCATGGTGATAGTGTGTATCTTTTCTTGGGGCAAAGAAAGTCATATTATTGCAGCATAAACTCCTATTAAACTATATTTTTGTCCTGCACTGTCCAAGTGTAACTTTCACTAGTTCTGGCAGAAACTGGGTATATTATTTTTGACATTAATACTGCTATAAAGAGATGGCATTATTTTCCCTTGTAACTGCTGTGTCAGAATATCCAGCAATGATTTTTTAAAATTTTTTTGTGGAGCTGGAAAGGTGGCTTGAAATTTGTGGGTTTCAATGGACAGATTTTCTGTTATTCTGTATCCAGCATCAGGACCTATGGATTCTCATTGTTGTCTTCAGCTGCTGCAGCCACTGTCCACAGAAGCATTCAAGTTCCTGCTATGTCCACATACCAGACACTATCCACCTCTGTTTATTTCATGCCATGAACTAGAATGGAAGATGTTTGGAGTTAGCTCTGCTCTTTATGAATCCTTCTATAAAAGGATTACCTTACCCTTAGGAGACCACGTGTGGTGGTTTCCTCTGAGTGGTGCTTTGTCATCCCCACTATGACAGTGTATAAAGCCTTTCTGACAGCTTCTGTTGCATATGTGACAAGAATCAGGAATTTCCACTGCTGCTTGGTGTCTTAGCTATGAGAAGTGCCAGCTTCCAAGAAGACTGATACAGCTTTGGACCAAGACTTCCCTAAGGTGTGAAAAAGATCATCAGCCATAGTGATTCTGAAGTACATTTTTATCAATTAAAACCTTTCATTCTGTTACAAGTAAGAGTACAAACAGTCTTCATGGACTTAGAAATCTCACCTGGCTCCTTTCCAGGTAATTAATGTTTCAGAGTATTAGTCTAGAAAGCCAAATAGATACAGCCATACTCAGAGTGCTTGTGTTCCATAACCAAAGTAAAAGAATGAATTTACAAAGAAATTATTTGTGATTGAGGAAAAACTCTTCCTCTTTCTCTCAAGAACTCTTGATATTTGTGAGTTTTTTTTTTTTTTTTTTACTTACACAATGAATTAGCTTAGACCCTATTCCTTGGGCACCCCAACTGCAGTATGCTGCCAGTGAATTAATTTTTTTTTTCTTTTTTTTTTTTTTTTTTGTGTAGACCATTAATACTTAAAAGTGGTGTTGTTCTTTATGGAAATCTCTTGACAAGTTTCTCCAATGCAATCTTACTGAATATGTTCCTGTAGTTTAACTTACATGTATTTTGTTTCATCTGTATGTTTGCTTTATTTATGTTACTTTTCTGTTAAATGAATCTTGGCTTGGAAAGAAAATGTATAGGAAAGAACTGGTCAAGATTCTTTTCAAATGTGTTTAGCACGTAGGAATTTGAAGGGCTATTAAAAGAACCAGAAGTCATCCAGTTGAAGCAGGACAGTGTCCGAGAATGCCAGTACATTTTTTTACTATCATTTAAATACTCAGTGCTTTAAAAATTGCCTTAGCAAAACCGCATGGAGTGTGTTCCAGATGCCAGGACAACTTAAACAGTCTGCAACTAAAACTCTTAAAGACTACACCAAACTCAAATCTAAGGCAGATTTAGACACTTCACCTTCAAAGTGTTACTGATAGCTTTGCTAAGAAACTTGCTAAAGGTATGTGTCCTTTTAGCCACGCCAGTTGCTGGAGGTAGCCAAGCCTGGAGGGCTCTGTGTCCCAGGGGCAGTTTCTCCTGTGGCAGCTGAATGAATAGGTAAGTGCAGGAGTGCTGTGTCCCCAGGGCCAGCCAGCGAGGAGCATGGATTCCCTGTAGGTGTGTGTGCATGCACACCCTCACGTACAGGAAACACACAGCTGGCTGTGCAGGGCAGCAGAGACTTAAACCAGCACCCACATAAACACACACAGAGCACTGAGGCAAGGACTGCATGAACAGCCCCATCCTTTTCCTCCTTTCCAACTCCTCACAATGGAAGTCCACTAGTGGAATTTTCACAGAAACACAAAGCTCTCTGTGCTCTCCCAGCCAATTTTAAATGTTCTAAGTAGTTTCTCGCCCTTAAACACATAAGCTACTGATATTCATGTTCTTACTCCAGTTGCTGGCACTTGGACCTTTATTACTTCCTGGCCAGCCTGAATTGAAATTGGCTTGAGTTCACACATTTACACTCAAAATAGAAAGTGCATTCACAAAGAAGACAGGTAAAGGGTTTAGTAACAATGTAGGATGGACTGTCATGGTTAAGGGCAGGGCTTAGTCAGACAAGTGCACGGACCATACGTTCATTTTTACTGGACCTGCCCCATTTTTCCTTTTTCCTTGCAATTTTCCTTTGCTAATTTCTCCCTTACCCGGTTTTATACTGGTCTTCCTCCACATCTGATGCCTTCCCCTGAACATTTCATAGCTTCTAGCTTATTCTCACAGTACTGTAGTAAGTTTTACGCCATCCCAAAATATTCTTTCTCCCTGTGTTCCATAATAAGTCCCATACCCCTTAAGGCAATTACCTTTAGTTTTCAAGGTGTTTTTTGGGAAGAGTTTTGACTCATCTTGGTAGGTTTCACACTGGGGGGAATATGGTCTAATTGACAGTCGTAGGAGTAGCTGATTCACATGCTCCATTTTTGCTGTTGAGGTTGACCTGTTGTTTTGCGTCTGATCTTTGCTGGATCTGTTTCTATTGTGGTTAGCTTTTAATCAGATAACCTAGCACTGGTCTCCCAGGGGCCTAGTAGCACCTGTCAAAACTGGATCTATGTCTGTTTGGATTTTTGGCCATCTGATATGGGCATCCAAAAGATTGAAATCAGCTGAGGGTATGAAACGCAGAAATGCTTTTCTACTACCACTCAGTCTCCTGAAAGTTTGATATTATGGAGTTTTGTCTATTGTGTAACTCCCGTTTAGTTTTTAGACCTATGTTTCTGGAAGGGGAAGAGTGATGTATATTCTTGCCATGTTAGATTGATACTCTGTGCTTCAGGCTTTCACTGCTGAATTAATTGGTTTTGGTCATGCCTAAGCTTTGCCTTCATTGGATGTATGAGCTGTGTCAAGCTCATACATCCAATGGAGGCAAAGCTTAGGCATGACCAAAACCAAGCAGTGCTACTTACTCTGCTGAACTGGTATCTCTTCTTGTCACAAATCCGTTTGAGGTAGCACGTGGATGCATAATAATAGTAAACACGTCTGGAGCATAAACTGTCTCACATCCTATTTCTCTGTGGTCTGGTCCAGAAAAGAGATGTCTGATAATAGTGGTAAAAAAGGCAAAAAGAATCATTTTACTCTCATTCCAAGCAAGGCTGTGTTTTCAAGGTAGACTGGAAGGCCAGTTGTTAATCTGAACTGCAGACATCGAGGTACTGCTCAATTCCTGTGCAAGGTAGCTGAGCAGGCAAAAGACACAGAGCCACAATGCTTGTTAGCCAGTATCTGGCTATCTGACATCAGTATTCAGAAAATCTGGCATGTATTATTTCTTCTCTCAGAGCCCAGGAGATAGCTAATACTTGAAACTTTGCCAAGTTGTTCTTTTCAGAAAGAAAAATATATGATTTGAAGGTTGTGAGTTTATGTGTGTATGAGCAGTGTTGTTTATTTACACAAAACATGTAAACAGAGCTCGTTTGCTTGAGCAGAGTAGAAACAAAGTGCAACAAGCAGCTATTTGCTGATGTTTTCAAGTCTGCCTGTCTAGTGAGTACTGTACTAAAAAAACCCCCCTTAAAATGCAAAAAACTACACCCAAAAAACCCCACGCAACTCTCTCCTGGAATCACAGGCACAGCATTTTTTTTGCTGTTTTTTTTTTCCCTGCTTTTTCAGCTGTTGTGTAAAAGACCTAATGTTCCTTTTTTACTGAGACTGAAAGAAGGTTATTCAGCCCAACTCTCAGCCTTGACTGCAGCCAAATACTGAATGCTTAGAGAGTTGCTCAATCTCAGACAAAATTTGTAGGAAAAAAATGCTATACCTAAAATACAACTTCAAAAAGAAAAAGTCTTTATGTGTACTGTAATACCTTATATTAACTTTCTGGGCAGTGCATTTTGTTCCCAGGTCATGCTGTATGGCATCTGAGGACTCTTGGCCTTTACTGCAAATAGTTTTTGTCAGATCTTTCCCATGGACAGGTGTGAGCTGCTTTAAGATCTGTCTTTCAATGCTCCTGCCAGGTTTCTACTGAATTTCTTTGGGGCAAGAGTGTTTAGATTAAGACCATCCTTGGTTTTGGTTGATTTGGTACCTTTTATTCCCCCTTCTAAGTTGCTTTTCTTCTCTAGAAAGCTTCACTAAGTTTTCTTGTGGTGCTTCCATTACCCTATTCTATTGGTCTAAACCTGTATGAATCACCTGGAGCTGAAAAAAATCTCTTTTCTTTAACTCCTGAAAACTTTTGAGTCGAACAACTTCTTAGTTCTCTAAACTGCTTCTAAGACCTTGTTGTTTTGTTCACAACTAGCAGTTCATGTGTGTACTGTCTGTACTGTTGCCTCCAAAAAGTAATCTTAGATTGAATTGCAGTGGGGTTCTATGTGGAAATAATACAACGGGAGATTTATTCTAGAGCTTTCCCTTTACCTCCCACTTCAGTCTTCATCCTTCTTGTCACTCCTTTTTGTTGAGTTACCATCTGGCCACAGTCCTCTGTCATCAATTTTTGTTACCTCATGCCTTTGATTTTGTGCTAGTTATTTGGACATTTATTTTATAATGTATTGAAAGACACATGGAATATCTGAAGTGAAAGTCAGAAAATGAAAATATAACTGGACTTCACTTCTGTGTGCATATATATAAAATATGATAACTCAGTTACCAGCTTTTAATGGCTGGACTTCAGAAGAGATGTAATAGAATGTATTGTGATAGAGCAAAAAAGTGGTTAAAGTATATACTGAAGTATATACTCTGCGCCCCTGTCATAATTCTGCTGTTCAACCAGTTCTCAGTCCATCTCACTGTCTCTCATCTAACCCACACTTCCTGAGCTTTCTTATGAGGATGTTATGGGATCCGGTGTCAAAAGCTTTGCAGAATTCAAGGCAGACAGCATCCACTTCTCTGTCCTCATCAACCAAAGCCATCCTGAGAGGATGTCAGATTGGTTGCACATGATTTCCTCTTGTTGAATCCATGCTGTTTCCTCCTGATAACCTTCTTATGCTTTCCATGATTAGAGATGCTTTAGATACGGGTGCACAAGGGTTTACTTGTAAAATGCATGGCACTGCATTTTTGTTAGGATAGGCACATTATAATAATTAGTGGGCTACAGCTATTTTTATTGAAATGTAAACCTTGGTGATTTGTATTGTGCATACTGCCATATGTAAATGGATTCTTGTGAGTAGTTTAATTGATTGGAGGAGGAATGTATTATCATAGAATCTTAGAAAATGCTGAGTTGGAAGGGACCCATTAGGATCATTGAGTCCAGCTCCTGGCCCTACACAGCACCATTCCCAAGAGTCACCCTGTGCCCAAGAGCATTGTTCAAACACTTCTTGAACTCTGTCAGGCTGGTGTTGTGACCACTGCCCTGGGGAGCCTGTTCCAGGGCCCAACCACCCTCTGGATGAAAAACCTTTTCCTGATGGCCAGCTTTAACTGCCCTGACACAACTTCAGGCCATTCCTTCTAGTCCTGCATCTACTATTTATTTACACAGTATTTTACATTTGGAATTGGTTAAGAGTATAGTTAACCTTTTGTCCCAAAGCCATGAGCATGATGCATCTAATTTTAACTTTGTTCCCAAGTAATTTAATGCTTTTTTTAATCAAGTCCTCCAGAGCTGGAAATCAGAGTTTTGTAATTTAAAATATAAGAGAAGATTGGAAGTTTTCAAGTTTCTTTCTCATTACGTTTTGGCAAGTTTGTTGCTGCTGTTAGCATTCAATCCCATAATTCCATAGCAATGCAAGTCTGCTTTTAATTAAAATGTTATTTCATGGAATGTAGTAGAAACTGTTAGAACTTTGGTGAAATACAGATTGGTTTCCTTCTGCCAGATTGGAGGATTTAAATTGCTGTTTTGTAGCGGTGTGGGTGATGTCAGCAAAATGTCAGTGGAGGTGATTTGTTGGGGTTGCATCACTAACTAGATAGGAAGATGTAAAGTTGAGCGTTTTAAGTCATCTTATTTTGTATGTTGATTTGACTTCAGAATGCAAGTTACTAGGAACCATGAAATGCAATTTATTTTACAAAGGAAAGAGTGAAATATAAAGGAGAGTAATGCTTCATGGAATCATAAAATGCTTTTGAATGGGAGAGACCTTCAGTACCAACTAGTTCTAACCTCTCTAACGTGGGCAAGGACACCTTCCACTTGAGACTAGGTTGCTCAAAGCCCCATCCAGCCTGGCCTTGAACACTTCCAGGTTTGGGGTACAGCTTCTCTGGGCAACCTGTTCCAGAGAAAAACCTGTTCCCTCTTTCAGTTTGAAGCCATTGCCCCATGTCCTGTCACTTATATGTCCTTGTGAAAAGTTCCTCTTCAGCTTTTCTTTAGCTCCCTTTAGCTGCTGGAAGGTGCTCAAAGGTGTTGCCAGAGCCTTTTCTTCTCCAGGCTGAACAACAACTCTCTCAGCCTTGTCTTCATAGCAGAGGGGCTCTTTCAGCCCACTGATCATCCTAGTGGCCTACTCTGGACTCCTTCCAGCATATCCATATCCTTCTTAAGGTGGGCTTCCCAGATCTGGACACAGTACTCCAGGTGGGCATATAGTAGTGGAGTAGAAGGGGAGAATCCCCTCGACTTGCTGGCTGTGCTGCTTTGGATGCATCCCAGGACACAATAGGCTTTCTGAGCTGCAGGTAAATGGTGCTGGCTTTTGTCAAGCTTCACCAGCACCCCCAAATCTTTCTCTGCATGGCTCCTCTCAATCCATTCTCCACCCAACCATATTTGTGCTTCAGATTGCCTTGAGATTGTGCTTCACAGGTGCAGCACCTTGCACTCAGCTGTGTGGAACCATGAGGTTCTCCCAGCCCCACCTCTCAAGCCTGTCAAGGTCCCTGTGGATCGCTTCCCTTTGGTGTGACAGCACCACACAGCTCGGTGCTGTTGGCAAACGTGCCGAGGGTGTGCTGGGTCTGTCCTGTCCCTGACAAAGGTGTTAAACAGCACCAACCCCTGAGGAACCCCAGCCCTCACTGCTCTCCTCTTGGATGTCCAGCTGTTGATCAGAACCCTTTGACTGCATCCAGGCACCCATTATTTATCCACAAGTCATCCATCTGTCAAATTCATGTCCCTCTAGCTAAAAGACAAGGATATTGTGTGGGACAGTGTCAAATGCTTTGAAGTCATCATACTATTGCAATAAATGTTTTATTTGGCAGTATGGTTTTCTTTCTGCCAGTTAAATTTGGCAAATATGTATCAATATTATTAATTACTGATCCAGTGTTGCTGACATGACTAGTTTAACTTTTGCATAGGTCATATTGTGCACTGTTTAAAGTGTTTTTTGTTGTTTTGTTTTGTTTTGTTTTTTAAAGTTCTAGTCAACTGAAAGGGATTGCATCTGTATATTTCAGGACAATCCAGGCTCTTGTTTAGCTGGAATCCATAAACATAATTACTTGATGGTGTTGCAGTTGTAATTAGGTTGATTAACTATACAAACACGGAGTGTTTTACTCACAGGAGATTACTAGCATGTCTTTAATTGTACAACTGTGATTTGTCTATTTAGAACTTTCTTTTCAAGTGATTTGATTTTTCTTAAAGATTGGGATTCTTAACATGAAAGATGCATTTATATGTTTCTTCCAAGCAAGTATGGAGAGTCATGGTATATAAATTGTCTGAGGAGAAGGATTTTTTTTCCCCTCAGTTGTTGTTTTTTTAGAAAGAATGGTATTTCAGTTTTGAGAAATTGTTTGAAATATAAAGGCACATGTAAATGAAATATATCTTTAAAATTTTGTTATGTGTTTAACTTAGTTTAGTATCTCTTGGGCTTTTTTAAACAAAATTAAAAAATTCACTTCTTCTCTTGCACTTGTTTTTAGTCAGTTCTAACACCTCAGCATTGTTTTGGTGACTCCTTATCTTGTTTCCAGTGTTGTTACACTAGCAGCTTGCAAACATTAAAGCATTAGCTAAAAGAAACTGATACTGACTGAGGGTGGCCAAACTCTGGTTTCAATGAGCAGCATTAATTTATGCCCACATTGATTGAAAGTACCTATCTCCATCTAATACTCTTGTTTCTAGCTTATTTTTACAAGGCTGATGATTAGAACATCCCTGCCTGCGGAAAGCTTGATCTATTTCCCTCCAGGGCTTATCAGTAATTGTATTTATTTGGATAGTCCTTAGGGTTTTAGGCAGAGCACCAAAAGCCATTACTGTCCCTCAGGATCTGATTGTGCTGTGGCTAAAATGATGCCAGCCTGTGAGAGTCACAGCCCAAGGCCTGTGTTTCGTTATCAAATGCTGTTGTATTTGTACTGCTTTAACTTCAAAGCCATTTTGAACATTCTTACGAACATTTTTGCTGCCATTTTTATTTCTCCATGTTGTGCTGTGCAGTTATGGATCAGCAAGGAACTAAAGCATGGTTGTGATAATTCCTTACTGGGTTTAACATATTTTGATTTACCTTTTGATGAAGCTTGTGCTTTCTTGGAATTTTTTGGTGTTACAGCAGGAAACAGGAGTTGTTCTATAGCTCTTGGCAGATGCTCACTGTGTGTGTGCACACCTGAACTGAGCCTCGCTTGTGAATGGGAGCATTGCTTAGTTAGTGTGGCAGGGCTGCTGCCCTCCTTGGATCTCTGTAGGCTTATTAGGGAATTAGTATCTGGTAGTATTGGGATTAATGATTAATGAATTATAGGTATAGTATTAGTTCCCTCTTCTGTTTGCTTTCCTTCAGGAAGGCTGATTTCTGGCACAGAAACAAGTACCTAGAGAGCTGGTGATATCTTACACTGTCCCAGCTGTCTTTGAAGTGGATAGTTGCTGGATTTCTGGTTGGCAAATCCTGTAACAGGATTTTGGTGCTGGTGACATGACAGGCTTACCCAGATTCCTAAGGCTTCCCACTGAACTACAAGGGATTAATACCTAGTGAGTGTGGTTCTGTGAGAAGGGCTCACTTGCAGCCTCAGTGTTTCGCAGCCCAAATGAGTGGTCCAGCTTTCCTCACTAGCACCAGCCTGCCTGAAGTCCCCTTTGCCCCAAAATGTTTTCCATTACAATTAGCTGAGTTAGTTTGCTGGGGCATCAGGTAAGTGCCAGAGCCTGAGTGCTGTATGGGAGCATAACATCCATGTTTAGTTTTTAAAACTTCACCTAGGATTCTCTTGTTACTGTTCTAAGTCAGCCTTAGGGCTTCACCATTATTTTGTGTACTTTTTTGTTTTAGTCCTTGCCATTATAGCTGCAGTTGGCAAACATTTTAGCATTAGTTAAAAGAAAATGTTGCAATTGAAATTGTAGGACTTAACAGAAATTCTGGCATAAAAGAATATGATGATCTAGATAAAAGCTCATTTGTATTAAGTAAGAATATGGAATGTCTTTCAGCATATTGAATAATCAAATGCCTAATAAAGTTCATGCGTAGTTCCACATAACTGAGTTATTTAGTAATCCTTCAATGTCTACCTGCTATGTAGGCAGACATTTCTTTCATCTTAATTATTAGATAGTGTGATCTTCACCTTAGCATACTGCGTGGGTATTTTGGGTTTAAGGTATGTTAAAATGAAACAGCGGTAAGAAAAACTATGAAATATTCTTGGTATATGGTTCCTAACTCAGGAGTTGCAAAGTCAGCCACTCCTTGAAGGCTGATGTGGAAGAAGAGCTCACCTACAAAGCACAGGCTCATTTGGTCTTGTAGAGACTTATCACCCAATTTCATCCAGTTTGGGAGGATAAAAGTTGAGACTTTCATGTTTTTTTTCTCCTAGATCCTGGTTGTCTAATAGGAACATCATGAGTGTGACATTTTATTACTTCTCTTCAGAGATGTCCAGGATAGCTGCTGTCCTTGCATTTTGATTGTTTGCATTTTTACCATTTCTTTTCAGCACTAATTAATCCATCATGTTCTAATTCACACATCAACAACAACAATCAATCTGTGTGGTATAAGGGTATTTAATTTTTTGTCTCAGCAGTTCTTACTGGCAGCAGTGGAACTGTTAGACTTTTAAGGCATTCTGTTTCTGTTTGATAAAGTTTTGACTATGTAGTCACTGATATTTAAAAAAGAAATGTGTGGCATTTTCACCTACAAAGATTACATGTCCAGCACATGTGATGCATCACCTCTGTATTCCTAAAAAGGAGAATATTTCTAAAGCAAGACATAGGCAATCCTGTGAGAATTCATATGAAGTAATGATGTGTTCAGTGTAACATCCTCCTGAATTTATCGTGCATGGCAACAAGTAGTTATTTGTGTATTGAGAAAAGGTGTTCTCATCTGTAATCAATATTATGGTTTCTTAGACCAGTCTTGGAATGAAATTTTTTTCTAAATTTTAACCCTAAAGTAACACTTTCAAGAAAAATTTTCTGAATTGTAAGAGAAAACCCCACCAAAATGCCCTAGAGAATTATTTCAATGATTTGGGTATGTTATCCAGAAGCTGGAGATCTAAAAGCTGTCAAAGACTCATTTGAAATGTGAAAGTAACAGTTATGGACCATGATAATGGTTTCAAGTTCACTGCGTTCAAAGTGTTTTGGTTTTGTTGCAGGAAAGGTGTTTAAGCTTTAAAGTTAGAACATACTAGCTAAATCATGCTAGTATGAAAGGACATTTGATATAAGTTTTGGTAACCCCAGGAGACAGGGCTGTTTTGATGATAGCTCTTTATGGAGGTGGAAGAAGAATATGTGCAAGTCACTGAGCTTTTGACAAGGTGACTTAGGGTGATGGCATTTGCTCTCTCTGAAGCAGTATAAATGAGGGACCTTCAAATACCAGTGACTAAAAATATTACATGATTCAGTTTCATTCTGAGAAGAAGGGCAACACCTGGCAAAGGAACCCTGTTAATACAGTAAAATATAAATGCTTTCTACCTCTAGTAAATGTTTTGGCTCAAATATATGTCATTATAAAATATTCACTTAAGTATATACTCTCAACATGGTTCAAAGCAGAGTATGTTCAAAAATGCTGTGTTTCTTTATCATAATTTGCAATACAGAATGTTGAATTAATCATGTCAATAAGACTTTGTTAAGATGATGCTAAAGTCTACATAGAGTGCTACTGATTTTCAATACAAGGTCATACTGTGCGGATCAAGAGTATGAGGAAGTTGTGTGTATATATATTGATTTCATTATCACTGGCAGGAGAAATATTGGGGTGAATCACCCAGCTCACCTGAGTTTTGTTGTGAGTCCATAATGAACTGTGTGTATTTACCCTTTAAGCCATTTGTACTGTACATGTTACTGCATAGTTCTTAAGGTTCTGTGCAAAATTTCACAGAAAAGAGATTTCATCTTGAAAGAACACAGCAAAGCCACAGTTTCACAGTTGGCTTTGTGGTTAAAGTCCTGCCTTATACCCAGTACTTGGTTCTTCTGTTTATCTTTAGTGCTGGCACCAGTGCTTTTGATGTCATCAGTTGGATGAAGGTTTGATGAGCCTGAAAATTGCCACAGAGGATGGGAGCAGGTTTTTGTCTGGATTAGGGAGCTACATGGCACAGTGGTGTAAACACAGACACAGACAGCAGAAGTGCCTGGAAATAAAGAAGTCCTTTTCACTGGTAGAATCGAGCTGGATGCATATGAATTGTACAGATTCTGAAGTGGTAATTCTAATAAATATCACTCAAAAGATACACTGAATAACAGCAAATCTAAGAGCTCATTATCATTGAAATAACTTATCCATCCTCTGTGCAGTTGTCCACATCAGGTTATGCTTGCATTTGCACTTAGTTTGCAACTGGCCTGTTATGTTTCAGCTTGTTAGAACTTCCAAAACACATGGATGAAGGAGTGCTGGAGCTGGTGCAGAGGGCAGGGCTGTGTGCCTGTGGCTGTGAGAGAGAGGAGCGAGCTGCCTCTTCCACAGCAACACTGAGTTCAGGTTGACTTCATATGTGTGACTGACCCACAAATCCGCTCTCAGGCCCAGGGAAGGAAAAGGGGAGATTAGTTCCTGCCATCAGAAATGGGAAGGAAGAGAAGGTGTTGATTCCTTCTTCTGGCATTGTTCAATCTGTGTCCTATCTTGCTTCAGTTGTGTCACTTGTGGCTCTTCTGTTCACTGCATTTAACCTGTAAGAAAAATTAGCCATTTGTTTTTACTTTGGGGGCTTTTGGGTGGATTTAACAAGAGAGGAGGCAGGTGAAAAAACTGAAGGAGGGAGTTTGAATTCCTGCTTTTGTAGTGTTAGTACTAGTCAGACTGATAGGGTCTGGATAGTAAAATTTAGGGATTGTTGAAAAAAATTTCAGGAAAAAATGCTACAGGAGGGAAATAATGTGCATGAAAGTGTAAGAAATATGAAATAAAGCTCTTGGGGGGAAAACCTTTGACGTCTAGTGATGGGATCTAGTGCAATTATTATCAATGTTTGAGGAATGGTGGGTCCATGGAAGTCACAGCTCAGTGCTGGAAAAGGACTGTAAGGATTATGTTAGAAACTGTCAGGAAAGGAAACAGTGAATAAGCACTATTTTGTGTCTTAAATGTGGTTTTCATCTCAGAAAGAATAAAGTGATTGAGAGAAATTACGTGGAAAATATAAAATGATGATTAAAATTAAAAAAGGAAATAAAAAATATTTGTTCTCTTCCTTCCCACAGAAGAAGCTTGCATACAATTTTTAAACAAACAAAAAAATATGGACAGTTAAGTGCGTAGAAATTCTTACCACAGGATGTTAAACTTTTATCAGTTCAAGGAATGACTGAGTAAGTTTGTAGAAAAGTACTTCACTGAGGACTGATAAATAGAAAGATTTTATCTGTGGCCCTTATAGCAAATTGTTGCACACTGGGTCAGTGTTTGGCTTTTGTTTGATCATTCTTGTACCTTTCCCAAGGTGTCCACTTTCAGCCACTGTCAGGAATGGGATTATAGACCAAGTAGATGCAACTTTGATGTCACTCAGTGTACCTGTTCTTCTGTTAGCAGAACTCAAAGTAGCTACATGGATTGTCAAGATAAGTTTTGTTTTGGAGAAAACTAAGTTAAAACCTGTAAATAGCCTGAGTACATCTAGACTTTTTCTTACTGAACATTAAGGGACCACACTTGGCACTGACAAATGTTTGAACTCTTCAGGTAAGAAAAAATGTTTTTGAAGGTAAAAATTTGCAACTGTTGGTTATTATACCTCTACAGGTAGAATAACACTTGTGGTATTTTATATTAAAATTGTAGAAGATGGTTTAAGTCATATATGCAAAGTGATATACTCAATACACAGAGTATTGAGAGTTGCAAATTCTTGCTATGTTTTTAAAATCCTTGGTCAGTGTAGATCCCTGATTAGAGTCTTGTGTCTGTAAATAAGAGAAAAATTCATACGTGTGGTTTGGAAGTGATCAATAGTATATATAGTGAAAATCACAAACGTGGTGTTCTTTTTCTAGCATATATTTCTGTATTAGTCCTTCGTTGTAAAGACTTTTGAAATGGTGAACAGTAAGTTGTTGAAACCATTTCAGGTGCTACATTAAAGGCAATAACTATTCTCTAATGATTATTCACTTGGGCATGCCATGTACAGAATGAAGAAGAAATAAACTTGTACCTTATTTTTTAAATGTATACTGAAGTTATGAAGGTATTACGAAATGTTCCCTTCCTACTCTCAGAAATGTTTTTGATATTCATCCAGCTCTTTACATTTTTTAAATAGAATTTCTAGTCTGATATATTCTCTGTTTTGCATGAATCAGATGTGCTTTAGTAGTTCTTACTGTTTTAAGGGAAGTGGCAGAGTTGTTGAATCCTTATCAAGGCAGACTGAGGAGGAAAGGACAAAACAAAATAAAACCTCACATCTTAAATCTTAGGTTAATCATCTCTTAAGTCATAATCATGTAATTCTTTTAACCACCTACAGAATCTTATAACATAGGTGGTAGTTTTTTGTTCAAAGTAAGAACAAGCAAGGAAAATACATAAATTCCAAAAGGAAAATGTACAGATTCTCAAGCATCATAAAGAACTTGCAAAAGGAGGGTATGTAATCTTACTCTTTCTGTATTCTAAAGTTGTTCTATTTTAGGGGACATATGTATGTTTTTGAAGTAAAAAACTGTTATGTGGGTGCAACGTAATTTTTGATGACAGTGGCATTGTAACTATAGTATATGTGAGATAGATGGAGGGTCATGGAGTTTAGAAAAAAATGGAGAAACTCTTTCAGTACTTAGCTGGTTTTGAGGTTGCTTTATATATGCATAGTATACATTTTTAATGTATTTTATAGAAACAGAAGGGCTGGGAGTACATACAGAATTAATGAGTTTATGACAGTGTTTTGGAGTTCTCCTTTAAGCAAACCAAAGCCAGATTTTTTCTGTTGCGAGATGAGTACTAATTCTTGGAAAATTTCTGTTCTGTTATCTTTCTGTTTTACTGAATTAACCTTAGGGCTTAATGGCTTTAGATTGCAATCCTGAATTTAAGTTGGCTTAAAAATTAAGAATTTAAAAAATTTAGAAATTCTCTTCTAGTTTTAATTCAAGCTTTTGCTTCTGTTACATTTGAGAAGTTTCAAGCTACCCTATGGCCAGTTCCTACAGATGAATGGGGTCCGTTTTAAATCTTAAGTAGATTCAACTACTGCTTTCCTGTTTTCATAACTGGTGTACAAATTCTATTCTCTGATTCTTGCATATGGCAGCTGACATCATATTCATCTTGTCACTTACGTGTGTTTCAGATCTCTGTTTTGATTTCCCAGCTTAGTTTCAATCTCACACAGAAATGTGACTACAGTCTTGCAAGTAACTTCAGTCTCTGTTTGCCATAGGTCTGCCATACAGTTTTTGATTGCACCCACACACTAATTTATTTACTGAAAGCTAATAGCCATTTTCTTTGTCCAGAGCTTTAGCAATGCTTTAAAATGCTGAAAATCGCCTTTGTATAAAAAATTATACCACTGCTTTTTTGTAGCAATAGGAAAAGGCATTTTTATGAGCTCAGTTGTAAAGTTTTTTATAGATGTTGATAGTGCCTTATTGACAGCTGAGTTCCCTTTCACCACTGTGTACGTGTAGCACATGCTGCTGAATATTACACCCACTTGTCCACATTTTTAAATTTATTTTTTTAAATCTGAATGACAGTTCATGAGCCATGCTGAAGAGTAAGATTCTACTCAGCCAGACAGACCCCTTTGCAACTTTGAAGGCAAGTGGCATGACTTTGGATTTAGGGTATTGTGTAAGTTATGTGACTCTGGTCTGCAGTTGCTTCCTTCTTAAAGAAGGGAGAAGAAAAATCCTCATCAAAACACAGTTAATTTGTTCTGTTTTGCTAGACTCTTTCTCACAATATTCAAGGTTATCTTTAGACTGTTTTTTTACACAGACTGTTCTACAGTGTTGTTACAAAGAACCTCCTTTCTTAATCAGCCCATTGACTATCAGGCCCTGCCAGTGATGCTCAGTTTTATTTAAAAAGGACTCCTTTGATTTTGGAAAGACTGTAAGATTTTGGCAAGTGATTTAAACTCCGGGCTTTGTTTTGATGTAAGTGTACATTCAGTAATTGCACCCATGTCCCAGAAATGCAATGATTCTGTTTCTGAGGAGAACGGTTTTTTTAATATCAAGTATAAAATGAGAGTCTGAATTGGATGCCTTCATGCTATATTTCTCTACTACAGCAATTTCTTTCCCCTCATACTGTAATTTAAGAGGGCAAAGAATCCATAATACAAGCAGTAGGTCCTTCAAAATCACTCAGCTTTTTATGTTCAAAGGTGGCATCTCCACTTTTCTGCTAAAGCTCCCTGGTTGTGCTGATAAGGCTGCCATTATCTGTAGTGGTCTAACCTTACTGTGTGGGTGGAGGTGTAATGACAAGAGCTGATGGGGACTCTGCAGAGCCATGAGCTGAGCATCCCTTACTGTGCCTTCAGAGTGCACTCCAGGCAGGCTGTGCCTGGAGCTGGCTGTGCTCTGCAGGGTGGACCAGCTCAGGCACTTCTCACACTTACTGTGCTATTCCCAAATTTCTGGGACCCAGTGCAAGAGAGGAGTGTGAGGATCTCACCCTGTGGGAAGCCGGTGGATGTGCTGGGCAGTGGGACATGGAGCTGAGCCCGGGGGCCTGGCAGCCAGCCTGCTGGAGTGGGCTCCCTGCAGTGAACACGGAGGTGTTGTTCTGGAGCAGCTGACACCGAGGAAGTGCTGGAAGGCACCTCCTGGAGAAATGAAGTCAGATCTGTGAGCCTTTATCTGAAGATTTCTGTGCTGTCTCTGTGCAGAAGGATCATTGTTACAACTACACGCAATTGCTTTGTCCATGGTCTGGACGGATAGGCAAGAGAGTGGTTTCCTGAAGTAACTTGGCAATACAAACTGTTAAAATTACAGAATACCTTATGCTTTTATTACATTTAATTACTTAGAAAAAGTGAGCATATCTTTGCGCTTAGAGCCTATCCTGGGAGAATTGAGGGCAGATTCTGTTGTTTGGAAAGCAGATTCCCAAAACTCTCGCTTGCTGTTCTATTCATACAGTCTTGCAGCTGTAATTACTGAACTTTCCTGTCCTTTTTGCATGTTTATTTTAGGTGACTGGTTCTGCAAAACATGGCCTCCTTTGGTTTGAACTGGTTATTGAACTGTAAAAATGGGACCTGCAAGAGTGTATTTCTAAGAAAATACATTTTTTAAATTACTTACTTTTTTTGATTTTTTTTTATTATTATTTTGATTTAGAGGAAAAATATGGAAGAACACATTGTTCATAGCCACATTTTCATTTTGACCTTAAGCATTTAACTTCTTGCAGAGGAGTTTATCCAGTCCTTGTAGTTACTAGTGCAGCAGCATACTCGATGATGCAGTCATTACACGCCCTTTTACTTTGATTTACAGCAGTTTTTAGCTTGTAGAAAACAAATTTACTAGTTTTATTTAAGCTCATGAAATTTTACAGTTAGAAAAAATTCTATAAAGTTTTAAGTAGAACAAGTTATTTGTGGGTCAGTTGGGCATCATTCCTAACTGTTATTTAATCTCAGGCAGAAGAAGGAAGCAGGCAGAAGAACTGTGACTTTACTATTGGCCATAGGCTAAATTAAACTACCCTGTTTCAAATACTTGTGCTTTTAAGGTAGATTGCTTGGTAAAGCTGGGGGTTTTAACAAGAGTTTTAGTAGTTTAGGCAGTCTGTTCATTTTTTGAATTGATCTTTTCCAGCAGCATATTACTTCCCCCTAGTGAATTTCTTCCAGTGTCTTTCAAAGAGCAATATAATTTAAGTTAGAAAAACAAAATGTCAGGGTATTGCCAGTGTTGTAAGGATTTCTCTTAAATCTAAATCCATATATCTTTTTTAGGCATGAAATCCTGTACTTGGTTGTTTAGCCTTGCAGAACTGTTGGAAGTTGAGGAAGACAAAATGTAGCAACTCATTTCATGTATGTTGCCACACCAGTATTCTCTTCCATATTAAAAAAAAAATTATGGTTTTGCAGCCCTATCCCTTCACTTGTTTCTGTACTGGCTCCTCCACCACTGGGAATGGAGACTGGGCAGTCTGCAGCTGCATTTCAGGTGATAATCTCAGTTTTTACAGTGCATATATGAGTAGGAGAATGCTGCAGTTTGAGCTCTCTCTGAGGTGTAGTCATGTGTAGCGCTAAGAGTGCATGCATCCTGATTCTCATTTTCTCTATAAAGAATTTTAAAAGAACCCAACTGTAAAAGAATTAAACAACAGTAAGTAGAGCATGGGAAGTAACACTGCAACAAGCAAGTTGTGTTTTCCAATATTACTAGCATTTCCTAAAGAACCATTCCTGTACAAACATGCAGCCTGACTGCTGCGTTTGAGTTTTAAAAGAAAATCTTTCCTAAGCCAGGACAGGTAATCTAAAGAAAATGGAAAGCTTTGCATTTCCCTCAAACCTGTTTTCAAATAATTTTCTGTGTTTCTTAAGACGCCTGGAATAGTCTCACACTGATTCCTAAGGTCATCCCCAATATTTGTGTGACCCTGAGATCTTGGATTTTTGTAAGGAGCAAGTAATACTGTTTATTTCACTCCAGAGTCTACATAAATTTTGCACTGCAGATTGATTGCAAAGCAAATTATTGCCATATTTTTAAAAAATTGTTACAACAGTTTTACTGACATTGTTTCTGGTTCCTGAAAACTCCCTCAACCTGAAAAAAAATTTGTTGCAAAATTTTGTCATCGACAGAATCAGTATGATTACCTTTTGCTTTTGTTATATCTGACAGAGCTGTGCTAAAACACATCTGGAGCTTAGAAATCGTGTGGTGGTTGTGTATCAAATCTGGTTTTTGAACAGGTAAAAAAACCTCTGAAAATTGCATATCTTTTGAGGTATCTGTGCTGGTGTTGTGTGTGCATGTTCCTTTTCTTGTGTATGTGCGTATTCTTGACATTTTCATTTCATTGCAGTACCCAGAGAGATACTGCATTCTGGTCCTTCCTTTACATATCAGGGATGTGGGTTTTAAGGACCCTGTTTTGCAAATTAGTTTTTCATAGACCCCTAGCCAGTCTATACTTTGCAGACAGGATGAGGTAGTGCTTGATTTTTGTCTACTCCTGGCATTTTGTGATGAAGAGAATGGTTTACTTTCATGAGGATAGTGAATTAATTGAATGTTAAATACACTTACCAGAGATAAATGCTTGAAATAAATGGCAAAAAAGGAGGAGCAGAGACTGAAGGGGCAAAACAATGTAGGGGTATTTTTGCCTCACAATTGCAGTAAAATCTTTGTACCTTCACACTCCTCTTGCTGTGATCTTCACTCTTGAACCAAAAGCCTTTTTTTTAGTGGAGGCCCTGGTGCCTATAGTTCCAATCACAGTTCAAAACCAGGCACCAAAACATGAGCTAAGTCATATTTCTGATGTCTGACTTTTCCTTTAATTGATCTAGACATTTAGCAGAGTCAGAAAATTTACAGGAAATAAATGTATGTGTCTTCCTGTTTCTATCTTGTGACTGTTTTCTGCTCTTGCTGGTCTGGGTCAGCTGAAGGCTCTGTGTGGAGAGGCTGGAGTGAGCCAAGCCTTGAAGGTCCGCAGGGAAGGATTCCTTCACCTATCTTTGTCCTAGCTTAGATGGGTATTTTATTCTACAGATTGAAAAAAACCTCAAACACCAAATATCCACGGGTCTTAAAACCCACTTTATTATAACAGTTTTGCTTCTGGTCACTGATTTTCTGCAGTACCTTTTGAAATAATTTCAAATACGTGTAATTGTGTGTTAGCACTTAAAGTAGTGTGGTACTTTTTCCAGTGGGGTCTGACAGAAAAAAAAAAAACCTTTAAGAAAGAGCAAACTTCTAAAGTTTACCATGAATTTTAAGTGCAAACTAGTATTTTATATTTAAAAAGCAGTTTTTATTTAAGGTTTCATTCCTATTCATTTAGTTTTTACAGTGATCTTACTCTTTCGTCCATTTGATCTTAAAATTCCTCAGAGTACTGATGAATGTTCATGTGCAGTAGAAAATACACCTTATGTGGAAGGTACAGCTGAGAATGCTGCTGAATGTTCAGAGATTGTGCACAAAGATCACTCTGGTACTGGAGTTCTCATTTGCATGAAGAAGCAGCTGCTTTCAAACTAGAATTTGTTTATTATTCATTTTTATAGATCTTAATGATTCATAATTTTTTTTTACTTTTTATTTAGTGATAGACACAGGTAAATAGCATGCATCTCTGAGAATAGCAGTTTGTACAGAAATAGCTGAAGGCAAAATTACTTTTTTATGTTATTGGATTAAGTTGCAGCTTGCTACAATTTTGTAGTGATTTGTACAATTTGGCTATATTACAATCACCTGAAAAATAATCAATAGCATTATGAAGTCCAGGTTTCTTTGCAGTCGTAGTAATGAAGTGAAATTAAAACATACTACACTGCAAAACTTTATAAAATTTTTTCTTGCTACAAACATGTGGAAGACTTCTACTAGTTTATAAACTGCTTGAAGAAATGGCTATTTTCTCTGGACTGCTAAACCAGTATCTGCTGTAAACTTGGAGCTGTCTGGCCTGCACTGATTTTTGGCATCTGCAAATAGCTAACAATGAAGCCCCAACAATTGATTTTAAAATTGTTCTCAATTATCTTTATCTATTGTCTCTAGGATATTTTTAGTGCAGCTGTTTTCAGAGAAGCATAGGATTTTTTTCTGATCAAAACTTGATTTTGTGACATGTTTGGTTCATTTTACTCATATTCTGGGAGAGTAAACAGTTATCACTGGAATTTAAGCAACCCTGTCTCTCAATTGTTATAATATCCCCATAAAAAGGAAAATTATTTTAATAAAGCTTATTAATTTATTAATGTAGCACTCATTCATTTGAAATTAATTACCTGTTTTTACTGGTCACCTAATACGTAAATTGCCCCTTTTTTCTCCCATTGCCATAGACAGTTGAAGTCAACTAGGTTTCTAAGTTCTAGTTTATAGTCTCACATTTCTAAATTAGGTAGGTACATTTTTTCTTCCTGGCATATGGCTTCAGAATTGCAATTATGAACACTATTCTTTTCTAATTTAGTCTGTACTACCTAGTATTTCATGTTGATACTTTTTTCCTGTCAATGACAATTATTTCATCACATCCATAGGAATTCAAGTTTATAGATAACTATATTGAAGTCCCAGGTTATATTATAAATTTCATAGGTTCTTTTCAAGAGAGATGATACCTGAGTAGTATATTTGAGTCTAAGATAAAATTACTTTAGAGGCTATGTCTTCAGTGCATTTTTTTGCAAAGCATATATTTTGTGGGGCTGTCCAATGTTAACTAAAGCATAGCAGGAGTCTTTGTGTATGACTTTGGTAAATACTTTTAATTTCAGGTCTCCACAATTCTAGAATCTTATTTATTTAAAATTCATGAGATACATAATTATTTTTATGTAAAGTGATATTTAAAAGGAAATGTCATTTCCTTTTAGAGCTACTGATTAATGTACTTCTATTTAAAGATCTAATAACTTATACCATAATCATACTCTTATTAGAAAGTAAATAGACAGTTCTGGGGAGTCAGAGTTATATGAGCTAGTCATAGACCTAGGATGTTAGAAACAATCAAAAAGCCCAATCCAATCTTTGTTTTCCTGAAGATACAAAGAAACTTACTTTCATTATATTATGTGATTTCTTCTCTTCCATTTTATCTTGGTGGATTGTGGTCAAAAAAGCTTCATCAGGCCCAGTTCACTGTACTCAATACCAGCATCTTGGATGTCAAAATGGCAAATAAAATTCAGCCTAATAAATGTTGAAACAATGCACACTGAAAAATAATCACAACTTTTCATGTAAAGTAAAGGATTCTGAGGTGATAATTATTATTTAGAGAACTGCTGTTTAGATAGATGCTTCATAAAAGCATCAGCTTTGTGTTCAGTAGTGATAAAAAGAGGCAAATACATGATTAGAAATAAAGGAGGAGACAATATGGTAGAAAATGTCATTATACCAAAATATATGCCCTCCACACATTGCCTATGGAATATTGCATACGAAGAGTACAGCATGACAGGGTTCAGGGAAGAGTGAAGGGTAGATCTTGAATTGTAGAGCAGCTTTCCTGTGAGGAAAGACAAAATTGAGTAGGAATCTTCAAGGCTGACAAACAGATGGTAGAGGGTGTACAGTAGATGTCTCTGAAATTGTGTGCCAGGAAGAAGGTGACTGCAGAATGAATGTTCACAGGCTTTCAGGACAAGAACCAGAGGATATCAGTTGAAGCTATGACATGGCAGCTACAGAACAGACACGAGGTGATGATCTTTTGGAAAAGGTGTAAGTATGCTCTGGAATTTCATGCCATGCCATATGAGATGGATGTTAGAAGTTTCCATTTGCTCAGAGGGTAACTGGATAGATTTATGGAGTAAACATCAGGTGGGAGTTACTAAATACACAGCAATCCCATCTGGTGGCCTCTACGCTGCCATTTTCTGGAGACCATGGAACTGCTTACGGGAGGAAGGATCCATGTGTACTTGGTTTGGTCTTGTGCTTTTCCTTTGACATCTGCTTGTAGCTGTTTTTCTAAATATAGGTTATTGGTCTGTGTGGATCACTGAACTGACCTAGAATAGCCTTTCTAATATCATTGTGCTGAAGTTCCTGCGTCAGCTCCTTTTTATGGGATGTTATCAAGATAATTCATTCCAGTTAATGTTTGCAACTTTAAAGCATTTTATTTAGAAGCAAGGCTATATAGCTGAGAAAGAGGGTAGGACTTGACTCTAATAATAGATTTTGGGTATTGATTTTATGATATAGGGAAGAACTATCTACTTGAAGTAAAAATTATATTTCTGATTGTGCAGATCAAGGATTTGAATCAGCTTTTGAGTCTTCCTCAGGTTGTCTGCACATAGAGAATTCATGTAGCCTCTGTGTCTCCTGCTCCAATATTTCTAGTAAGAAATTCTTCCAGACCGAAAAAAAAATTGCTTAAGACCAGTAGTTCTTTTCAAAACCTGTTACCCTTGAAAAAGTGTTCTGAGAGCAGCGACTAAGAGAAGTGAGAGAAATGAGACTTAGTTTTTTCTTCTATGTGGAAATCTCTGCATCGTTTACCACCCCTTTAAGTATGTTTGAATGGTATTTTGTGTTACATCATTTTACAGTGAGCTCCCTACCAAAGTTGTTCTGGTACTGAAAATGATTTTGGGCATCATTCAGTGGGTTGTTTGCTGTTTATAAGTTTGAATGTGTCTCCTGATCTCAGGCCTGGTGCTGAAAGCTGAGCGCCAGCATGGGTTGGTTGTCCATGAGAGACATGGTAGAATCTCAATCCTTGGAGATATTCCAAGTAAGCAATCTGGAGATGAATCTGGACAGCTGCCTCTAGGTGGTTTGGCTGGAGCTGCAAGGATGTTAAACCAGATGATCTCCAGAGGTCCCTTCTATGATTGTGGGCATGCACAGCTTGTATTCAACACCAAACCCCCACCAGAATTGTGGGGCAGTGTTTTTATGGCAATATTTTTACAGGAAATTCTTTTAAAGGGGTCGAGGGGGAAGAGAAGAAAGACATGCCAACCTTTAAAAGAAGGGGAATACTGAAGGTTAGGTTGGCTTTCCTTTGTTTCAGATTGTGTTACCAAAAAATAGCCTTCATCGTCTCCTATCATTCCTTTTTGAGAGCAAGGCTCTTAAAAGAATAAATTGCCTTCTTAGTTTCTTCACAGATCGATTGAAAAACACATGATTTTATATACTTATGAAGTATGGAGCTTGTCTGTCTTTTTGAGTGAAAACAAGGAGAAAGGAATATATTGAATTGCACGTATGTGTGCATTTCCTATGCGATGCTTTTGAAACTAGTAATAAAAATATACTTTGAATGTCTGATAGAAACAATCTGAGAATACATAAAGCTGCTTCAGCCGGTCTGGAGGCCTCCAGTGAAATTTAAATGTTGTATATATGTTCTCTGCACATTATATAAATATTACTTAAGCTCATTTCCTGCTTACATGGAACCTGTGTTGGCCGTAGAAATCGGTTCCAGTTTCCATGGCAACGCAGTGGCACTGGGAGAAAGGCTGATGCTGTGCTGTGGTTGGTATTTTTATGCAAGGGAAGAGATGCAGACCTACATTTTTAGACAGGAAATTTATTTCAAGGCACAAAAACATTTAGCAATTTTTATAAATTTGTTGGATAAGTAGATACGCCTAACAATAGAAATTGAAACCTATTGTTTGCTGTTTGCAATAGAAAAATAATTTTTAGTTTTATCTAGCATTACAGAAAGCCGCTGTTAAATATATACACAGTTATAACTGCTGTATTTGCATAGAAATAGCAAGGAGACTTATGTACTGAGGACAAAGGAAGTTTTGTCCTGAGGCAAAACAGGGACAAAAAACACTGAAGGTGTAGTCTCCTAGCATTTTCATTCTAGTTTTCACCTTCTGAACTCCTTTCAAATGATTTTCACAAAGGAATTATAGTCACAAAGACTTAAAGAAAAATGTTTTTCTTTTTTTTTTTTTTTTTTTTTTTTTTTAATGGTAGTCCTTTCGCTCTGGTACTGGATTTACAAAAGATAATCCTTGCTTGTTTGTTTTTTCAACCCTCTGTTGTCCTTCAGTGCTACTTAGTACTGGGAGTCATTTAGTGAAGGGAATCCTGCAGTTTTGATGTGACTAGGCTGAAGCTTTATTCATCTGGACTGTTGAGTGTGTGGTTGAGTCACTAACCCTGGGGGTGTTAGAAGATGTGTAGATGTGGCACTTAGGGACATGAATTAGTGGTGGACTTGACTGTGCTGGGTTAATAGTTGGGCTTCCTGACCTTACAGGTCTTTTCTGACCCGAATGATTCTGTGATCTCTTTTCATTTCCATATTCCTCCTACATGCAAAGTACTTGCTCCACCTCAGAGAAGTGGGATGTTCTGAGAAGTCAAACCTTCTGAGAAGATTAACCGAAGTGGAAGCAATATTCTTTAGAAGTGTGAAGGGCTCTGTTCATCCCTATGAATCATCATCTTTCTTTCCCAACCCTGGCACTATACAGTTAGTCTGTGTCTGATGTTGCCAAGCAACAATTCATCAAATGTCTAAAGAGAACTGATTTACCCTAGCTGGGACTCTTGTAGAAATCCAAGTAGATAAAATGTTCCTGGAGAAATATTAGCCTTTTCCTATGTCTGGCACCCACGCTATCAATCAGGATTAAGCTTGAAGGCATTTTACAGCTGTCCAAGGCTTGGCTGCCTTGTCATGCTGATGATTTAAGGATGTCTGATTTTATAGTGGAATATCTCCATCCCATCCTGCAATCAGCCTCTGCTTCAGCTATTATGTTTTCAGAGGTTTAGCAAATCAAAACTCTTCAGTGGTAGCCTGCATGCACAGCAGCACTGACTACATATACACATCTTCATTCAGGAGGAGAAAACCAACTTTGCTTCTGCAGTAACTATAGGTACGTAAGGGGAGATGATCCTTCTGTGTTTCCAGTTTTTCTTAGCCTTATCTCCTGAAACATAGTGGTTCAGCTCAGAATTCTTCAGCTCTTCACCATTCATTTTTACTGAGAGTCTACATTGCTTGAAGACTTCTCTGAGACTTGTTACTGAGCCAGTGGCAGAGAAGACTTTAGCTGCCTTTGACACTGTCTCAGTGAAAGTCGTGGTACTGGCACATCACAAACATATGTAATGTGTCATAGTTTTAGCATCAGTCAGATCAGAAGCTTTGTCACTACCATAGCTTCTTAACATTGACATTTTCAGCAGCAGTAAGCTTGCCATATTCCTTGGACCTCAGTTTCTGCTTGTAAAATGTTAGTGGTTTGAAGTCATGCTATCACTGTTCTCCACTGCCATTAGAACTCAGCACCACAGTCTTTCTGATCTTTACTGTGCCATGTCAACTATCCTGGTCATTTGACTTTTGAAACCTAGAATAGGAAAGTTGTTCAGTTTTTCAGAGCTCTGTGTGGGATCAGGTGCAGCAGATACCATTGTCCTTCCGTCACAAAACCTGAGATAAGTTTACCCCTGGAAAAGAAGTGAACTAGAAAGTGTAGCCTCATGGAAGTAATAGTTGCTGTCCACTTCCTGTTCTAAACTGAGTCCAGAATTTACCTTTACAAGGTGAGCTTACTTTCCTGAGCTGTAGAGTTTACTGCTGTGGTAGATGAAGCTTCTGGCACAGTGTTCTGGTAGCAAGACACAGGATATAGAAAGATCTCACTCTCAGAGGCAGGTGCCTCTTGAATAGTTTCATCTTCTCTACAAGGGAGACAGTTCATCTGGGATATCACGACAGCTGGGATTCCTTGAATGCTTTTTCACCATGGATGAGACTCTCTTGCTGTTGGAAATAGGAATATTCCAATAAGTGAGTCATCCAGCATCCATGCTGTGAGGTAAAGCATGCCAAGGCTGGGATGAGTCAGATGGTCTGATAACCCTTATTCTCAGACTTGCTGACACAAAATAGATTCTGAAAATCTCAACAGGAATTGTCACAGTATTTAGTATACAAAACTGCCTCATTCAAGCCAGCTGGACAGTGCTCTGTAATACTGGGGTGACTTTCCTAAATCTACTGAAATGGCTGCTTGCTTATTGGAGATCCAGTCAAATGAAAGGTCCTTCACTTGCAGGCTTTAATAATAATGGAAAGCTCCAAAATTGCCTCTACAGCCCCCAAGACAAATGGTTGATGTGAATAAGGGATGGAAAGGCATTTCCCTGGAAACATCTGGAATGACAAATGGCAGATGGAGGAGTCTTACAGACTGAGAATGACAACCTCTTCATTGAGGGAATGTGACAGGAGAGCATGCTGAATGCAATGGCTTTTGGAAACAACATCTGCATAATAAATAAAATATGCCATATTCTGTGATGTTGTTGGGCAAGAGATCAACTTCAGTTTTGCATTAAGAAGTATGAAAAATTAAACTTAAAAAAAAAAATCAGAGATTTCGGCACGTAAAAAAAGATACTTTTTAAGCCAAGGAGTTTAAGTAACTGGTTTCTTAAAGATCAGTTTACAGTTATTCAAATAGAAAGTGTTTTCATGTGTTTGAAGATATTGCCTCTATGAAGACAAGGAGAGTGAAAGATTAAGTAAATTGTCATGAAGCTAAAACCAGCTGCTTGTTATTTATCTGTATTTGGGTGAAAATGAGTTTTTGTGAAAAACATCTGAGTATATTGTGAGCAATATACAGAGAGAAACTCAAAGCAGACATTTCATATATTGTACTTATAATCACATATATCCAAAATGGAAGAATATAACTGGCTTGAACACTAGCAAAAAGTTTTTCTGTGACAGGCTTCTTTGCAACTTATGTCTAGTAGTTAAGTTAAAATGTTTAGAGTTGCTTGTTTAGCTTGCTTTTATCAGTTTTAATGATACTGCAATGGAAGCTGGGTACTTCCATAAATGCTAGTAGGAATTGTGAAGAGATTTTTTAAAACTCTTGTTTTATAGAGGAAATGCTACTGTGATTTGGAAGTTTGGGAGAGGAATTGTGTGTTTTTTGAAGTACTGAGTTCAATTCTTTATTTTGAAAGAAAACCTATTAGTGAAAAGGAGTTATGTTAATGTTAAGAGTTCATGTAAAATGCTTGTTTCAGCTTCTTGGAAGCAAGGTTAATGAGGAGAAGTCTGGTATCAATAGTATTCCAGCTGGAGCATTCAGAATTTATCACTGGAGCAAATGTTTGTATTTGCTGCAGACAGAGAGATTCCTCTAATTGCTGGCTTAGTCATGCAACCTTATTCCCTCAGGCTCTGTTTTTTTCACCTGCCAGTTTCATCCCTCAGTGTTTGTCCCATGCAAAAAGCCTGTCTGCTTACCCTGTTCTCATAGCCTGAAGAATTGAGTTCCCACACATAATCCAGAGTATGATGCATTCACACTTAACAGGATGAATGAGTCTTCTAAACATTAAGTAAACATGGACATAAAAAACGCAGTTTTGCACTGAGATGATCACATGATGCCAGGATTACATATTACCAGGGTGCTTTAGGGGTCAGAAAAAACCCAACCAACCAAAGGCAAGGGGTACTGTGCTGCACGACTGCATTTGATATTAAGTGAAGGGTTACAATTTCACTATTCCTGTGAAATCTTTTCTATTGGGCTGTTAAATACGAAAAAAGGGGAATGAAACCACTGCATTTGTTGGTTCACTTCAGCTCATTGTGTTTCATTTATCTTCAAATGTCTTCATGTGATTTTAACATATAAATGGAATATATACTTCCTTGGAGGAGTTACTGTCATGTGATAAAGACTAAATCCTGTATTTTGTAATTTAGTTAGAAATTTATATTTCAGTCCATGTTTGACCTCAAAGGGTCAGTCACTTACGTGGTTTTGGTGCCAAATCAAGTTAAATCTGCTAACTTCTCCAGGGTCAGTTAGGGCTGTTGGGGAGCAGAGGGTGATTCTTCCCCTTCTCCTTCAAAACATGTAAATTTGTTGCTAGTGGCAACTGTAGGATTCTGAAGCAACAACAGCATGTTTTCTGAATATATCTTATTAATAGACTAGAGACACTATAATTTAACATGCCAGAGAGAAAGTCAGAAATTAAGTACTACAACGTAACATGCCAGAAAGGAAGTAAAAAAATAATTTCCATTTATACACTTGTGAGTCATTCTGTTAAAAGTAATCCATCGTGCGGCCATGGTGAGAGGAAAAAGAAGTCAAAATAGTGGCCATTTCTATCCTGTCTGCTAATATTTTCTGTCAGGTCACCTTATTGGTCAGAAGTAGAGGTTGCTGCCCATAGATCAAAGAAGAAGCTTTGCAGCTTGAGAAGGGATTCTTGTTACAAGAGGGTTTGAAGAAGTTGTAGCTTCAGGTGTGGTATATGAGACTAGCTTATTTTTAAAGAAATTTTTTATTGTTTCATTGCAGTGGTATTCCATATCTGATGTACTGCAGGTGGAGGTTTTATTTTGACATGTTATGATGTATTTATAAGAAACTGTATTTTCCATTGATCAGTGCGTAATACATGGATTTGTGTCAGCTCTGTTTCTCCACTTCGGCTCTTTGGAATTTCTTAAATTTTTTTAGCCAAAAGCTCTTGTGGGTTCTCCTGATGAGACTTGGGTGTTGCCAGAGCAGTGGTGGAAGATTAGAACTCAGCATAACCACCCTCATGCCTATGAAATGTAGCCCCCAGTGAGTGCAAGCAACCACAGCAGGCCAATAGGGCATGAGGAAAGGCTCCTCTCCACAGAGGCCATTCCCGTGGCAGAGTGGAAGAATCAAGTACGTGCAACCCAGGAACCAGGCACTGGACTGCGACGTCTGGGAGCTGCTAACAGAGGCAATGGACAGAATCCGTGGCTGGTGCAGAAGGACACAAGTCCCCAGTCTCAGTAGTGAACACTTGCTGAGGATTGGTCTGGTCACACCTCAGAACTCATTCCCTGGTAGCTGCTGGAGTCACTGTATCAGCTGTGACAAGGACCTCCACCCAGATACACTGATGTAGCTCTTCAGGTCTCAGGTTGCTCAGTGCCTGTTATCTCTGTGAAGCTGGATCTGACAGTCAGCTCAGCTCTTCTGCAGAGGGTTTGTTATTGGTCTGTTCACTCAAATGATCAATGAGAGCACTTGAGGAAATGGCATGAAGTGAGTCAAGGGAGGTTTTAGGTTCGATATTGGGAAAAATTTGTCACTCAGATGGTGGCTGGGTACTAGAACCCCAGGGAAATGGTCACAGCACCAAGCCTGACAGAGTTAAGAAACATTTGGACAAAATGTTCAGGCAGTTGGTTTCTGGGGCTGTCCTCTGAAGAACCAGGAAATGGATTTGATGATGCTGGTTGGTCCCTTCCAACTCAACTTCTATGATTTTAATATTCTCAGCCTTTACAACACTTTACTGTATTTCTGGTGACCAGAAATACAGACAAGGTTCAAGCTGCTGAGTATCTATTTATATATTTTCTTTTTGTGCTGCCAGGTGGGTCTGTATTTTTTAATTAACTGTTGACTTTTTTTTGTTTGCAAGTCTGTAATGGATGTTTTGTCTGGAAAATACAATTCTGTACGAAAAATAGTATTTGAGGAAGAAAACATATTACTTTCACAAGTCCAGTTAAGCTCAAGGCTTTCTGGATTGATTTGGCTTCTGGTTTACTGTCTTAAGAACATTTTAACAGAATCACATTTGTTTGAACACAAAGTTTCGTTTGGGACTGACTTTCAGAGCTTGAAACCAGTTACTTCTGGGATCTTGGTGCAACTGTCAGAGAAAGGCCATAAGAGCTGCCTCCTAAACTTAGCAGACTTCACTACTTCATCCTGGATGTGATTTGATGTAATGGTAGGCTGCTGCTGGGTGCCCTCAGCTCTGCCTGTAGCCATGTGCTCTTCCTGTGATACTGGGCTGGGGCGGTGGCATGGTAAAACTGCAGTACTTGCTGCGTGAAATGGCATTTATTTATAGTAGCTGTTGCTTTGAACAGAAGAAGGCAGTGTTCCTTGGCATTTCACTTGGACTTATAGTGTGCATTCAAGCCCAAGGTGGCCTCCAAAAGACTAGTAAGCAATATAGGAATGAAAAATTCATTCTGTGTTGCTATTTGAGGTTACAAAAGCTACCGTGTCTCAGCCTGCTCCCTTCCGGGAGGGATTTTTACTGGTGCTTCTATTAATGTTTGATGGTAGGATGGTATCTTTGGAAGGAATGTTAATAGTCCCAGGAGGACTTATAATTTTGTTTGATAATGGCCATATGTAGAAACTGCTTCATGCTTGTGACGTACCAGTGCTCTCTCTTTTTATGCATAAATTTTCTAGAATTGGAGATTGTAGTACAGTTTTGTATTACAATAAGAACACAGATAGTGCTTTTCATGTATAGCAAAACTGTCCATGGAAGTTCATATCAGCAATTTCTTGGAGTTAGTTAAAAACACATCTCCTTATGCCCTTCTGGATTTGTAGACTTTGTTTCTGAAAACAGTGAGATGACCTCTGGCATAATTAAAAATAACGATTAAATTATGAATAATTTATCTTAACTATTAAAATTTTAAAATATTCTGAATTATAATCCATTTAAAATCTTACTTGAAACATGGAACATTGTTTTGTTCCTTGAGTGATAACTTCAGAGTTATTTTGATCTTTCTTATGTTTTTTGTTGTTTGTTTTATGTGTGTGAATTTATTTAGAAAACCTCCATTTAAAGCTGCCTCTGGTTCAAAGAACTCAGTGTTAGAAGACACCTGTCTAATTAAGCTAAATTTGCATTTGAGAAAAAAGAGCAGGCGAGAATTCAGCTTGTAAAACAGACACCATTTGAACGAACGAGAAAGAGATCCAAATATCTGAGTCTTTCTGCAATTAATAACAGCTGTAAGAAATTTGTGTATGGAGATTTCAGACTTTTAACTCTACAGAACCTTGAGAGCCTTGCCCAGGAGCAGAAAAGCTTTTGCCTTCAGTAGCTAGAGAGGAGCATAGCTCCTTCCAAATGGACCCACACTCACTAGTACATTTCATAAAGCTCCCATCTCTTAGGAGGCTTATGTTTTATTTCTTCTGACACTCTCCCTCCCCTTTGCTTCCTCTTTTTTACCTCTTCAGATTGAAATTCCATGTAGAACCTCTGTGGATATGGCAGAAGGTTCATAACATTGTTAGAATATAGTTTATTCCGTATTTTATTAGATATATAAAGAAGTCATTTAACCTAATTTTAATTGCTTTTTCTGTTAGCAAAAGATGTCTTTGGTTGTGTTCAACTGAAAATTTTAAGGGGAGCTTTTTTCCCTTCAGATTGAGTAGATCTTAGTTTAGTCTGACAAATTTCTCTCTCCCAATTTTTTTTTCATTTGACACAGTCCGTTTTCGTTCTAAAACGATGCTTTCCTAAAGGTAGGAGAATTAGTTGCAGGTTTTAGCTTCTTTCAAGGTAAAGCTTTGTTCACCTAAAAGTAGTCACCAGGAGTGCAGTACAGTGTACATAGAGAGGGGCTCCTGCTATTGTGCACCTGCTCCCCATGGGATCAGGAGGTTTTCCTCAGGTAGTCTTTTTCCATTGCAGTCTTGCCTGCAAGACATTCTTACCCATTACTTCATAATGAAAACATTTTTTTTGTCTATCAGGACTTTGGATAAAGAGGCCTGAAGTCTGTTTTGGTTTTTAGTAATGGAAATCATTGATTTGTTGAGGAAAAGAAAGGAATGTCTGAAGCTGGGGTGACTGCCCGAGGCCAGCCCCAAGGTGCACCTACATTCCCTGTGGCCAGGGACAGTTGCCTGGGGGGAGTGCAGGGTTGTGCCCTCGTGTGCTGGATACTGTTCCACATCCAGCAGTCCCAGGCTGCTGGGCTTCACCACTCAGAGGCAGTCCTGGGTTAGCCATCGGTCAGTTTTTCTTCCATGACTTTTTTTGAGCCCTATTTGAACTTAACTAGCTTCTCTCATCCATAATATCTGAGGGGAAGAAGTGTGCTTTAGTTTTTAGCATCGTATTGCATGAGTAAATTTTTTTTTTTTTTGAGTTTTCTGTCAGCTTGGCTCAATTTGTGTGGGATGAGGCAGTGGACAGCCATTTCCTATTTGCCTTCTCTGTGTCTCTCAAGATTTTGTAGCATTCTGCTGTCTTGTTTTTCTAGCTGAAGAATTCTGGTGTGTTCAGATGCTTCCCATATGGAAGGCATTTTATGATTTTAATCACTCTCATTTGCTCTTGTTTTACCTTTTCCAGAACAGAAGATTAGCAAATGACCCTACAACATAAAAAAAAAAAAATTAAAAAAAGGAATTTTCTTGATTTCTCAAAGTATAATATTCTCAACATTTTAAGGTTTGAGTTTTGAGGAGATTGCTTTTACTGTTGGCTGTTACACAGTGGGAGCATGGAGCAACATGTCCATGAGGGAGAACAGTAAAATTAAGTTGTCAGAAATGTTGTGTTTCATAACAGTGGGCAGTTGATTTTTTGTAAGACTCCACGCAGGGTTTTGACGCATTTTGCTTTCAAGTTCACTGTAGAGGAGAAATACTTCAGATTTCTTTTGTCTTTTACTAAGTATTCCCTCTAAGAGCAGTTTAAAAATAGGATTTAATTGTATTTTGTTTGGACTTTGCTGTGAACTTATTTTTGTCCATGAAAAAAGAAGTAATTAAAAGACAAAAAATGCTGGCTAGTGTTTGCTAGTTGTTTTTAGTGTCATTTTTCAGTTGTTTAGTTGCCATTGTAGCCTGTGGAGATGGTCAGCTCTCTGCATCTCTGCTGACAAAATACTGAGAGTCTAGAAATGGGGTGTCATCTTCTTCTGTTAATTAAGTGTTTATGCTTGGATGGTGATGAACAACCTAATAGTGGTAGACCACAGAGTACCAAGTGATTACTTCAGAAAAGAAGAAAACCAGGTTTAGTATTTATCTCTGCATGCATGTGTTACCTAATGCATATCATTACATAGCATTTTAGGAATAAGAGAGACTAATAACTTGAAATAATGGCTGTTGAATAGCTTTTTACGTTGTAATAGTATTTGACAATTATATTTTTGAAAAGGAAATGGAGATTACGGATGTGTTTATGAGTCACAGGTTTCTAAATGGTTGGATTTTTTTAATGCCAGCAATGTTTTAAAGTCTACTCAAAAGAAAAAATAATTTACATTTTAGCAGACTATGCTGGAAAAAATGAAATCTAAGCTGAATGAACTGTATATTCATGCCTTAAATTGCAAATGAAGATGTTATTGAAGCATTCATCATAGCATATCTTTACAATTCAATAAAAGGGCCACTAAGAAATAGCAAAACTGGAGTTTTCTCATTGATGTCCTTTCTAACACTGTGAAACTATGACTTGGCAGAAAAGCAGAATTGGGGATGCCAGGATGAGTTACTCAGTCTGTAGGCAGAATTTAAGCCATCAAGTGAAGTGTTGAAGACTTGATCTTTACATATGTCTTAGAAAAGTAAAAGTGAACAAAACCAAAGAACGATAAGACTCTCTTACTAAAAATTCTAAATTAGAGGAAAAAATAGCCAAAAATGCAGAATTAAAAGTCAGACTGATGTAACTCAGCATGTTTCTTTCCTTCCCTCATATTTCTGTACTAATATTTGATTACTCCAAAAGATGCAAGTAAAGCTAAATGGGCAAACCCAGGACCTTTTTCAATTTAAAGTAGTGTTTTTTTATTTGCAGATAAAAATCATAAATTACCCCAGAAGGAAATACAGTAATATCTTTCCTTCCTTCCTGATGTTCACAAAGAACAGTAAGAAAACACTCCTGAATATAAAAATCACCTGGGATTGAGGACAGGAAAAATAACCTCTTTCAAACCAAAATCAAATACAATAGCTTGAGAAAGACTCAGAAGCAACCCTGTTTTCTTAACCTCTGTCAATGAATTTTTGCACTTACACCATACTGCATTTCCCTACCCTACCCTGGATTTTTCTATAGTTGTACCATTTCATGTGACCAAAATAGTTACATGGACACTTATGGTCAGAACGAAGTAAGATGATGGTCCTACCCAAAATAAGGGGTTCAGGCATTGATGGATGTGCCTGTGTTCCTGGCACCATGCTTTCAGATATATTGATGAAGTGCAAGCTATTTCACTATGCATCCTTTTTCTTGTAGAATTATTGAGGCTGGAAAAGACTTTTAAGGCTTTAAGTCCAAGTCCAACCATTAGTTTTTAATTTTTAAGTGTTCATAGATCTTGATCTTTGTATCTAAAATGGTCCTTTCGCAGCAGATGAAGTTTCAGGATTTGTAATGTAGGTCCTTTTATGATGGTTTGTGGGATTAAAGCTTTCAGATCAGGTGTGGGAGCTGTGAAACCAGGCTGGTTCATGAAACTAGGAGGGTCAGTAGTCTGATTTGTAGTAAGATTAGCTGGTCAGAGAATATGCTGAACCTTGCATTTGCAGTTTACTTTCCTCTCAGTTTACCAGATAAAGACATCTGTTGGGAGCCAAAATGAAAGAGGAAGGCAAACAACCAGCATAATTTTTAGTAGGAGCACATGCAAATAGATTTATTTTTTTATCCTACAAATAGATCCCTTCTTTCTCTTCTGCCTAGTTTCATGTGGTTCAAATGACATAAATTCATTTAAATAATTTTAGATTTCTCATTATAACTTAAATCATTGATAAATTAGTTCAAAATACACCCTTTAAAATCTGCCCATTTATTGACTGAAGAATTTATTATCTGGAAGGGGTAGTAGGCAGATAAATTTGGTATGCAATGCAGCTTGCAGTGATGTCCTTTTAAGCAAAGGCGTAATAGCAGCTGCTGTGCAGGTGGTGAATGTTGCCAGTGGCATTTGTTTCTGACCAACCATGTTCTCTTTGACACCAAATGCCCTGTCTGTCTGTCTTGAACAGTTGCAGTGTGTAAAAAGAAAAGGGAATTATGAGGAAGAGGATGTAGAAGTGAGATAAACACAAGTACCGTTTTTAATCATGATGAAGGAAGCATTTGGTTCTTAATTCTAGGCTCTGAAACATGAGCTAATTACAGATTTCTGGGTTTTTTATGACATGAAGGACAAAATACTGTTAATACGGTGTTTTTTAGATGTGGTTAACTTGAAGTAGTTGTAAATGTAAGTTATAGCATATTTTCACAGCACAAATACTTTAAGTTACTTTGCGAATGTATTTGGAAAGTATATCCTTTTAATTTGTGAGAGGTATGAGTACAAAAAATAACAGCATCAACCTGTTTGGGGAAGGCTTTCCTAATTATATGACAAAGAGGTCCTACCACTTCAACTCTGGACTTAGGTCTGTTGAAAATACTCAGCTTTGAAGCTTGAGTAATTAGTAGTTGTATCAAGTACAGCTTTCTTCAGAACAGGGTATAAAATATATTTCACTTCGGTTGTTTTGTTTAAAAAATTCAAGCTGCAGGACAAAAAAAATCTCAACCCATCGCTTGCCTGGTGGTGTCAAGCTTTGGTGATTTTGTTTCTTTTTAGTTAATTAGCGTGTATTAAAGCATGCGACATGCTTTGGGATGAACATTGTAGACTACCTAGGAAGATGAGTTTTTTTCTCTTACTTGCTAATAGATGTTTTCAGTATTTTGTATACTGATACAGCTTTCCATAGTGTGGGCAGCAGCTACAGATGAGAAGTGCATTAAGATTTGCGTCAGTGTCTCTAGAAGATCGTGTCTTTTTGTGTATTAATGAGATCTTTCCTACTTCAGCTAGCAGGCAGGAGCTTTTGAACAACTTGATGTTATTTGAAAAATAGTTCTTCTCAGTTGTGCTCAAGAAGATGGGGCTAATGTCTCATTTGCTCCTCAGGAATTTCAAAAGCTCATCTGTATCTGATTATGTACTTTATGTGTCTTTTGCAAGCTCTTTCCTTGGAGACCTGCTCTCGGTTTGGCCAGGCTCCTGTCTGTTCACACCTCCCCAGTGTCCCAAAGGGGATTTGAGGTGGCAGCGAGAAAGTGAGACGGTTCGCTGGTTTTCCATCTGCCCTGAAGGGTTGGGCTACCCTGGATGAGGAGGCTCTTTACTCAGTGTCCTGTGTGTTCCCTTTGCAGGCCAGAGCCTCAGCAGAAAGCTCCCTCTGCACCCCCGCCTCCTCCGCCGCCCCCGCCGCCGCCCCTGCCGGAGCCCGCCCCGCCTGAGCCCGAGGAGGAGATTCTGGGCTCCGACGATGAGGAGCAGGAGGATCCCGCAGATTACTGTAAAGGTGAGAGCAGCTCACCACTGGGGATGTGGCTAAACATTGCCATGCCAGGCTCAGTTCTGGTTCTTGTGGGATTTTTAAAGAGGTGATCTTTAATTGTGGAACTTACTTAGACAAGAATTAGGAACAGCTCTTCCTTTCTGGTCCTGATGTGTAATTGTCTTCAGCAGTAATTTTGCACTTGGCCATAGTTTGTTTGTACTTTTTTCAATAAATGTACAAGTATGGCATCCCTGTATTCTTCCTGATGTCCCAATTACAAGAATAAAGAATAAACTTCCCTTGATTCATGTGAGTTGTAAAAGAAACAAAAACACCCAAACCCAGACAAGCGACTCTTCTCACACTCCAAAACGTTCTCACACTCCAAATCGTTCTAAAATGCCTTGGTGCCTTTAAGAGCATTACTTAAATTTATTTTTTAAACTGTATCTTTTTTTTCCTTTCTTCTCTCGCTTGCACTACCTAAGATGTTACATGCTTCTTTTCCACATGGTCACATAGTGTCTTTCACAGCTCTCAGCATTGTCTGAGGCTCTCTACATCTTCATTTTAACTCAATTTCCTTAATTTTTGTCTTGGTTATATTCAACTTTAAAATATTATTAAGTGTATAAAAGTATGACTGTGGTACAACAGTGTCAAAACTTAAGTTCATTTTAATGTCACTGCTAAAGTTGCAAGTCTGTTCCCATTAGGGTAGAATGTACACACTACTTACATGAAAAATGGTCAATAACAGTTCTGTCGACTGGGTTACTTATTGCAGTAGAGTTCAAGACTACAAATACACTCACATCAGAATTCTATCACTTCAGATCAATATTTTTGGATAGTCAAAAAGCACTCTATGCTCACTGACTAAATCTGGTGTTCTGTATTCCTCATAGCAAGAAACACTTCTGTGTCAAAGCCTGGAAATGTGCAACTTTAAGAATTCCCCTTCCCAGCCTGGAAGACTGTTTCGTATTTACATATTTAACAATGGAAAGTGACTATTTCATTTTGGTGTAAGAAGTTTTTTAATATATTATATTTCAAATGTGTAAGTGGCTTACAAATGCCAGTAGTGAAAGCCAAACAATAAACTCAAACTCAGTGTCAAAGTCTGCAGCAGGGAAAAGAAAAACATGTTGCTAAACCATGCTCAAGTATTTTGCTTTGGGTTTTTTTTTATTATTTGTGTTAGAACACGTTTGTTCCGTAAGATAACTCTTTCTGGTGTCTTTAACATGTTCTATCAGTGAATAAATGTTTGTTTAAACATGTGTGTATTCATAAACACATGTGTGTACACTATTTCCTTGAGATTAAGCATTTCAAAGCTCCGACTTTATTCTTTCCTGAAGTAAAGGCTGTATTTAATTTCAGACAATCCATTGTTGTCCGTTTTCCAGTATTCCTTGCAGAATATCACCATCTGCAAAAGCTAGCTCACAAAACAAACAAACAAACAGAAAATCTAAGTTGAGAGCCTGCTTATGAGTTACCTGTTTCATTAGAGCAGGTCAGTAGCGAGTTCTGTATATTTTTGAAATAAACTACATGTTGCACTAAGAATACTTGCAGGTTTCCTGCAAAATTAAAGGGAACTTCTGTATGCATAAAGGTTCTTCTGAGTTTTTCTCATCCTGAGGCTTTGAATTTTTGAAAGTATATTAAGGGTGGTTCAAGCTTTGGTTCATTTGGATGTCATGATTATTACTTGTTTCTATGAGAGGAGTGCTTTTGTTGCTTCAGTGGATGATTTCCTTATTTTCTGACCCTAATTTCCTGTAAGACTGAGCAGTGCATTTCCTTCTTTCAGTCTGCTGGTGTGGAACTGAAGGGAAGGTCACCATAAGGATCTGAATTCCATGAGCACATTGGGATTTGTTTATATTTTTTATATTCTGTATAGGGAATGAGTAAGTTATTTGGTAAAGAACTCCAAAACGGCTTTTACATACTTTTTTTTTTTTTTTTTTTTTTTTTTTTGAGATGTTTGATTAGTTTGAATATCTTTTTCTGTTTTGGGTAGCCTAATCTGTATTTACAGAGAGGAAGATAAAGATTTGGAAATTTTCATTTATAATTGGATTGTCTCTTTTATTCCTAATTTTGTCTTCAAAATGGCAGTCTTCCAGGATTTTTTGACAGAGAGCCAGAGCATAATTGATCTCTTCTCAACCCGAACCTGAAATTTCATAGGAGGGAAATTTTGATGATGAGTATATAATTTTTTTTCCCAGCAATTCAACATACGACCTGTTAGCTGTACTTCCTGTTGAGTATTTGTTACTAGTTTTATTTTTAAGGATGTGTTACGGTGTGTTGGGCTTGCATCTTGACCACATTACATGTAGATTAATAAATAGTCATAGCAGTGTTTTTTAATGAGGAAATTGGATTAGTTTGTATTAGCACCTGATGTGAAAGAGACTGACTAGCAGCCATCTGTGAAGAGCAGACTTAACTCCTGTTCCCTGGGAGCTTCCTCCAGGGCCTGTTTAAATCTGTGACATTACTTCTGTTTGTGTCACTGAATTTGCATAAAATGCTTTTCAAATATTTATTTGTTTAAGGAATGGAAATATCAAATGTCCAAATCCATGATTTTTTGAGGAGTACTTTGTAAAGCTAGTTTTTCTTTGAAAAGCCTTGAAACACTTGGTGATATTTTTTTTTTTCCAAGAGTGTGTTGTATCATGGATGTAATTGGAATTTTTTGCTTCTCTGATCATCTTCTCTGCCCCCTGGAGATGTCTCCCATTCATCCAGTTCACAAAGGGAATAATTCCCTACACAAACATAGAATGAGCCAGCTACAATTACCAATACATTCAGGAGACATTCAGGAATAATGATCGCATTTTTCTGACCCTCCTTGCATGCATGTAGCTAGCTAGCTGTGAGAGACACTTTTTTCTCTGTGCTGCTGTGAATAGTAGAACAGGGTGGGGTTTTTTTGTTACATTATCAGCGGTGCCACTTATACATTGTATATTTTCAAATGGCCCTGTTGGTTTTCGGAAAGCATGTAATTTTTATCAACTTGTTAATTTTGCATAGATGCTCTCTTGTTACTAATATAGAAATACTTTTTGTATCGTGGAGAACTTAAATGGTTGCATTCATCATAGGATGACACCAGTTTTTAAAATGCACATAACTAAGTGGGTCTGTTACCTGGTTGTCCACAACCTGTAAATGCATATGTTACTGATAGGAATAATCAGAGAGTCACACGTACAGGAATGGTAACAGATTATTTCCAGAACTGCTCCTGTTGTCACACAGGACAGTGGTAAGTATCTTGTGAAATACATATACTCATATGCTATATATGCCACCACTGTTGGCATCTGTGGTACATATCCTGGGGTATTGCTATAATTAGTTATGACAGTGGTGCAGGGATCAAAATAACATGATTTTTACATATATAGTATTGTTACGCTTCCAACACATAGAGTTTACTAAAATAACTTATCAAGCCCCAGTTTATTAACTTTGGTGTCTTTGTCTGATTTCCTTTCTATGCTGTTTTCTTTTCTGTCTGTGGTGGGAATAAACTGTCACAAGTGTTCGATTAATTTTTGACCCTTTGAAGCACAAGTATGTCAGAAGCTATTTGTAGAGTCAGACTTAAAAGGCACTTGTTTGCCTAAACTATTCATAGAAACGTATTTTTATCTGTGATGGTATATTATGTGGAAGTCTCATATAAATTTTGCAGGTCATCAGATTTGATTCACTTCACAAATGCAAACCTTTTGTAATTGAAAGGTAGAATTCCTGTATGTTCTCTTAACTTTCCTCTTGCATCTATGACTTCATCATCCTGCATAGAATTTTGTGGGAAAAAATTACCAAGTAATTATATTTTTGTTTGTTTTAAATCAGTCAATAGCTGTCTTAAATAATGATTATATTTATCCAGATTGTTAAATATTTTCATCAGCTGTTACTAGAAGGATGCTTAAATAGACAAAATCAAATTTAGTTTTGTTTTTAATTTTTGTGTCAGTACTGATTCATGTATTTGTGTTTATTCAGCAAAATTTCTGTAATAATGAAGCTGCAATGAACTTGGGCTTCATATGTGGCTGCTTCTGTTTCTGTTTGCAGAAGGACAGTATAATAGTCAAGCCTTACTCTCAGTAAGTCCATGTTCTCCCTTCTCTACTGGAGAGTAAATCTGGTCAGGTGTTCCAAAAGTGATCTGTTTTTTGATTTGGAAGTAAGGAGTTGCTGCTTGGCAGTGTGGGCATCCTTATTGAGGTTGGCACAACTCAGCAGTGGAAATGAAAGTATCATTTTACTTTGCTGGGTGAGTTGTCCTGGCAGCTTTCCTGAACAATTCCTTCCCTGTGATGGGAGGGCTGGGGAGGTCTTGCCCAAGGGAAGGGTCAGCTTTTGGGTGAAGCTGTGTCTGCTGTTTGCTAAGCTTGCAGTTACACCTTAGCACACACATATCAAAGCTGTGTGTGTCTTAGTGTTTGTTAGACACACCAGCATCTAACACAATAAGTCATTTAAGCTTCATCCTTCTCCTGAATATGTAATCATTATAATTCTGTAGAACAGTTGTGTTAAATTTATTAATCTGCTCTGGCAGCATATGAAAGTTCATAAAAGAACTATTGAACTTCTGTTAAGGCAGAAGATGTTATTAGCAGAAAAAGAATATAAATATATCCAGATTTGACATCACTGTTCCCACAGATAAAAGCAGATAAGAGAGAAGTCCCTGGTTTAAATTCAAGGAATTGTTATAAATTCACAGTGTTGTCTTAACCTGTTCTAACAAGATTTTCAGGGGATTCAAAGCAGATCCAGAAATTTTGAGAAAGTAATCTGAGGTTTTCCTGATTCTGAATGGATTAGTCAATAACTGAGGATCCTGACACAGGACAGTTGGGCATGACATTGTGAAGGACCAGAAAGAGACAAAGAAATGATTCCCTGAAAGGTGCTCTGAGTCTGCTGCTGGTGATGTTCTGGAGGGCTGCATGTGCAGTTTTATTATTTGTTTGCAGTTTAGGCAAAATTATGGATATTATTGTTGTGTTAATATGTGAATAAAATTGTGTATTGTCTTCCCTGTGTTTAACTAGGAGTAAGAATGTCTCCCAAAATACAAAGGAAATAAAAGGTTTCATTTCTCCTAGAAACTCCTCCAGCTTGCTCTGTCCTGTTGGCCTTTTCTGCCTGATGGGGTTGTGGAGAACTTGTGTAGTGGTTTAAATTTGGATTGCAGACTCCAGTAATGAAAAAGCAGTTCAGACAAAGCCCAGAGCTGGCTGCTTTCTCTTCTTCCTCCTCACTGTAAAAAACACCAAGACATCAGAAAAATGCATTGCTGCTGTGGATCAGGAGCCAAGTAGAAGAACATCAGTGAAGTCTGCATTGTTCTTAACATTTTCTCAGGAAGTATTTTATTGCTGCTTTTATTACTCGAAAGCAAATGGGAATTAAAACAATCTCTGTTGAGATTCTGCAATCATCCAAAGTATGTTGACTGGAGAGGCTTCAAATATGATAAAGAAATAATGTAGATCTTTTCTGTACTGTCTGTGAAGTAGAAGATAAGCCTGAGGAAATAGAGAACAGATGGCAATATATCCATAAATAAAAGCCATAAGAGAGAAGGGTGAATAAACTGTACAGTAGTTACAGGACATGAGTTTTTTCCCTCCAGGCCAAGCAAGGCAGAATTTTTACCATTTAAGTTTTTTTTATATTTCCTATTTATAGTACAGCACAATTTGAAGAGGAAAATTTATACTGCAAGAGAATTACTTGAAAACCTGGAAATCTTGTTTATTTTCTAAATATTTTTTTTTCTACTTGTTTTTTTCATGACAGGAGGCTATCATCCAGTGAAAATTGGTGATCTTTTCAATGGCCGATATCACGTTATTAGAAAGTTAGGATGGGGACACTTCTCTACAGTCTGGCTATGCTGGGATATGCAGTAAGAAAACTATTTCCATACACTTAAACGTTTTTCTTAATATGTGACTTTATTTTGTTTTCGGTAACTTTTGTTTTATGTGCCTGTTAAATTATGTAGATGTTTACTATCATTTTGTGCAGAGAGATGCCTACAGTCTTACTTTGCTCTTGATTAACAGTGTAGTTTAGAAAAGCTCTCAGAAATAAAGATAATTCTATTTTCTTTGACAAATTAGCTTTGCTTATTGAATTTACATGTTGTCTTGGGCATGCAAGAATAAATTTATATTTTTATTTCTTATGTATCTTTAATGAAAAAAATATAATTACCTTCATTAAATGATAAAATGTGTAAGCAGATTCCTCTTTTAGGGACACTTGCATCAAGAAGACTAAATACTCAATAAGTTACACTGTTAAGAGAGTTGTTAAAAATTGTTGTAAAATCTAATTTCAGCATTTTATGTATGAATGCATTAGACTGTGAAATATTCTATTTAAAATTTCCCAACCTTCAAAATATGTTTGTTTTAGCTCAGTGTACATGTTGAAAATGTTTCTCTTCTTTTCAAGGGGAAAAAGGTTTGTTGCAATGAAAGTTGTAAAAAGTGCCCAGCATTATACAGAGACAGCCTTGGATGAAATCAAGTTGCTCAAATGTGTAAGTGTCACTATTACAATACTGTGGTCAATAACAACAGTAATAGTGAATTAGAAAAAACACAAGAATTGATTTTGGACTCTTGGGTTTTTTACACGTTGTCGTCTAAACATCTTGTTTATTATGAGTTAACATGTTTTCCAAAGCTCCAAAATACTTAAGTTTGTGTGGAAATCTAACTAATTAGTATTTTAAAGTGAATTTATTCCTAAATGCCAGTGTTTGCATTCTTGGTTTAGGTTCGTGAAAGTGACCCTAATGATCCCAACAAGGATATGGTTGTACAGCTAATTGATGACTTCAAAATTTCTGGAATGAATGGAATTCGTATCCTTTAGAGAACATGGCATTCTCTTTAAAAATGTTCTACTGAAATAAGTAAGCATTTAGTCCTGGATTTTTTCTAGTTAAACTTACTTTATATATCCAAAGTAGAAACATAAAAATGTATGTAGATGCAAAGAGAAGTGCAGTGTGTAAGGTGCTCTCTGGAGTTAAAGTCACTTAGTTTTTCTAAACACAATGCAAAATTAAAAAAGAAGTCTTATGTACCCTGTCATGGTCTGGTAGAACTAGAGATAGATTACTTAAAAAATAGAACTTAAACATTTGTCATAACTGAGCTTTCTGAACAAGAAATATTTTTTTGTTCTAGACTGGTAAAGAGAAATTGTCAGTGTCATGAAAAAGTTGGTTTTTATTTTCTTGTGAGAAGTGTGAGGTTGTGGACATGCTTCTCTTGTTCATGTACATCTTTTGGCCAGGTGTTAACCTTTTTTTGTTTGGCAAAAGTTGTAAAGCTTTGTCTTAGAAAGGTTCCTTTTTAAAAAACAAAAGAGGGGTGGTGGAAAAAGAGAGAGATAAAGTAAAATATAACTGACTCACTCTTGGGGTAAATTTTGGGTCTGAATATATTTACGAAGAAAAAAATCTAGATTTGCTGTTTTAATGTAAAACACTAATATGAAATGAGGAGTATGATAATGCATTCACAGCTATACACAGAATAACTCTTACCTGTTTATCAGAGCAATTTCCCAATAATGCTCTTAAATTCTTGCTAAGATTCACATGTATTCATACAACTGTATTAAAGGTGAGGGCTGTTTCTAGTTGTGAAGAGTAAATTTTGTTAGTGATAATACTTTGCAAGCATATCCAGACTTAAATCTTTTTGCAATGTAGCACTTAACTGAGAAAGCCAAAAGAGACTATGTGCTTGTGAAAAATAAGGGGTCAGGTAGCTTTGTATTGACAGTTTAAAACTGGACAGCTGATGTTGATTTATTCTATTTCAGTTTTGCCTTCATGTTGAAAACTGGCAGTACAGCAATTTTATGTAGAAGGTAAATGTTCCTACCTTACTGAAAAGTACATTTTCCAGAAAAGTACCAATATACAGGATGGGCTGATACTGGACTCAAATTTAAATTGCATCTGGAAGTCTGTCAAAGTCCTGACTGCCAGCAAAAATATGATACTGAGTATCTTATGCTTTGAGTTCTCCTGAGAACAGCTTGTGCATCCTGAGTTATTTGAGCAGTGGTTGGTTGCATTGATTATTTCATCAGTTCCTTTTTAAGTTCTAAGGAAAATAATCTTTAGTGTAGATTCTCTTAGGATGGAGCAGGTAATTGATTTTAATATTTTGGTGCTGTTTACCTTTTGAAATGCCGTATTAGTGCTACATTAGTGTCACTGAGTGACGCAGGTTGAGAGAAATAGAGCAATTTGAGATTTTTTCCATGCTCTGCTGTTTCCAGCTTCGTTTGGACAAGTCACTGAACATTTGTTGCTAGAGTATAAAATAAAACAACATATACTTCATAGAGGCTTGATTATTGGTTATGGAATTTAAAAGCTAAAACAAGACTGAAGAGAGGTGTGTGAATCCTTTGGATGGCTAATACTGCAAAACGTGTTGGAGCTTCCAAACAGGGAAAATTGTCAAGAGCCATGTAGAGCAGAGCTGGGAATGTGCAGAGCCATTAGCCTGCACTGTGTGACTGCAAACTGCCCTCTTTCTCCTAGGAGCTGTAGTAAGTGTTTATATATAGAGCAATTTTAATAAAGTGTTATGCTGCACTAGGTTGATAATTCTTTAGCTACATGTATATTTAGCGAAGATTGTAATTACAACTTTTTCATGAAACAACAGAATTCATGATCTTGGGCACTTTGGTGTTTTCAGTAAGTGTAAATTATTATGTTTGTTTGCAGTGGACATTTATTAGAGCCATAATAAATGTTCATTTCAGTGTAGCATTTCTTTAATGAAAGATGCAGATAATCACATAATGGAACAAGTATTTTGAGAGACAAGTGGAAAAAATAAAGAAGGAAACATTACCACACAATCGGACATTATAATGATTGTAATAAATGTATCTCCAAAGAATATAGAATATTACTTAAATGTCATAGAGCCTAAATGCTGCTAATCCAAAAGCAACTGAGATGCATCCTAAAGTCTTCTGTGCTGGTACTAGAGCTTAACTAGCCTTTAGCCTTTGTCATATTTCAGAATGCTTGAGTAATGTGTATTTGTAGATAGGTAGATAGATAGTTACAGGTAGGATTTGAGGCAAGAAAGCACAGCTCTCAGTACTCAAACCTGTCAGCTGATTAATGTTAGATTTACTCTCACTCTTTCTGCTGTACTTAGTTTCCTCCTGTGAGACATCTCCTGTGCTGCTTGGAAGAGCATTTCACAAGAAGCATGTCTGCTACGTGGGCTTCAGGGTTTTTTTGCTGCAGGACTTCTTGGACCTTCTCACGAGTCTGTTGGTGCTGTAGGAGCATCCTGGGACTTGCAAGGCTGGTTTCCTAATAGTTAATGCAGAGCTTTTCCCAAACTCTTTGTTCTGGACAGTCTGGCTTAAGGTTAATGTTTTTCACAGCAGGATAGCAGACAACAATCACATTTTTGCATACCTACTCCCAACACTGAGACTGCTCTATATCTTTTCTCCATTCCAGTTGTCTTTCCAGTACGGAGTGTCCCTTGAGTTTGTCCAAGTCCTCCCAGAAAAATGTTGCAATCTCTTTTTTTTCAGGTAGACATCACTTTTTGGCGACCATCCCTTTTTCCACTTGCCTCTGCCATTCCTCTTACATCTTCTTCTTGGTGCTCTCCCCTTGCATCTCAGCTGTTTACTTCCCTACATCCCTTTCCCTTCTGGTTACTGGCAAAGCTTAACATTTCTGTAAGTGCAAGGAATGTCAGGAATGTGCACTAGAGAGTCTGCAGCAGCAGAGGTCTGAAGGCCTGTGGGCGGGTGTCCTATATTTCATTTCTGAATGTTGCAGTGTCCTGCCTTTTTGCAATGTGTTGCTGTAGCATTGCAACTTGACTGCGTGGGCTCAGTTAATGAGCCCTGCAGAACTCTGCTCATCCTTTATGATGGCTGTGTGCTCTGCTAGTGGCTTTTGTTCATTGTGGGGTAAAGTAACCAAGCCTGTTTCCTCTTCTGAATGGAATGGAGTTTTGAGTACACGCAGTTGATGTGAGTGGGAAATGACTATTCAGTGTCTCCTCTAATACAGGAATTCAGGAATGTGAAATGAGGTGAACAGTTGGCAACAGCTGTGTTATAGTTCTTCACAGTGTGCTTTGACCAGTCCTGAGATGTTTTAATGTTGGTATAATTTCAGTGTAGAGGATGCAGATGTTAAACCTGAGTTACCTTTATAGGTAGTAGCTTGAGAAGAATGCGTGTGATAAACTGACAGACAGGTCTTATTTTGACACAAGACAGTGACTCTGAAGATCATTGCTAAGACTCTAGTTAATAAACCTTAGAGAAGTTAGGTAAGATTTCTAACATTGTAGAAGTGGTCATCTATATGTATGGTCTCTGACATAGTCTAATTCATCGAGATTTTCCTACTATATCCATCAATTAATTTTTGGTTATTTGTATTACATTGTTCTTTGCAAGGTTATGGTGTCATGTAGTTAAGATTTTAACATCCTTTCTAATTTCCAGGTACATTAAGGTCATTCCCAGCTCATGTTTGAGGATTGATTCAGTATAGTCTAATTGTATAACTTCTTGCCAGAATGTTGTGGATGGTAAAACTTTAAATTAGCTTCAATATCTGAAGATCTTCTCAATAGAAAGATAACCTACTCATGCATGTAGGTGTAGAATCTCTTAACTTAGAAAGCTCTTGAAGCAGAAATCACAGAAAGATCCTACATCATGTTTTTTCCTAGTAATTGCCCCTGATAATTGACTGCTTGCCTCTGTCAGGGGCAGTAGTAAATGCTGTGTCAAATTAAATATTTTGGCATTGAGTTCTTTGCATGTTGCATCTGAGTTACACATTTCTTTTGTTTGAGAGTTCTTTGATGATTGCCATTATTCTCTGCAGTTAAAACTGAAGGTTTTAAGAGGTCTGTTCTCATACTATGTTAGTATTTGTTTCAGGTAAATCTATTATTAAATATTATATTATATATATTTTGTTAATCTTAATAAAAATTGTTATTATGGTTCATTTTCTAAAACATGGTTGCTGCACACTTTTTTAATTAAAACCTTCTATTCATATAATTTGAAATTTTTTAAAAACTAGAGAGCATAATAGTCCAAATCAGTAATTTTAACTGTTTCAAAGAAAAGAAAAGTGAGTTAGATACATTTTACAATTACTTTCTTAGTTATTCACCCTAATGCTGTTGTTAACATGTAGAAGTAATGGATAAGATTTGCGTAATTGAAGGGTTTAATTTTAATTCATTCTGCAGTTGGACACTGGTTCTGTATGGATTTATATATAATTGAAATGAGGTACCAAAGCATTTGCCATGCTCATTTTAGAGGGAACCATATTCCTTCGAAAGGGGGTGATGATGACTCCTTTAGCCAGAACACAAGCAAATATTTGTGTTGATCTCATGAACAAGTTTATTTGGGAGTTATCCTTAATTAAATTGCAGATGTCTGCATGGTCTTTGAAGTACTTGGACATCATCTTCTAAAATGGATAATCAAGTCCAATTATCAAGGCCTTCCTATCCGTTGTGTAAAAAGCATAATTCGACAGGTAAGTTTTGTTAATATTTTAATTAGGTTTTTCCACAGTTGTTAACAGTTTCAAGGTTAGAATTATGATATTTAAACTGAAATCTTACTGCTATCTAAGATAATTTTATTTTAGAGTCAGTGGGGTTTGCAAGAGCATCTTAATGGGTAGCCTGCACTTCTGCATACAGGGGTTTTTGAGGTGTTTGTGTTGTGTTTTTTAATCAAGGTTTCCTAAAATAAAGGAGTTTAGTAAGATGCTTTAGAGAATAAAAAGTTGAAGCAATGAGTCTTTTTCATAGATGTGAAGATACTCATATTAAGTTGCAATTTTGACATGTCATGCTTCTAAATAAAAACAGAAAAATAAATGATCATAACCGTGGAAAATTATAATACCATTATGATGATGATAGTAATGAACAAAAATTGGATCTCTCTGAGAAATGAAAATAACCTTTTCTTTAAAGAAATTATTGTTTGTCTGTATTGTTAAGTTTTTGTAGTCAGAGTGTTAGTGAGTTAAAACACTTCAGAACATTTCATTGGGATGTATTATTTCAAAATACGTTCTTTTGCTGATCTTTGAAAATCAAGTTGCTGAGAGGAAGTTTTAAGGAGAAAGTGTTTCAGCAAGGAGAAAGCATATACGTAATACATCACAGAGTGATTCAGGGTGGAAAAGACCTGAGGGAGCATCTATTCCAGCCGTTAACCCACTGCCAAAGTCTGCCACTAAACCATGTCCCTAAGTGCCACGTCTGTATTTCTTTTAAATACCTCCAGTGGTGGTGATGCCTCCACTTCACTGGGCAACCTGTTCCCTTGGCATTCTTATCAGCCCTTCTGTGAAGGATTTTTTCCTGATATCCAATCTAAACCTCCCTTGGTGCAACTTCAAGACACTTGCTCTGGTTGCTTGTTGCCTTGGAGAACAAAAAGTGACCCCCACCTGGCTGTAACATCCTTTCAGGCAGTTGTAGAATGAGGTCCCCCCTTAACCCCCTTTTTTCTGCAGACCCCCAGCTCCGTGAATCAGACTTGCACTCCAGACCCTTTCCCAGCTCTGTTGTCCTTCCCTGGGCATGCTCCAGCACCTCCATGTCTTTGTTGTCGTGAGGGCCCCAAAACTAAGCTCAGGATTTGAGGTGTGTCCTCATCAGTGCTGAGTACATGGGGACAATCAGTGCCCTGGTTTTGCTGGTCACACTCTTGCTGGTGCTGCCAGGATGCCACTGGCCTTCCTGGCCAGCCAGGCACAGCAGCACCCCCAGATCCTGTTTTCCTGGGCCACTTTTCAGACACTCTGTCTCAGCCTGTGGCATTGCCTGATGACCCAAGGGCAGGACCCAGCACTTGGCCTTGTTGAACCTCACATAATTGGCCTCAGCCCATCAAATCCAGCGTGTTGATCCCCCTGCAGAGCCTTCCTGCCCTCCAGCAAATGAATACTCCCACCCAGCTTGGTGCCATCTGCAGACTTTGAGTGGCTGCACTTGATCCCCTTGTCCTGGTCATTGATAAAGATTCTAAACAGGATTGGCCTCAGTACTGAGCCCTGCAGAGCACCACTGATCAAGGCTGCCAGTTGGATGTAACTCCATTCCTCACCAGGCTCTTGCACCTGGTGTCACTTAGGTTTTTACCCAGCAAACAGTGCACAGCCCAGCCAATTCTGCATTTTTGGGAGGTAGTTGGGAGTGAATTGGATAAAGGCTCTGAGCAGGCTGGTCTGATTCTGAGGTTAGATACAACTTTAAAGGTGATATGACTTAGATAAGGTTTGACTCACACAGTCTTCCAACCTGAATTACTTTCTGAATGTAGACAAAGGTAATTCAAACTCTTCATACCTGAGAAAAGAGGAAGAGCTTAGTCCTAAAAGATCAAAAAGCTTTTATTTTTGTGAGACTAGAATTAACTGTTTGGACTAATGAGACTGGCATTGTTTGGTAAGCCTCTCAGGTTGCTTATTAAAGATAATGTAGACCTTCCTTCTTTTTCTACATGGACAAAACTTGTGCTACACATGTTTTAAAAACTGATTTCTGAAATCTGAATATGAAGAAATTCAGTCATTGCACTGTGCATCAAACAATTTTGCTTCATGAGCTTATGTAATTCCATGCTGCAATGGGAAATTATGTATTTATTATATTGGTAATATATTTTTTCCAATTTTTGGGTACTTTTGAGCACTGGGATAAAATCAGACTGATTTTAAAATGCAGCTGAAGGTTGAGTTTCTTAATAAATTTAATTGCATTTTCAAGCAGATTTTTAAAAGATCCCTTTGTAATTAGGTACTTCAGGGTCTAGATTACCTACACAGCAAGTGCAAGATCATTCACACGGATATAAAGCCAGAAAACATTTTGATGTGCGTGGACGATGCCTACGTGCGCAGGATGGCTGCTGAAGCTACCGAGTGGCAGAAAGCTGGTGCTCCTCCCCCATCTGGCTCAGCAGGTATGAACAGGATTTTGAAATACAATGTAGTAAACTACCATCAGTATATTGTTGCTAACAGTATTTTGTTCAATGAAAATTCACATTTTAAATAATTGCATGTCTATTTAAAAAATGCATGTCTCTTTAATTCTTATGCTTCTGGAAACTGTCAGAGTAATGATTTCCTACTGATTTTGCACGTTCAAGTTTTCAGGGTCCCCAGATACAGAAAATGAATATTTATATTTATTGGTATAAACTTACTCCCCTCCCATCTCACAAGTTTTAATACCTGGGTTTTAGTCAAACTGGAAGCCTGCATCTCTAATATTGACAACTAATAATCTTATCTAAATACTTGTAGTTCTATTACAAGTTCATCATAATCCTTGTGAAGTCATCTGCTTTTTTGTCTGTTGTAGCTTACTCTTAAGGTGTAATGATAAGTTTTACATTCATGGTTTTTCACCCTTAAAAATGGAATGTATTGTACCTAACTGAACTCGTGATAAGCTGTTTTTCCCGGGGGTATAAAATGATTTATGTTAAGCTTGACAGAAATTTAGATAGCAACTGTGCCTTATGTTTAGCTTGGAGAAGCCAAGGTAAAGAAGTTCACAGCAATAAGCCAAGACAAACAAGGAGGAAGTGTTGTTTTTGTAGTGATTTTCTTTTTGGTACTATGCACAAAATATTTTTAGTACTATGGCTGCTAATAATTTACCAATTGAGCACATCAGCTACAGGCAGTAGACAAGTAATATTGTCCACCCTTTGTAATATTGTCAGAAACTATATCATAAATTGAAATCTGTGAGGTATGCTAAAAATACTTTCTATGTCAGGAACAAATGCAGTGATCAGAATGTTTCATAGCATTATATATTTTTAGATGAAAAATCATATAAATGGGGAATATACTATATTGAATTTGACATAATGTGTAATCACATAGTGATTTTATATTATTTGTGTGGAAAATAACTTGATTTTGTTCGTGCAGCCTTTATATTGCTTCCTGACATTAAAATAAGTATTATTTTAAGAAACGGCGTTCTTACCACATTGTAATTAAATATATGGCTTTCCACACAGGAGTTGAAGATGTGTTTTCTTTACAGCATTGCAAAAAAGGGTTGTGTATCATTTCCCTTTTTATGGCAGTGATAGTGCTCAGGTTTAGGCATATTTTTAAAAACCTTGCCCTTTCAGGGGTATTCAAGGAGATTTTTCCCTGAGCTTAGCAACAGGATCTGAATCTATAAAACAACTGTATTTCATTTGGTGTTCCTTAGTTGCCATAGGCCTGTGTGTCTGAAGAATGTGAGAGGTTCTCCCCCTCCCAGTTCCTCTTGCTCACTTTCACTGTGCTTCTGTCTGCCATATTTGGTTATTTCTGCTGGCTTTGATCACAGTGGGGAGGTTTTATGTGGCTTGTGGTGCTCTGTGTGTGTGACAGTCAGTGCTGCCATCTCATCAGAGCCAGTCACTGATGGGATCCTGCTCAGAGGTGCTCAGAAGAGGCTCATGCTGGAGCTGCTTTTTCTGTGATATGGTGTTTTTTTTGCCTTAGGCACTTCCTCATGCCTTCAGCCCTAGCAATCAAACTGCCTTGTTTCAGAATAAAAAACATGAGTATTTGGCTTTTCTGTTGGGTACAACACAATACAACACAATAGTTGTATCTTTGCTAATATTCCCTGAACTATTTAATTCAGTCTATACCTGCTCCACCAGCTGACTGCATACAGTTAATCTGTGACAGCTCTACATTCATTTGATGGTTTCTATCCACTCTTTATGGTTCAGCCTGTTTGGTTTTTTTGGGTTTTTTTTAATTTCATGAACTCTCTGTCAACCACAACACAGTGAACACAAAGAGCTGCTAGCTCCTTCCAATCCCAGATGCTCTAATGGAGACAGCAAATGATTTCAGGCGGCATATACTTGTAAAGAGTAGAAAATCTGGCTACCAAAGTAAACTTAACACTGCCTTATTTAGTTAAGAATATTTTTAAATTATTTTGACTAGTTTTTGCTTTTACAGAGTTGGTTTTGAAAAAGAAAACCTTTATTTTATTTATAATTTTTTTTTGTCTTTTTAGTGAGTACAGCTCCACAACAAAAGCCTGTAAGTATTGTTACATAATACAATTTAACTGCCTTATTTTCTGTGTTTCTCTGGGTATTAATATGCATTAGACTGTTAGTAGCCTCAACCCTTTTTAAAAGCTTCCTTTGAATAAAGCTTTTATCTTTCAAAGAACATTTTTCTTTTAATGTCTGTGGCCTTACCAGTTTTAAGCACAGTATTTCTGTGATGAAAATTCTCACAGACATATAGTTCTATAGCTATGTCAAACTAAGTTAAGCATTGCCATTTTCTTCTCTTGAGGAATAATCCATTTGTTCAAATCCTGATCAAAATGGGTGAATGCACTAAATATTGTGCATTGCAGCTATCTTAAGGGCATAAAGACCTTAATCATCAAGGCCTGAAAGTTGAGGTAATTTTATGAGGTTTGAAAGCTCTCTTTGCTGTATGCATATAGCAAATAACCAGTGGTAATACAGCTGTTCAGAAAAACCTGTGTTCAAACCTGCTTTCCGTGTGTACAGAACATGTATTATATCAGTGGGTGTACAACACGGATGAAAATCATTAGGGTTGTGAAATTTAATGTCCTGTTCAGACTGTCCCATGGCTTTTTATGAAGATAACAGGATTAACAGATAAACCTTTGAGGAAATGTTTCTCTCTATTCCTTGTACTTCTTTTTTTTTTTTTTTTTTTTTTGATTATATGAGGATTTCTTACTGTGATATTTAAACAGCGAATGAAAATTGGATAGATCTTATTTATCAGATAGTAAAAATAAAAGCCACAATTCAGTTAAAATGGAAGTTCTTCAAGCAAGCTCTGATATGTTCATTTTTCATTTCGCTGTTGTCGTATCTGAGTTTTTTAGTCCTTATGTTATATAAAATGAGAAACTTCATAATGGCCATCTGCTGTTTGTAAATCATATGTTTTGGGCCAGAAGGGAGTAATAAAAATGCTTTCCTTTCTCAAGTAAATAGCTGTACAACACAGGTTTTATTTAAAATTCACTGTTTTCAATCTCTTTAATGTCTTTTTTTCTCAGAATACTTTTGCTGGTTATGCATTATACAGAGAGAGAAATCAGGTATTAAATTTATATGCAAACAACTAATATGATACCTGATTATTTTCCACATACAGTATCATCTGTTAATCTGGATTGATGTTTAAGATTGTTGTGTTGGTACTTGAGGTTATAGATCATAGAAATTTCATTATGCATCTTAGAGATATATATGTATTTTGCTCTTGTATCTAATAATGACCATGTGAAAACATGATTAACTGTGTAAAATTTTGGTGGATTTTTGCCTCATATAATCCTATATCATTCTCGATATGAAGCAAACTGGAAAAAGCAATATAATTACTAAATTAGTTGCCATCTAGTATTTTCAAAAAAATGATAATCAGACAGTAAATGAGAGGTGTGAGGTGCCTTGAAAATAATTAATTGCTTTTTTTTTTTTTCTTTCTTTGGTGTTAATATTTCAGGTTGGAAAAATATCCAAAAACAAAAAGAAAAAACTGAAGAAAAAACAGAAGAGGCAAGCTGAGCTGCTAGAAAAACGCCTGCAGGAAATAGAAGAACTAGAGCGGGAAGCTGAAAGGAAAAAAATAGAAGAAAATGTAACCTCAGCTGTACCATCAAATGAACAAGAAGATGAGTACCACCCAGAGGTGAAACTAAAAACAGCTGATATAGAAGAGGTAGTAGATGAAGAACCTGGGAATGATGATGGTTAGTATTACTTTTCTTTTATTGACCCTGAGTTTATTGTTTCAGAGGGGGGGAAAGTAATCGTGCAGTGTTGCATCTGGTGTGATGATCAAAACCTCCAAACTATCCTAGATCATTAAGTTAATTTTCTCCTGTAGGTAAAATTGCAACTACAAAACCTGGAAAGGTGTAAAGAAAAATCAAACCCACTACAGAAGTGAAGAAAACC